>QEPC01004766.1:1070532-1099971 GCA_003113815.1 Sphenodon punctatus
TGTTTTTTTCGGGCCGAACGGCCGAACGCGAACGCGCGAACCACCCGAACACCGAACGACCGAACACGAATGCACAACCCGATGGCGAACGAACCGAACGGCCGAACACGAACGTACGACCTGCCCGAACAACCGAACATGAACGGCCGAACACGAACGGCCGAACCGAACGGGCGAACACGAACGCGAGGTACGACCGAACGACCGAACACGAACACACAAACCGAACGTGGCCGAACCGAACGGCCGAACACGAACACACGAACCGATCGCGGCCGAACCGAATGGCCGAACTCGAACCGCGATCTGTTCGCCCATGCCTACTGTTGCTGTTCCCTAAATTTATTTATGTTGGTTGTGTTCCTTCCCCAAGTGTGTGTCATGCTTTGGGTTGATCTCTTCCCCTTGTCCAGGTGCCTCTGGGGGGTGTTGTGGGGTTGCCTGGGTGGTGTGGGTGCTTTACCTCCCCTTGCTCCCCGTGGCCCATGTGCCCTTCCCTGTGTGCCTGTGTTGCCTGCTGTGTGTGGGGTGCTTGGCTGTGGGGGGGGAACTCTGCAGTGCCGAGCTGTCTGGGCTCTGTGCCGGGGCTGGGAGGGGATGGCTCCTTTGTAGCAGCTGTCATCCCTGCTCCCTCCTGCTCCACCCGCATGGGTCCTAGTGACTCGGGGGCGGGGCCACATTGCGCGACTTCGTTTGCCCTCCGTTGGCCATGTTGTGCTGTGCCGGGCGGTGCTTCCCTGGCGTTCCCGGTCTCAGCCGTCCATGTACTTCCATGGGTGTTTGCTGGGTGCTTCCCGGGGTGGGTGTTTGGCCGTGGGTGTTTGCCGGTCCCTTGCCTTTCCATCTCACAACCCCCCATGGCGCTGTCTGTGTAACTGTCTCCCTGCTCGGCGCTTCTGGGTGTCGCTGGGTGTGCTCACCCACCCATCCACACCCACCTCCACCCATCGGCGCTGCTGCAACATCCGTATATCAACAGCCTAACAGAGCCTTTTTGCTGATATCCCGTTCTCCAGTAACTCTGTGGTATTCAGTCAATTTTTGAGCCAACACTTTCTAGCCCGTCCATATAAAGCAAGGGTAGGGAACCTACAGCCTGTAGGCCAAATCCAGACCAAAGCTGTTTTTTATTTGTCCCCTATCCAATTGGATCCTACCCTACTTTCAAGCATTATAACAGTGATCTCAGGAGAAGGGAGCAGAGATGAGAGCATACACCTACGGATTTATGGTATAGATATATGATCGGGACCCTCCTCTTTCTTTCCACAACCCTGAGCATTCCTCTTAAGAAGCACTGCCCCTAACTCTTATCCAGCCTATAGAGTTTGCACTAACTTTCAAAGTATTCACGGGAGGGGAACAGTTCCCTATCTGCCTCTCTCTTTCTGTGTCCTGCCAACATGTTCGTATCTCTCTCTAGTGCTGAGTACATGATATAGCTTGATCTGTGGTCTTGGGAAGGTCATCTACATTTCAGGGTTCCCCTACGTGCCAACAGACCAGAAGGTGTTCCATGGTCCTTATCTAACCATAGTCACAAATATCCATGTTCTGTAGATAGCCCCACTTTCTCGTGTTGTTTTTTGACCTACCATCCCTTGTTCAAAGGCAATTTAGACTCCTCCAAATTGGCCAGTTCAACTCTGCCATGTCCTGTGATGAGAAATCTTCATGATTCTAAGTGGTGAGCAGTTGCAGCTTGACCATAAAGTGGGTGTCTTGGGTCTTTGGCTTGCCACAACCTTTCCATTCAGATTATGACTGTTCTCTGGATATCTGGTGGGGTGATTCAAGCAAGCATATATAGACTGTTTACATGTATTGGTTTTAAACATCCAGTGATACATCAGCAGCTGTCATTCAGTAAGGGATCCACTGCCAGTTTTTTAGCGTGAACTGATCTTTCCCACACTTGAGCATGTGTATTTTGCTGCTGAATAACATAGTACAAGTACAACAGTTCACAGTGTTGTTGGGTTAACTCCCCACCCCCTGATATAAACCAACAGTCTGAAATGACAAACATCCAACCTTCTGAAATTTCCTAGCCACCCATAAAGAAAACACTATTTTCTCTGTCACTTACCATACCTGGGATGATTTGACCATTAATATGCACAGGCTTATTCTATTGTAAATATCCTATTAGTGCTTGGCAATCCTAATTATTTATAGAAAGTGTTACGGGGAACCAGAGGAGACACCTGGACCCAGCAGGTGGTTATACTGGCAACCAGAGGTCACATAATGTAAATGTCACAATGTAAGGCACACAATATGAATGTCACAACGTAAAACCTGGGGGAAATGGAATGTGGGATGTTTCAATGTGAAACCTGTGATAGGACGTTGGGAGAGTGCTTGAGTGACAATGCATGCAGGCTTGCAAAGGAGATGTCCATCCAGGGGCAAGTAACAGCCAGAATGGGTCATTGGCAGCTATCACTGCCCAGGTAATGGTCCATCAGTATCATTGCATGAGACTGGGAACAATGGAGGAGGTGGCTTCTTAAGGCAAGACCCAAAGAGCCAAAAAGAAGAGCCGTCTTGAAGCTGAAGGCAGGGCATGAAGCTGCAGAGCAAGAGGGTCTGGAAGGATGTTCAGACACAGAAGGAACCAGGACTAGAGCAAGGGGGAAATTAGCCCATGGCTAAGTAAGGCCACTTTACGCACCCTTTTGGAGTTTATTTTCTAATGCACATTCTCTGTGACTCTGAACCAATACTAGTCTTATATTCCTACATAAACCTTTTCTCTTTAGTACAACGTGTCTCTGTGAGTTTACTGACACCAGATATCAACGGAGGAAGGTCCCGGTCTAAACCGGAACACCTTGAACTGAACCCAATCTTCTGATGACTCAGGCCCCCACTAAGACACAGGCAACTAGGTTGTGGCTGGTCTAGTAGGGATGGGCAAACACGGTTCAGAAGTTTGGAGTTTGCCCCAAACCCGGCCTGTTCGGATGACCGAACTCGAACACGAACACGAACACGAACGTGAACATACCGAACAAACCGAACACCGAACGGTGAAATGGCTGAACAGTTCGGTCAGTTCGGATCGCGTTCGGGTGAGTTCGGGTGGCAAAAAAAGGTTCACTGGAAGGTCAAACATGACTGGGAGGTGTCCGTCACTGAGGAGCAGACTTCCAGGCACCAGGGGTGGAGAGGCTTGCAAGAAACGAAACTAATTATCTGCCTCCCCACTTCCCAACACCTTCTGAGCTAGTCACTGTTCCTGAACAGCAGGTGTTGAGTAGGATTTTTAGATTGCTTTAAGTTTCATTTCACTTTTGTAATTAAATGAAACTTAAACCATAAACTGAAACCTTGTGTTATGCATTGTACAGACTCATTGAGTATGTAATGTATGTATTTCACTACAGACTCCTCTTCTATTTGTGATTCCCCCCATCCCATATCTATCTATCGATCGATCGATCGATAGATAGATAGATAGATAGATAGATAGTAGAGAGTTGTAGGAGTTAGCTTAGTGATAGAGATAGTGTTTAGTGATTTAGTTTTAGTGTTTGTAGGAGTAGGTCTGTGTACTTATTAGATAATCCATTTAGTTCATAGCATTTAGAATAGTTAATAGCAGTTAGATTTAGTGTAGATAGATATATATAATATTAGATTTTTTTTTTTTTTAAAAAACCATATAAAAAAAAAAAAACCAAAAAAAAAACAAAAGAAAACCATATAAAACCCAATAAAAAACCAAAAAACCATATAAAAAACAAAAAAACACCCATAACAAAATTTCAGAACAGCCAAACTGAACAGCCGAATGGCCTAACCAAACGGCCTGTTCGGCCGACCGAACCGAACAGTCGAACCCGAACTCGGTGAACTAGCCAAACGGACGAACCGAACGGACAAACTGAACGCAGCCGAACCGAACTGCCGAACCGAACGGACGAACCGAACGCAGCCGAACCGAACGGCCGAACCCAAACCGCGATCTGTTTGCCCATCCCTATGGTCTAGTGGGGCATTGGGGGGACAGGCTAGAGAGATGGGGGACCCTGATCCCAGTCACACACCCATAAAGAAAACATCTCTGTTTTCTCCGTCACTTACCATATCTGGGATGATTTGACCATTAATATGCACAGGCTTATTCTATTGTAAATATCCTGTTCTTGCTTGATAATCCTAATTATTTCTATAAAGTCTTTGACGCCTTATCACTCCAACTCTAAAATGCTCAGTAAGGTAGTACAGGTGTCTGTTTTCAAGTGATATTTAGATCAACCTGACTTCATTGCATCAAAGGGTGAAAATAAATTAGCAGCTGGTGCACCAGCTACATATTCTGGGAGGGTGTGGCAGCCCTGGTGGGGGGTCATGTCGGTGTACACAACACACATGCACCTGAGTAGGCCAGCTAGTGAGCTGTCCCCCACCCCCTGGCAGGGGAAAAGTACAGATGGGCAGCCCGGCACCCTGCACCATGCCATGATGGGTAGTCATGGCTGCCCATCATAACAGGCTCCAACCCCTAGTGGGGGATTGGATCACTAACAGATATGCAGGCCCACTATGGGCCACGTTGATTGGCCCAGAATCATTTGGAGGACCACACCGGACCAGCGGCCTACCCGGGTTGGGGCAGCAGTGGGCCCACATCTGGAGGCCTTTTAATAAATGTGACAGGGAGTCCCTGGCCTAGTCAGGCCACAGCACGGCCCCATCACATTTATTATCATCCTATGTCTTCCTCATCCTGGAATCTGAAAAATCACAAGAAAAGTTGTTGCCTGAACTTTTAAAGTATTTTTACTTTTTCCAATCCCAATTTTGTGCCCCATTTCTATTACCACACATAAAAACTCCTCATTTTGAGAGGCCTATCTTAGTCCTCTAGCAGTAGAGGGGTTCTTTGATCTTTGTGGATCCTATTTATGATATGATCAAAGGTATTCCAACCTCAAGGTGAGAGTATTGAAGATTTATATCTGACACATATTGCTAACTTTTTCTAACTCAAGCTAAAGGAACTTCAAGACATCTTTAAATTTTGTTTCATTTTTTTGTTTGGTGTGGACTAAATTAATTAACTGGTTTGTACACTTTGTTGCCACACCCATAGAGATGTTTCAAAACTTCTTATCTGACTCAGCATTCTGTCAGAGAGCTCCCATTATTATTATTTTTTAAGGGAATTAGGCTTGTTGTTGTAGATTAGGGCTCTGGCCTATTTCATGATTACTACTATTATCTGGTAAGTAGATTGCATGATTGTCACTGTGCAAGAGACGCAGAATTAGGAGAACTGCTGAGCTAACCAGCCTGAAGTTGAGACATTTGAAAGAGAGAAGACAAGATGCACCAAGGGAAACAGAGACGGAATTAATTTATCACTCAGACACAATTTACTGATAATGCTGAAGGCATAAAGACTGGGGGAAGAAGGGAGGAAAGCTCATTGAAATTAAATAGTCTTGGTTTTGAAAGAAGGAGTTTAAGTAAATGAGTATCCGCAATCCGCAAAAATAGGTATACCTGTTGAATTTCCAGTACCGAAATCAAACCAAATATTTTGGGTACTTTTCGGTGCTTGAACTGGTTTTCAAATCAGGTACCTGAAATATTGACAACCTGTATACCAAAATACCGCTATACTGACAACTGGTATACTGAATTACTAATATATTTTTTTTACTAATTTCATCTTGGATTCCAGGAATTCTTCAGGTATTATTTCAGGTAATTTTGGGTATTCCGAAAATCAGTAACTGATACTTCATTTTTTGAAGGACTCGAACGGTATTCAGGTACCGATTTGGTATTACCATTTCAGGTACCCCATTTCTTCTATAATCTCCTCTCTTCCTTTCACACTCTGACCCTTTTTAGAGTGGATCTGCATGGATCTGCGTGTAAATCCCACGACTGGTGAGTGAGGGTGCGTGCCCATTCTCGCAAAACACGCATCCCCACGCACAGAGCAACCCGGGGAAATGGAGATTGCTCCATACATGGGAATGCGTGGGGGCGCGCCTGTGTGCACCCGTGTGCACGAGCACCCACGCGCTGCCCACACTGCAGCATGCACAACCACCCACCTCACAGCCGCGGCCCATGTAAAAAGGGCCTCTGTGGAAGCTTCTGTATGTTTGGGCCTCTGTGCTGGGGCCTGCTGTGTGGTATGACGCCTTGTCACCTCATGCCTCTGCCCAGTCACGCCATACTTGAGCCAATCCCTTCCTAGCACAAAGCAGGTTGAACATCTGTAGCGAAACCTGCCTTTCTGGTCCTGTCATTCTTCCAGTGCTGCCAGCTAGTCCTAATGCCATGTCTTTCATAATGTCAGTTAGGCTACGGGAATGTCTGGAAGTGCTGAGATCCCATCTTTACTGTCTTCCCTTCAATCTCTAGGATTTCCCTGCTACTGTTAAGACATCCCTCAATCACTTCACAAAGAGCAAAATACACCCCTTTTTGATAGGATAAGTATGGGCAAACACACAAATTAATTGTCATTGAGTCTGCTGTGCCTTCCATGAATAGATTGTATATGCACACAGATACTCACAAACGTGTATACATTCTAGGGCACATCCGCTGTTTCATGGAAAGAATCCAGGGTTGTGTTGCCAGTGAACATTTGGGGTATTTATTTTCACGTTTGAGGGTAGGTCTAACATGAGGGGGGAACTGGGTTTACCACTGTATCCAGTCTTCAAGCTCAAGGGACCCCCTGAAAACTACAAGCTAACATGTGCATGAATAAAGTCTTGGTCTCACCAGAAATTAGCTTGGCCAGCCACTAGGCAATGGCAGTGAGGGGGATGGGAAGTAGGGAGCTAGCAGCTATCATGATGTACTGAGGTGGGGCCCCAATTTTCTCTCAACAGATCTCCTTGTGTAAGAATGTATTACAGACTATCCCATATAATTTTGACTGAGCACGCCTAACATTTCAAAAGCCTACTGGGAAACTACAGGAAAAACGTGTTTTAAAGCTTCCTTTCAGATTACAAGTACCATTATAATTTGACTTGGCTCTTCTTGTGGAATGATTTATTGCCTGTCTGCTTTTAGCTCTGGTTGGCACAATGACAGAATGAAATAGGGTTGTTGTTTTTTAACTTGTAGCACAGTGACTAATTTCTATGACAGTGTATCCCTTGGTGTTAAGCATACATTCTATTTCTCTTCCTGGAAAAAGCTAGCCAGTGTTTTAAGCAAATTGAGCCAATTCACCTTTAATGTAGCTCCATATCTGAAATAATTAAATGCAAATGGTGCTGCTGTCTTTTAGTGGAAGGTGTGCATGCAGCATCACTCATTAAAGGCACCCTGATCCAATGGATATGGTCTTGTCCTATAAATCGGGAAATAAAAGTTCTCTTCCTGGTTCTGTTACAGACCTGCCATGTGAAGTCACATTTCCCCTTTGTGCCTCTGATTTTGCAGCTACTTTATGACTTGTAGACTTTGAATGTAAGTTAAAAAATTAATTCTCTTCCTTTGGGTGTGGCAATTATGAAAAGGTGCATTGACCAATCTTACCACTGCTTAATTTGTAAAAAATAAAATAAAAATTGAAGAGGTGCTGTGGTTCAAGCCAGCTCCAGAAGTCCCATTTCTTGAATTCAACAGCATGGAGAGAGTTTGGAGGAGCCAGTGGAGTTGCCCTACTAGGCCCCACTAATCCCTATTCAAACCCCTACTTTGCCAGTTCTTGATTATGGCTAGATTAAGGCTGATGTGGGCCAGGACTTGGGGCTGGTGCTGCCACCACCTATCAGATGTTTAGAGCCACCAATCTCCGCCCCCCAACTCTGGCCCTTTTTAAACAGGCCATGGCTGCATGGGGGATGGGTGTGCGTGCCGGTGCGGGGGCAGTGAGGGGATGCGCATGTACGGGCATTTTCACACAAGACACTCTGCACCCACTACCCACCCACCATACATGTTACAGGCCATAGGGCAACACTGTAGCCCTGCAACATGTACAGTGGGTGGGTGGAGAGTGTCTTGTGTGAAAATGCCCTACATGGATGCACACCCATCTCCACCCGGGGAGCAATGGCTGTTTTGGCCAATTGCATCGTGCATGGGTGATGGGTGGAGGTGGGTGGAGATGGGTGGGTCATGGGAGTGTGTACACATGCCCACCCACCTACCCTCCATAGTGTTTATACAGGCGGCACCCACGCATGCACATGCAGCAGACCCACGTGTGCATGCATGGGTCTGTCTCGTGTAAAAAAGACCTAAGTCATGGGAGAGATGGGATGAGAAGCTTCTGCAACCAGCCATGGGTAGGGTCTTGCAGAGTAGCAGCACAGTGTCTACAAGAGATGTTGGGGCTGAGCTCTTGCACGAAACAAGATACTGGGCTGGTCCCTGGCACAAATTAAACCCTGGCACAAGTTAAACCTTGAACCTAATGATGGAAATAGAACAAATTAACCAGAACAGCTGTGCCTCTTTGAGTCTTGTCTCTGGTTTTATTAATCTATTGTACATAATGACCAGCATGTTGTTTTTTATATGAGTCATCCAGAGATACTGGCCCTTTTTACACAAGCCATGGTGGGCTTGGTGTTTGTGCCGGTCCGTGTGCCTATCTGATAGGTTTCAGGTAGACGGTGGGTGGGGGAAGGGTGTAGATGGGTGCACACCCACCTCCACCCATCTCCACGCACAGAGCAACCACCATTTTCACTGGTTGCCCCATGTGTGGGTGATGGGTGGAGGTGGGTGTGCATGCGTGTTTGCGGGAGCACGCATGCACCCCCCCACTCACCCACCATGGATTTTACATGACACTCACCCACTCATGAGCACCCAGACTTCTGGGTGTTCATGCGTGGGTGCCGCCCATGTAAAGAGGGCCTTTGACTTTCTGTACTCAACAGGAGTCTGACTTCATGCCAACTGGAATTGATAAAAAGACTCTCATGAACCTTACTGTGTCTTGGATGTGTCTGGGCTTTCAGGTACACTACCCATAGCCAGTGAAGGGCTGCTTTTGGGGAGGCCTTGTAGTCTACAAGTCAGTTCTGTGATTGTCAAATCTTAGAGGGAAATTTCTTATCAATTTCTGCATCTTATCTCCCTGATGTAGACTGGAAAACAATGGTGGGCAATACAGAAACTGCCTTTAACCTTAGCAAAATGAAGCATTGTGAGCCTTGGGCATGGACTGTTTAATACTGATGGCTTTGGCAATTCCCATTTTATTTTTAAAATTACTTTTTATTTGCCATGAACTGGCATGTGTTCACACTTATATCCTTAACAGCAAAGTGAGATTCTCTTTTGATTTAGTAACAAAGGCTGTGTTCCCATCTGCGGCGGCGGTGGCAGCAGAGGGAGGGGCAAGGGAAAACGCGGCAGCGCAGAGGAGCCGGCTGACAGGAAAAGAGTCAATGCGAACGGGGATCTGCCGCGACTTCTCTCGTGCATGTCAGGGCGCAAAATCCTGCCCTGACATGCGCGAGAGAAGCCGTGGCAGATCCCCGTTCACACCGGCAATTTTCCTGTCAGCCAGCTACTCCGCACTGCCGCATCTTTCCTGGCTCCTCCTTCTGTCACCACTGCCGCTGCAGATGGGAACACAGCCATAGGTGTGTGATTTGGGGATAAGAGGTTATCTGCTGCTACTGTACCACTCAGAGTGCCTATGATGTGAAATATAGCAACAGAAGTGAACTTATAGGCAGCTGAGGAATTGAAATGTGTTGGGAAGGAGGGTTGATTAAACATGTATGTTGTTTTCCTTCTTTAATTAATTAATAAAACAATTTTCTAACCCACCCCTCCTGCTCCAGGCAACCCGGGGTGGTTTACAACATTAAAAACATAAAACACATACCACTTGCCACTTGCTTACACTATTAGACCTCTTAATCTTTAGGCAGACAAGCATGAAGGCCTTTGTTACTGTTCTTGGTCTCAGGTGCATCCAGTACCAGTTCCAGGGAAGTCAGAGCCATGTGCAAATTGAGTTTATTTATTTATATTTCTTCCCTCCCGTTCCTAAATGGTGGCATAAGCCCCTTCAAAACATAGCAATGTTTGATGGACACACTCTAACTCACCCATTGGGAAAAAAATAAAATGTTACCCAATTAACTAATAACAATTAAATTAATTAAGAGCTGATGTACTGAGTTCCGTTTTGGATGCCTCATTCCAAGGAGGACACTGACAAATTGGAGCAAGTTCGGAGGAGGGAGACAATGATGATAATGGGTAGGGATGTGCGAACAGAACTGAGTTCGGAAATTCGATTCAGTTCTGTTAAAAAATCAAGTTCGGTTCAGAAGTTCGGTTCAGTCGACCGAACTAGTCGAGTTCGGTCAAATTCCGAACTTCTGAACCGAGTTCTTACATTCAAAAACAGTGTTTTAAGCTGGTTTTGGCCTTCCGAACTGGTTCAGATTTGACCGAACAGTACGGCCGAATTCAAGTTCGGTTAGGAAGTTTGGTTCGGTCAACTGAACTAGTCGAGTTCTGTCCAAACTCTGAACTTCCAAACCGCACATCCCTAATAATGAGTCTTCTAAGTGGGTCTTTTGAGGAAGGTTTGAAGGAACAAGCTATGTTTTGCTTAGTTTAGCAAGGAGAAGTTTAAGAGGAGGCATGATAGCAATCTCCAAATATCTAAAAGGCTACCACTAAGAAGGCAAAGAATTGTTCTTTATTGCTACAGAGGTCAGGACTAGAAATAAAGGCTCAAATTGCATGGAGGTAGGTTTTGATTAGATATCACGAAACACCTCCTAACAATAAGAGCTGTTCATCAATGGGAACTAATTGCCTACAGACTAGGTTGTAGGCTTTCTGTCATTGGAGGATTATTTTTTTTAAAAAGGCTGGGACAGCCATCTGTTACGGATGTTGTAGCTCTAGTCATCCTGCATCCAAGCAGAGGGTTGGACTAAATGGCCCTCAAGGTCCTTTTCAACTCTGATATTCTATGAGTCCGATTTTTGATGTTCTGTTAAATGTAACATCCACTTTAGGGTCTCGGGCTCCCAGCACTACAGGTCTAGCAAGCCTATATCTTATGTATATGCTGTTGTTTCTAGTTTACTCATAGGCCCCATGTATTGAGGGCCCCTTCCTGAAGCCTTCTAGAGGTCTCTATTTCCTGTGTTTGAGGCTCGCTATGTCTGTAATTTAGGAGATTGCTTCTCTCAACCATGTTGTCATTTAAAGTTTATTCATAGATCCCATGTATCTATGATACCATTGCCACCACCATTACCATTACCACCACATTACCACCACCACCACCCCAACCTATAGGGTCCTGTGCACAGTTCACTCTTGTTTAGTGTTGTGAGCCGCCCCGAGATGCCATGGGCATGAGGGGGGCGGCCAATAAATGTGAAGAAAAAAATAATAAATAAATATTGTCTGGATCTGGTCTGGGAGCATCACCCCTATCTTCTGTTTCAAATTTCTTCAAGACAGCACGGTAGAAGAGCTCACAAGCAAACCTATCATTCAAAGGAGATCATCCCAGAGTGACCCCGTTGAGATGGTGATGCACTACTTGTCTCATACAGATTGGTGAAAGAGTCTAATTAATTTGGCAGACTTCTCTGGTCCTCAATGACAGCATCTGTTGTTTCGTAGAATGGTCCAGAACAACCATCTGTCTTCCTACGTGCACAATTGAGTGGCTGAACAGAGATCTAATATTTGTTGACAGCAAAGGATGGAATGAGCACCATACCAAATCCGAAGCTACGTACTTCAAATTGCCAAGGTTAAGTACCGGAGAAATACACAGAGTTGCTTCTAGGTGTTTATTGCCAAAACAGAGTTTGGAAACAATTAGCAACACACAAGTTAAATTTGAGTTATACAGGTTCATTTTGCTAAATTGATCAATTATTTTATCTAGCTCAACTAATCAGTATTCCTCCCTACTGTACACCTGAGGCACTCTCTTTTTGCCACGAGTCTCTAACAATCAAGTTACTGTATATGCACAGCATCACAATATGACATTTAAGGGTCTGAGATTTTGAGGGGATTCATGGCCTCCTTCCCCCCTCCCCCCCGCAATTCTTTGTTGTTGTTGTCGGAACAAATATAATTTAGGGCACAATCTGGGCCCTAAATATTGGGCCCTTTGTATTTTTTAGAAATATAAGCCAACATCTTCAAAAACATATCCATTGCTTTTGGGAGCCAAAAAACTGAAATGCCAGCAATTGGTTTTTAAAGATCCTACAGACTCCTAGCTGTACATGAGAACTATGGGCTCTCAGTAACCTTGCAAATAAGGCTCCATATACCCCAAATATTCAACACTCTCCTCAAAATATTTTTCCTTTTTTTTGTTTGGAATTTTCAAGTCTTAAAAGACCATGCTTACATTTTTGGGTTCCCTCCCCCAACCAATATTTTGTGTAGTATTTTCTTTTTTACGCTTGTCCCCAGTTACATTTTCTTATTGTCTGAGGTTTGTCCATTAAAACAAAGTTAGGAGTATGCACATTCTTTTTGTTATTATTATAAAGAAAATGAAAATTTTCATTTTCTTTTTTGTTATTGTAATAATGAAAAAGAGAAATAATAATGAAACAAAAATGAATGTTTGTTTTCAAAATAATGGGAAAACACTGAAAAACATGTTTCTGGCTATAACTTTTTTTCTTCTTATTCAGTTCTGATAAAACCTGGCAAGATTGTATCCCACATGGAAGGTACTATATACTCTAATGTTTTAAACAATTGTATAAAGCAAACTGATTTTATAAGCAATTTAATATTGTGATTTTAAGAAAAGCTGCATATACATTCCTGGCTACAAATACTTTATCTTCCATTCAATTTGCATGAATCCTAGAAATATTATGTCCCTCCCCAAGATTACCAGTCCTGCCAAGTTTCAGAAAGATTGAATAAAGGGTCTTGATGTTCTAAGCCATTAACTTGAAAATGCATTTCTGGCTGTAACATTTGTATATTCCATTCTGTTTACAAGTAATTTGGTAGGAATATAACACACACCTTCCCTTTCATCTCTGCCAAACTACAGGACAATTTGATAAAGGGACCCAATTTTATAAGCAATTGAAGTTGTCCCCTTGAAAACCATTATTCAGATATATAGCAGCACATGCAGTACCAGTCAGAAGCAGGCACCTGGCATGGCAGGGGGAGGGAGGCTGTAGGAGGGCGAATGGAAAGCAACCCAAAAGACTGACAGACACTTTTGCTGGCCAATTACTAAATGCTTCCAGCTTTACAGGACCAATTGGTGGTGACTTCCAGGTGGGCATAGGGGGCGGCCCTGACGCAGGCATAGAAGGGACATAACTGGGACTTTGGGGATAGCATCCCAGCAATCAGGAGACATAGTTTACACATCCAGGCTGGCCCATTATCATCACAATCACATCCTGCAGCACTGTGACAGAGGACATACCACAGTGACACGTAAGAGAATCTCTATTGGCTCTTTCCTAAACAGATGCTTCCGATTTCCTAGTAACAAGTGGGGGAGAAACGTTGGGATGGTCACAGCACAGAATGGGAATATTTGGTTGACATTTATTCTGGCCAATTGGCATCACAAACAGATCTTATACCACAGTGACACGTAAGAGAATCCCTGGAATAGACTCATTCTCTGCATATGCTGTGCAGGCTTATAAAATTGGGACCTTTTATCACAGATATGCAGATTTTTGCAAAATAACATACTTCAAATGCTTATAAAATTGGATTACTTTATTCAATCTTTCTGAAATTTGCTATACATAATGAAACCAATGAAAATCAAAAACAAAAGCAAAAATGAAATTTTGATATTTACAAAAATTGAAGATTTAAATAACAAAAATGAAAATGAAAAATGACTTGGATCCCTTTACAGGTTAGTTTCAACTACTGTATGACAAATTCAGTGAAAAGACAGAGAGTTGTAGACAGACACATGCCTTCCACTATTTCTTCTGGTTGGACATTATCTCTAGGCCTGAAATGAAGTCATCAGAATTATTTGGAAATCACCGAATTTGGGGGTCTTCAGCTCAGAAACAGAGGTTTCTGAAGTTTAGGAAATTGCAACCATTCTTCGGGAACTTTAGAAAACTTTGAAGCACCTGCACGCCTGGGCCTGGCTGGAGAAGCTCCCAGAAGCTTCTGGAAACAGTGCCATATTTAGTAGGAGCAGGGCCGGCCCTAGGGTTTGTGGGGCCATGTGCAACAGGCCTAATTTGCATAATTAGGCCCCACCCATTTATGCAAATACACAACTTTGCATATTTTGCATAAATGTCCATCATATCTACCCATGCCTTGGGCCCTTTTTAGTCCCAGCACTTTTTACCCCTTAGCTTCCCACACATAGCACCCCCTTGCCACTTGTCTCACAGATCCATCCACCCCCTTGCTTAAACCACCCCCAACATGCCAAAGTACCCCTTCATCTAGCCCCCTCTCCCAGTTTCCCCTCCTGCCAATACAGGGAGGGAACAGGAGGAGATGGAGGGCAGGGCATTATAGATTTTTTGCAAGATTTGGCAGTAATAGTCAAAACGAATGGAAATAATCAAGCAAACGTGTTCATATATAGTAATAACAGAACAATTGTCTTTTTCAACAAGACATTTAGGAGACAGGCGGGATTTCTGTACGTTTATAGTTAGTCCCAGATTTACGCATAGATCTAGAGTGAAGCGAAGGTTGGCATTTAAGGTGTCTGGGGTATTAGTAACCAGTCATTTAGGTAGGGGGAAATGGCAATGCCCTGCTTACAAAGGAAAGCTATGACTGGGGCCATAACCTTAGTAAAGGTAAAGGTAAAGAAAATGCATGGAGTCATGGGTGAAACGGAAGAATCTTCTACAGGAGGTATGCAATCTAACATGAAAATAAGCATCTTTTAGATCAATAACTGCATACCATTGACCCTGCTTCAGGTGGGTTCTTAAATTGTCCATCCCAAATTGTTCTTAAATTAAATCTGGTGCTGGATAGTGATTTGAAACAATCTACTAAAAGATCATATGATTCCAAATGGAGGAGATTCTCCCATTGGTTATCTGGGAGATCCATCTCAGTAGATCAGGTAACCGTTCCACTAGTCCTTCAATACTTGTTGGACCTGGCTGAGAAGGGCCTTGCGCACTCTTCTATAAGAGTGCATCTCTCAGCAATAGCCCAGCGTGTTGCCCTCCCAAATTCCCAATCCCTTTTTGGTCACCCTCTGGTAAAAAAGTTTCTTAAGGGACTAATTAATTTGTTTCCCCCTCACAAACACCCCGTTTCTCAGTGGGATCTGAACCTTGTTCTAGATCAACTGACAAAACACCCTTTCGAACCTGCAGAACAATCTGACCTGTTCCACTGGTCTCTGAAGACTGCCTTTTTGGTTGCCATCACGTCCCTTAGGTGGGTGAGTGAACTTGCCACTATATCTGTCAAGGAGCCTTACTTCTCAGTCTTCCCAGACAGGATAGAGATCTCTCTCCATCTGTCATTTATCCCTAAAACGATGTCCAGATTTCATATGGCACAAAAAATTGTCCTCCCAGTATTCCTCCCTCCACCTCATGAGTCAGAAATCTTAGTCAGATTTCACACTTTGGATGTTAAGAGAGCAGTCCTGATCTATTTAGACAAGACCCAGCACTGCAGACGGACTGACAATTTGTTCCTCTCCCCTTCACTTCCCAAGTTAGGGCAAAAAGTTTCATCCCAAACTATCTCAAAATGGTTAGTGCATTTGATCTCATTTGCCTATGAGCAGGTAGGAAGTCCACCCCTGCCTTATTTAAAGGCTCATTCGCTCAGAGGTCTGGGTGCTTCTACAGCAGCATTTTGCAACATCTCTCCTTTTGAGATCTGCACGGCTGCAACTTGGAGTTCCCCGCATACATTCACTAAGCATTATGCTTTACATCTCAATTCTGAATCTGACACCTCTCTGGGAGTATCTATATTGAATTCTGTAATTAACACTTAATAATCTATTTTACTTACAACGGTTTTGTCGTTTAAAAAAAAGAGAGGAACTTTTAAACTAAGTTAACAGAATAAACTTACACACTTTTTGCTTGCAGAGGAATGTTGTTTTTATTCTATAAGAAAAATCCCCCACCTCCTTGACCTAGGCTTGTTACTCTCCCATTTGTGAGAATGTGAGGAGTCACTCAAAGAAGAACAGAAGGTTGCTACCTTGTAAACAAGGTTCTTTGAGATGGTTCCAAACATTCTCTCAAATACCCAACCTTCCGAACCCGCATGGAATTTTCTTCCTAATTGCTTAGGGTTGGAAGGAACTGTTGGGTTTAGGCAGGAAGGTACCTTATATAGTGTGGGGGGGTGCGTGAACGTCACATGTTTTTTAAATTAGTGAGCTTGGTATGTGCTGGTAAGAGAAGAGCATGCAAGCGCAAACCCATTTGTGAGAATGTGAGGAGCCACTCAAAGAAGAACAGAAGGTTGTTACCTTGTAAACATGGTTCTTCAAGATGGCTCCGAACATTCGCACAAATACCCACCCTTCCAACCCTGCAAGGAATTTTCTTCCTGCACACTCAGGATTGGAAAGAACTGTTGGGTTTGGGTGGGAAGGTACCTTATATACTGTGGGGGCTTGAGACCATCATGTGATTTTTTCAAACTAGTGAGCTTTGTATCTGGTGGTAAGAGAAGGGCGCACAAGCGCAAACACATTTGTGAGAATGTTGAGAGCCATCTCGAAGAACCTTGTTTACAAGGTATCAACCTTCTGTTCCAAATTCTGGCTCGCTGGGCTGGGGCATGCGGGGGCCAGTGACAAGTGGTGAGGGGGGAGGGGAGAGACTTTTTCCCCTCCCTCCCCCCCTCCACTGCGGGGCTACATCTGAGCTGAGCTCAGCTGATTCTGCTAGGGTTAGCAGCTCCAACAGTGGGGGCGGGGCCAGCCTGGATTTTGAATTCAGGCAAGCGCTGGTGGAACAACAGACCAGGCTCCAGGAGCGGGGCTCCAGCTCCCGCGGGGCCATGTGTGTCCACACATGTCACACATGCCTGGGACCAGCCCTGAGTAGGAGGGGGGATGGAAGGGGACAATTGAGTCATGGGGTAAGGCAGATTTTGAATCAATTGGCTGGTCAAGCCAGATGGCTAGTTTGACTCTTACAAAGCTGCAGTTAATAGAAACAGAAGTGCCAAAAAACCAAAACTGTCACACACCTCCCAGAGCCATCCCATTCTCTGGTGAATTTGGCTGTGTGCTGCTACACTGTTAACTGTGAGTAATCGGCTGGACTGGACTGGGCTGGGCTGGGGGGGGGGTGCTCCTGGCATAGCATGGCATGGTTTGGCCTGGTCTGTTTCTGCATAGGGCCAGTGCTGGGGCATGGGGGCTTTGCATGCCATGCTTTTAAAATAAAAATTGTGTTTCACTGGAAGCACATTGCTTGCTGGCTACTGCTGCTTGGTTGGCTTGGCAGTAAGACAGCAGCACCATGAGTGGCCCACATGGCTATCTCTGCCTGGCTCCAGGAGTTAAGTTCCCTCCATGTCAGGGTGCCCTGGGAGTGGCGGTGTGAAGAACCAACGTGGTGTCTGCTGGGCTGGATGGCTTTTGGTGTTCAGAGTCACAGTTGCTTGCAGTCTGTGTGGTTGATGCAAGTTGTCTTCTTTTACCAAGGGTCCTCTGGTTGCCTCCAGGCAGGAGCACTATGCTAGGTTGTTGTTTTTTTAAATAATTGGGTGCTGCCAGGCAAACTGGGGTGCTTGGTTTTCTCAGCTTGGCAGTCAGACACCAGCACCATGAGTCTCCTACAGGGCTCTCTCTGCCTGGTTCCAGGAGTTTACCTGGCCTGTATCCCTCATCTCCCCAAGTTACAGCACATGGCAACACCTGCTGGGGTTCCAAGGTGGCGCCAAAGTTTTCTGAAGTTTTCCAACAATCTGTGTTTCGGTCTCCGAAATCCAAAGCTTTGGCAAGAACACCGAATTGCCTCCAAGTACTCAGAACAACTCTTCGGAACTTCAAAAATCAGTCTGAATACCCAGAAGTACTATTCAGTTCAGCCCTAATTATCTCCAACACCAACTGGTTACAGTCAGGCAGAATATAGAGAAAATTGTTGACTGGCATTAACTGTTCTTAATCTCATTAGTAGCCTGATCAAAGTACCACTTGAAATTCACATCCATTGATTTTAATGGACTTTGTCTCAGCCCATAATATTTACAAGATGACACAATTAGAGATCCTCTATGCCCAAACAAAAATGAGGAGGAATTTGAGGCCTTGTTGTTCAGTAAATTTTAAGTTCGTATATTGTCTCCCTGATTCTGAAAAAGCCTGGTTTGTATAGACTTGTATTTGGAAAGGAATATAGGATGCTGACCAGCTGGATTTCCATGATTAATTTTTTATTTAACCTTTACTTTTATTGATTTTTGTCCAAGCAAAAAAAAGTAATCAGATGTACACCCGTGGATCAAAAGGAAGGACAGTAATGAAAGGAAAAGCAGGATTTTTTTTTTTAAAAAACTACTTTAACAGCATAAATATCTCCACAATGACATTGACTAATTTCAGACATTATGAAATCGATTGCCTTTCACCACAGTGGATCACAGTGGATCCCCTGTGGTGGCAGCGAGTCTGTGAACATCTGTTTGACCCCTGCCAGATGTTTGAAAGCCACTGGATGGAGAATGCAAAGTAAATTTAATAAAACAATCTCTATATATGAATCATACTCTATAACAACAACATTTTGATTGCAAAACGGATCAACATATTTAATCAAAATGCTGAACCTGGTGAATACATACAAGAAACATCTTCTCAAACATACTACCAATATGTATAAAAACTATGTGTAACTATAAAAACAATCATGAAAAAATCTAAACCCTACCCAACCCAATGCGTTGTCATAATTTTTATGACAACTGAAATTAAGCCGCATATGTGTGGTATGGTGATTGAACAATACTTATACATGATGAGGAATTTATACAGTTTAATTTCAGTTAAGTCATAACTTTTTTTATTAATGAAGAAAACAAATATGTATAGATTGGTCTGATATTTAATAAAGTTGCCTTAACCTACAATTTACTGTCATGTTAGCATTTGAGTATAATTTGAAATGCTACCTTAACAAGCGTCTTAAACCAAAGGGTTTTTGTCTAGGTAATTTGCCCTTTTTTCGAAACAATAGTTTTGTTAATGCATAAGCTGGCCTCAGACACAAGAATACTGCAAGTGCACACAGGCACTCACCCATCCCCCCACATCCCCTACATGATGCAACCTGTTTTTTCGCAGCTTTCTCTGTGCAGGGGTGATGGGTGGAGGTGCGTGTTACACAGGAGTGCACAAGTGACCGCTTTCATGCAAGACGCACCCACCCATGCCACTGCATGGGTGTGTCTTGTGTAAAAGAGATCACACACTCATTCACACACGTGCTCTCACCTCACACACACACTCATTCTAACTGATCACACACACAATCCTTCAGACACAGTACACACATGCTCTCATCTCACACATTCATTCAAATTGATCACACACACACTCATCCATACACACTACACACACATGCTCTCATTCAAATTGATCAGTCATGCACACTAGACAGGGGCATAGTTAGGGTGTACTGGGCCCCTGGCTAAGAAGTCAAGATGGGCTCCCCGACGGCGAACCTAGGGGTGCCACCTGGCTCGGTGGGCCTGGGGGCACTGCTATCAAACACAGAAGACACCCAAAATACAGCCAGCCTATTAAGCGCATTATGCCATGAAAAGAGATAAATATATAACCAGTTCAGTTGTGCCCCCATAATCAATTCATGCTGCCCCCACCCCACCATTTCATTTGCGCCCCCGCCTCCCATGTAATCAATTCACACTGCCCCCCCACCCATAACCATTTCATTTGCACCCCTGGGGCAGCATGAATTGATTATATGGGGGGTGCAAATGAACTGGTTATGGGGTGGGATTTAAAGACAGTATTCCTGTGAGCAATAACTTCATTAAGAAGAGTTAGTGAAACAGCAGCCGTAATAATCTCAGAACCATATTTGCAGATTTTCCAAGATAGAATAGATATTGCTTTATACCCTAAATTCCTCCCTAAGATAGTATAAGTAAGACAGTTGTGAGAATGTGGCCCTTTTTACACGGGCCTCTCCCATCCATGAACATGCAGATTTCTGCATGTTAATGGGTGGGGGAGCCCTGTGTGAATGACATGGCACATGCACCCGCAGTGAGTGGGGGTGCATGCGCATGCCACCTAACACACATCCCCACTCACCCCCCACTTGTCCCCATGCACGGAGCAACCAGGGAAAATGACAGTTGCTCCATGGGTGCAGATGAGTGGGCAGTGAGTGGGGATGTGTGTGCAGCCATGCACACGCCCCCACCCTTGCACCAGTGCACCCACAGACCCACCACCCAGGAGCCATGTAAAAACAGCCTGTGAGGAAGAACAGAAGGTTGCTGCCTTGTAAACAAGGTTCTTTGAGATGGCTCCTAACGTTCTCACAACACCCACCCTTCCAGCCCCACATGGCATTTTTTTCTTATATTCCTAAAAAGGGTTGGAAGGAACTGTCACTCTCAGGGGGAGAGTGGTTTTTATACTAGAGGAGCTCGAGACCAACATGTGGTCTATTATTTGAATATGGTGAGCATACCATGCACTACCCTGTTGTGAGGATGTTAGGACCCATCTCAAAGAACCTTCTTTACAAAGCAACAACCTTCTGATCACTCACATGGGGAGAAGCTGTTTGTAAACAAACAGCTTTATCTCCCAGTCCAATCCCGCTGCTGCTGCTGCTGTAGCACTCTACTAGTAGGCTGGCACAGGCAGGTGAGGGATGGGGACCCCGCCACACACCTTCAGTCCCTACCCACCCCTGGACTCCCCTTCATTGTTTGTAATCACAGAACACATGTGTTGCTGGAGGAAAGCTAGAATGGTCATCAACCGGACATTTTTGCTCTACCGACACCCACTGAACAGCATAGACACTGTTCAATGAGAGTTTGTTACCGCCTTAACTATAGGGCCACAACTGTGGCCCTATAATAGGTAGTGATAAACATATGGCAAGCACAAGGCTAAAGCAAACCCATATGGGAATTCAGGCCGTTCAGTTCAAGCCCATATGGATTGGCTTCAGCCTCATCCTCCCAATGTGTTTACTGCTACCTATTATTTCTTTATCTCCTACACCAATATATACTTTTTACAGCTCTGTTTTTAAATGTCTGGCATCTCTCTCTTCTCCCTATCTAACCCATTAACTTGGCTTATTCACTCCCACCTATGCCATCCACTTCTGGTCTATGTCTCCTGCATATATACCTGTCCTGCATTTGCTCAGTTTATATATTTGTCCGGCTACTCTACATGTCCTGTGTGCACCAGAAGCTTGAATATTCTCATTAAAAGATATCATTTGAGCTACTTTGTCTCCATCTCTTACATTTGGTTGCTGCTCTTACACAGCAACCACACTCGCTTTTGTATTTGTGAAGATAACTTGCATAGTCCCACAAATTAATATGTAAAATTTATCTTTTGTTGCTTCCTTATCTTCGTTTACTTCATTTCAGTATTTTGGCCACTTTGGTCTTTCATTCACTTTGGTTGAACATTTGTGCGGGTTATCTGCATTTGTGATTGCTGCATTTGAACCAATCACATTCAACAATGAGAAAAATCTACTACATAATATTGCCAAGGTGATTGAAGTACTGAAAAAACCAAAATACTGGAATACCAAAGTGACTGAAGTACCAAATAACTATGGAAATGACACACACACACACCCCATATCCACTTGACTAAAACAACTGGAACATACCAAATTAATCAAATTCAGTATTCACGTCAGATATTCATTTTATAACTATATGAAGACTCTTTGGGGGGTCAAATTTAGGAATATTTGTCCAAATCCCAAACTGAAAAGTTTGATCTGAATGATTCACCTTCTGTTTGGTGCTGTGTATCTGAACTGCCTGTGCTACTGGTGGTGCTGAGTCTCAAGTAATGTGCACTTCTGTTGCGACCGTGTCTCCTTTGCATGTGGACTGTCAGTGTCCCAGAGCCCAGCTCCCAGTTACATACAGTTCCATCTGTCCACTGTTTTGTCACACATATATTGTGTTTTACACGTGTATTTCCACCTCTTATACTTTTAAAAAAGCATAACAGCTTTGCTCGCTATATGCCAAGTGTCAGTGTGGATCAAATCTATCTCTGGAAGGATGTCTATTTGAACTGGCAGACTGTATAATTGACATTGGATAGAAGCTGTTTTTATGCCATGGCTTTGGCATGTGAACCATGAGAAAATGTTCCCTAACTAAAAGCAGCCATGCTTACCAGCTGTGCCATTAAGGGATATGCCAGCCTCTTTAATGAATACAATTTGATGTCCATGAACTAATGATTGATGTAAGGGAAAGTGAATGTTTAAATATTTGTGAACATGACCACCACTTAAATTGATGAGAACTGGATTGGACCGAGTTTCATGATATTTGAAACAAATCTGTTTCCTTTGGTCATTCGCAACATTTCAGTAAGAAGGACAGCAACACTGGTTGTTTATTATTATTTATATAGCACAAGCAATGTTCCTGTTGCTGTACAATTATTTATTAGAGACAGGCCCCTGCCCCAAGGGGCTAACAGTCTAGGAAAGAGGGAAGGGAGAGGGGGAACGAAGGGAAAGACTGGGATACATCCATGAAGTTGAGAAGTTGCAGGTGCATGGGCTTTATTTAGTTCCAGGGGAGCAGGGGACTCTGAGTGAAGGACAGAAGAGGAGGCCTCAATAACAAGTCTATGGGGATGAGGAGCTAGGGAAAACCTGATAGGTAGGTTTTCAGGAGGGATTTGATGGTTGGAAGGGACAAAGCAGACCAAATACATTCAGAGAGGGAGTTCCAAGCATGGGGGGCAGCAAGGAAGAAGGTATAAATATGTTTCAAGAAGCAGGAGATTTGTGCGCAGGGGAGGGTGGTGACAGAGGAGGTGTGATGCTCCTGGGTAAGAATGTGGCAAGAAACAAGAGCAGAGAGATATTGATGAGCAAGGCCATAAAAGCCTTGAAGGTAAAGACAAGGCGCTTGTGTTGAATGCATTTCAGGTAGAGGGACTCAGTGGAAGAAGGAGAAGAGGGGTTGAACATGGTCAAAACAATGGGCAAGGTGGATGACCTTGGCAGTGGGCCATTAAATGGAAGTGAGAAGGGCAAGGTCAGTAAGAAGAAAATTGAAGTCGTCAAGGCAAAGATGGCTAGAATTTTGATAGTGGGTGCATGAAGGAAGGGCTAGATTTTGGCAATATTCTGTAGAGAGAAGTGACAGGATTTAGGAACAGGTTGTATCTGAGATGTAAAGGAGAGGCAGGAGTCAAAGATGAACTCCAGGCTATATGTCTGAAGGACAGGCTGGACAGTGACACCATCAATGGAAACTGGGAGGGTGGAGGGAGATAAATTTGTGGGGGTATGTAGAGTTCATATTAAGCTTGAGTTGAGACATCCAAACAGAGATATCCGAGACACAATCAATGATATGAGACTAGATGGAGGGAGACCGTGGGGGTGGAGAAATAGAGTTGAATGTCATTAACATAGAGCTGATACTGGAAGAGAAGAGGGCCAAGGATAGAGCTTTGGGGAACTCCAGCTGAGAGGGGGATTGACACAGGAAGTATCAAAAACAAGTGAGATATTGAAGGAGTGGTTTGAAAGGTAGGAAGAGAACCAGTCAAGAACTGAGACCCAGAAATGAAGAGAGTGAAGTGAATCAAGGAGGAGGTTGTGGTCCACAGTGTCAAAAGCAGCAGGACAAAAAACCTTCAGATTTGGCTAAGAGAAGGTCATTGGTGATTTTAGTGAGGGCAATCTCAGTCGAGTGGAGAGGTTGGAAGTCAGATTGAAGTGGGTCAAAGGAGCAATTGAAAGAGATGACATCAAGACAGCTTGCATAGACAGCTTCATCCAGGAGCTTAGAAGCAAAGGGCAGGAGCAAGATAGAGCAATAATTGGAGGGGTTGGAAGGGTCAAGACAGAGTGAGCTTCTTACGGATAGGGGAGACAGTGGCATAAGAACATAAGAAGTGCCATACTGGGTCAGACCAATGGTCCATTGAGCCCAGCGTCCTGTCTCCAACAGTGGCCAGTCACGGGGGCCTGGGAGAAGCACCCAACAGGTCACCATGCTATCCATTCCCTGTGGGTCATCCCCAGACTCCCGACAGTAAAGGGTTTTGTTCCCCAGTCCTATCTGGCTAAGTGGCTAACTATCTTCCAGAAACTTGTCCAAACCTCTTTTAAACTCAGCCATACTGCTGGCCTTGACCACCTCCCCTGGCAGTAAATTCCACAACCTAATCGTACACTGAGTGAAAAAATACTTTCTTTTGTCTGTTTTTACTCTGACACCTGTGAGTTTCATGGAGTGTCCCCTAGTTTTAGTACTAGCTGAGAGGATAAATAACCGTTCCCTGTTTACAAGTTCCACACCACTCATGATTTTATAGACCTCTATCATATCTCCTCTCAGCTGTCTCTTTTCCAAGCTGTTTGAAAGCAACTGGAAAGAAGGTAATAGAGAGGGAGAGATTTATGATTTGCAACAGAGAGGGTGCAGTGGTGGTGAGCATTCACAGTTAGGAAACAAGAGGTTCAATGGGACATATGGAAGGGTTGGATGAAGAGCAGAGGAGGTGATCTCATCAAATGAAGCTGGAGGGAAATAGAATAGGAGAGATGCAGGAGGGCAGAAAACGGGAAAAGAAATGTAGGAGGGAGAGTGCTGAGAAGCAATGTCAAGATGAATTCTAATATCATTGAAAAATAGGGCTGTGCGAACAGATCGTGGTTCAGTCATTCGGTCTTTCAGTTCGGGAGCCGAGTTAGGTCGTTTGGTCCAGGGAACAAGTTCGGGTTCAGTTGTTCAGTTCAGTGGTGTTCAGTTCAGTTCGGCCGTTCGGAAATCGGTTTCGGTCTAGGTATCACGTGGTCCCATGATCGCATCGGAAACTGGAAAGTTGGTTTTGTTTGGTGTGTTTTGGCTGTGATGGACTGTGTGTTGGTTTGACTGTGTTGGTTTGGCTGGTTGGTGAGTTGGTGGGTGACTGTTTTGTTTGGCTGTAGTTTGTGTGGGACTTTGGGGAAAAAAATGAAGACGGTCAGGCTTAATAGGACCTGGAAGCCGGCCAAGGTGGCGGACCCAGTGGAGGATGGAGAGGTTGCTGGACCTTCAGTGGTGGAGGTTGACTCCTCAGCAGAGGAGCAAGAGGGCACAGGAGGTGCTGCCAGGTTTGTAAACTTTATTTTTACTTTGAGAACAAGAAGAATAGAATACTATCCTTTAGAGCGAGCTCACTGGCATGCGGGTGGGTGGGTTGGTGGTGGGCAGTCAGGTGCAAACAGTGGGCATCAACGGGTGGCAGCGGATGTCTGCCACAAAGAGAGAGGGTACTGTGTGGGGGCTCTTCCAGCAGTCAGGCACGAGCCGAAGGAAGCACCGACCCAAACACATGCCAGCCATCTAGCAAGGGTCCCCCGTTGCCATCCCTAGTACCCCAAGGTGGGCAGGATTTGCATGTGCTAGCCAGGGTCTTTCTAGTTGCCATCCCTAGCGCCCCAAGGTGGGCAGGATTTACCCATGCCAGCCAGAGTCTTTCCAGTTGCCATCCCTAGCACCCAAAGAAGGGCAGGACTTACATGTGCCAGCCAGGGTCTTTTGGATTTGCACGTGCCAGTCAGGGTCACTGTCTACCATTGCCATCCCTAGCACCCCAAGGAGGGAGGACTAGAGGCACCATCATAAATGCATGATATTATATTATTATTTACTAGGTGTTGTTTATGTGTTCCTGTTTCAGAGAGGGTGATGATACTATCCCCGGAGCTGGTGCCACCACCATGCGCAGGACACCATTGAGGCGGAGGTCACCACTGCCAGACAGCGGGTGCACAAGATCCGATGTCTGGCAGTGGTATGATAAGCATACCATATTCGCCGTCTGCAAGGTAAGGCATGGGGGCTGGAACAACAGGGAATGGATTGCCCTATGACCAGTTAGGAAGTCCCCTGCAGAGAGAGATTGGCCACCCACCCACCCACCCACCCACTTGTGGAGACAGAATGCAGGCAGGGCTTGACAGACCATTGGTCTGACACAGTATGGCAATTTTTATGTTCCTATCTTTTTATGTTCTTTAGGTATGCGGCAAAAGATTTAAAAGGGCCAGCCAGGGGACCACTGGCATCCACTTCCCCTGCCTTCCCACTTAGCAGCAGAGCACTGTGGCATGATTTCAGGTGCCTCACCATGGCAGTTGTCCCAGGGTTGGCGAACACCTGCCCATGCTTCACCAACTTATTGCACACAGTGCACTGCACCTCCCTGGGATCATCCACCCGTACCAGCTTGAAATGTGCCCAGACAGAGGATTTTTTCCCCCTCCTGCCTTCTGGCCCATCCCAGGTGATGCACTGCTGCTGCCAGCGCTGCTGGGAGGGGCAGAACTTGGTAGCGACACAGCTCTGGGAGGAGGGACAGCCTCTGCGGAACTAGTGTCTTCTTCTGCCTCACTGTCCTCCGTCACTGTGATGTCCCATGAAGGGGAGTACTGGTACCCTGAGGCTTGACTGCCCACCATGCTAGTGCCACTCTCCTCCCTGTGCCCCCTAGAGCTGCTACTGCTGCTGCTGCCACTACTCCTCTCCCTCCTGCCATTGTCCAGGGATCGGGCCCTGCCTCTAGCAGCCAGGGTGGGATCCACCAGCCCTGGACTGCTAGGGATCACCTCAACAATAGGGGATATTGGTGGCCCTGGAGGAACATTCAAAGCACCTGCTCCTGCAGCAGCAGAGACAGCCGTAGCCTCATGTACTGCTGCAGGCCTTCCAATGGCTTGCATGGCACTGGAGGACACTGGCAGGAGGCACCGCCGAACCACCCCCAGACTAATGCCACTGCTGGGAGCCTCTGAACCCTTTCTCCCAAAATCATGCCTGCAAAGCTTGGGGCATAGTGTTGGGCTCTCACTGCTGCTGCTGCATGCTGCCACTCCTCTGGCATGGCCCCTACCACCACCTCTGCCACGTGCTCTATTGCCCACCTTACGGGCAACAGACTGGCCTCTCCTACTTCCCTTCTCCATGTCTTCCAACCAAAATGCACACAAATATATATATTCAAATTTTTCTAATATTTTCTACACTAACTCTAACTATAGTATTAACTATTCTAAAATCTATGTAAGTAAATATTATGTCTAAAGACCTAGTCCTACAAACACACTCTAAAATATCAAAACTGAATAACTACACACTAACACTATCTCTATTTATCTCTATAACTAATCTAACTCCTACTATCTATGTATCTATCTATAGTAACTATATCTAATATCAATCTATCTATCTATCCAATATTACACAGGGATGGGGGGGCGGGGAAACACAAAGAACACAGGAAAACTGAAATGAAACCTAAATCAACCTAATAACCCTACTCTAAATCAATCCAAAAACAGGGGAAGGGAATCAGGGATGGAGGAATGTATAGAGGGAGAGGGAAAGGATTCAATGGAGGGGAGAGGAAGAACACAGGGAGCGGTAAAAAATAAAAATAACACCTAATCTATCTACTATAATCTAAATAAATGATAATATGGAGGTAAATGGGTTGGATGGGTGAAACAGGAGGAGGATGGCAATGGATTGGGGAGCTGTACACAAACTGCTGGGAGAGGGAGCCTTCTGAAAACACCTGCTGTCAGGAAAAGTGACTAGCTCAGAAGGTGTTGGAAGGGGGGAGGGCAATGAATTTTGTTACTTGCTGTGCCCGCCTCACCGCAAGCCCCATTGGCTCCATGCAGCCTAGCTCGTGGCTAATCGCAGCCTGCAAAGCCAGTGGTCTGAGGAGAAAAGGGATGGTGATTGGGCAGGCTGGCTGCTACTCCAAGCCTCTCCACCCCTGGTGCCTTGAAGTCTGTTCCTCAGCTGGAAACACACACACGCATACACACCCGTATCAGGCAGGGATCGTGTTTCTCCCGGCCAAACTCATCCAAGCTCGATCCGAACCAACCAAACTGTTTGGTCATTTCAGAGTTCAGTATCGGGTTCGGATTTGGTCATCCGAACAGACCGAGTTCGGGCCAAACTCCAAACCGCATTCGCACATCCCTATTGAAAAAGATAAAATCCTGTCAGGAGACAGAAGGAGGTGGGGGACAGGAAGGATTCAGAATGGAACTGAAGTTTGAGAAGAGATGGCAGGCTTCATGGGAATGAGATTCAATCAGGGTGGAGTAGTAGCATTGTTGACAAGAGAAAAGGCAGCACTAAAGACAAAGAGGGCAAATATAAAATGCAGGTAGTTGGCAAGTTCATGAGACTTCCATCAAAGGTATTAAGCAGCAGTGTAAATCATGGATAGTGGGGGTGAGCCAGTCTTTGGAGTTGATAACATGGGCATGATAAGGGAGAAGGGAACAAGAGAGTTTAGGGTGAAAGAGAGAGATGTGTTGAAGGCAGAGGCAGCCAAGTCAGGGCAAGTAAAAGATGAGACATGAGAGAACAGGGGAGAGGGAGGAGAAAAAGTCCAGAGGACCATTGGACTGAAGGTCACAGAAGGAGTGAGAGGATGGGCTAGGGGAAAGGGGAAGTGGGAAACATGGAACAAGGCACAGCGGTGGTCAAAGTTGGGGAAGGCATCAAAGGAGAGGTCAGAAATAAAACATTTTCCAGAGAAAACAAGGTCAAGGGAATGGTCATCACAATGTGTAGGGTATCAAGTCTGTAGACAAAGGTCAAAAGAAGAGGTAAGAGAGGTAGAAGGAAGTAGTACAATCAGAGGGGATGTCAATATGAATCTTGAAGTCCACAAGAATGAGGGTGGGAATACTGTCAGGTACCAAAGCCAGAGAGGAAGGAGGAAATGAGACCTGCGAGGCAGTAGATAACAGCATGGAGGTGGAAAGGGGAGTAGAGGTGAATGCAATGGGCCTCAAAAAAAGGGAAGGAATTAGATGGAGGAGTGGTAAGGGGTTGGAACTGACAGGAGTTGGCAAGGAGCTGACCAAAACCACCACCACGGCCTTCAGAGTGAGACAAATGGGTGGACGAATTGACTCTGTTGCTAAATCCTGTCGCTTCTCCCTCCATAACATTGTTAAGATTCACCCTTTTCTCTCTGTCTCATCTGCCAAAACTCTTGTTCATGCTCTGGTCATCTCTCATCTCAATTACTGTAACCTCCTTCTTTCTGGCCTTCCCCGGTCTCACCTTTCTCCCCTCATCTCCGTCCAAAACTCTGCTGCCAGGGTCATCCACCTCGCCCGTTGCTTCGACCATGTGCAGCCCCTCCTCTCTTCGCTTCACTGGCTTCCCCTTCCTGAACGAATCCTGCACAAGCTCCTAGTCTTC
>QEPC01004766.1:1116238-1128981 GCA_003113815.1 Sphenodon punctatus
GGGGCGGGGCCGCGTGGCGCAACGTGCAGCCGCACAGCCCCGCCCCCTCCACGCACCCCGCCACCCGCCCTCTGGGAGATGGGCAGGTGGTGTGGCCAATGCCGCCACAGTGTCTCGCTGAGTTCACCATGGCCTGGAATCCCGCCGGGGATTCCGGGCCGTGATAGCTGACCAGACGTTACTTTTTTTTATGCCCGCCTGGAATCACTTTCACCACACTTCAGCCGATTTTCGCGCTGGTAGCCCAGGAACCGTGGTTGAAATTGACCCCATGTGGGTATACAGTGTGGCAAACATCTGGCGGCCGCCGAACAGACGTGCAGGGCACAGTGACCACATGTAGGTATTCAGCGTGGTTCACTGTGATCTCATCACATCTGAAAACACCCAATGTTGTAAGTCTCCTCCATTATGAAGCTTCAGGTGGCTTAATATCAAATCCAAGAGTTCATACACTTATGTTTTGTATATACACATAGGATCATAGAATCTTAGCGTTGGAAGGTACCTCAAAGGTCAACTACCCCAACCGCCTGCTTAGATTCAGAATGACTATAGCTACAACATGACTGACAGATGACTGTCCAGCCTCCTTTTGAAAACCTCCATTGATGGAGAGCCTACAACCTCCCTAGGCAACTTGTTCCGTTGCAACACAGCTCTTACTGTTAGGAAATTTTTCCTGCTATTTAACCAAAATCTACTTTCCTGTAATTTAAGCCTATTATTTCATTTCCTGCCATCTGTAGTAATGCAGAACAGTTCCTTGCCATCTTCTTGGTAGCAACCTTTTAGATATTTGAAGGCTGCAATCATGATGTCTCACATTAGGATTTCCTCCTTAGGCTAAACATAGTTCCTTCAACCTTTCCTGGAAAATCTTGCTTTCCAGACCCTTTATCATCTTTGTTGCCCTACTCTGAAACAAATTTTTTTTTAATGTAGAGAATGTAAGGTTGCTTAGGCATTAGAGACAAAGTAGTACAGTGATATCTTTTATTGGACCAACTACAGTTGGTGGAGGTGTGCAAGCTTTCTGACCTCACAGGGTCCTTCGTCAGACAAGTCAGGAATTAGAAGTGGAGACTGAGCAAAGCAGTGAGGTATATACTGTGATTGGAATAAACACGACATTGGAATAATGGCAAAGGGAGGGAAGGAGGACTGGAGAATGAGCCTCAGGTAGGAGGTCCGCAATTCAAAAGAGTGGAATACAACAAAGTAGGAGTAAGAGCTGCTGATAGTAAGTAAACTTAAAGCTTCCTGTACCTGTAGTCATTAGACTTATACATTTCCGTAATGGCTTGTGAAACCTATATGTAAATTGAGTCCATTGTATCTAGTAGAGCTATGCATTTTTGTTCCCAGGATTGCCTTTTAAAGGTGTTGCATAGGTTTCCTTTTAAGACAAGGACAGAGAGGTCAGAAATAGAATGGTCATCCAGCCAGCCCATGGAAATCTATTCAGAATACAAGGGCCCTACATCTGGAAATCTAAAAATCTGGTATACTTCATTCAGTGCACTAAACGCCCCCATGGGAACTACGTAAGTGAAACCCATCAACCCTTTCACAAACATATGAACTCGCACAGAAAAAAGATCATGGACAAGAGCAAAGATTCTACTGTTGGCATTCACTTCTCACAAAGTGGCCACTAGTAATGTAGCCTAATCATGCATTAACCTTTTTTACAGCAACATCACATTCCAATTCAGTTAGTGATCAATCATTCAATAGAACCATATTGAACTTGCATAATGCTCTGATATATAATCAATAGGGGTGGGACTTCACACAAAAAAACGGATACCGGTTTTACCGGATACCGGTTCCCCAAAAAACGGTTTTCTGGATTAGAACCGGTATACCGGTACCAGTATTTTTCCATTGATTTCAAAGGGGAACTGTCAGCATTGAAATCAATGGGGAAAAAACAAAAAACACTTTCCCTCCCCGGTCCAGGCTGTGCGGGTGGAAGAGGGGACACCCACCCACCCACCCTGCCCAACCTGGATTTTTTTTTAAAAAATGTTTAGCCGAAGTCCCTGCTAGTGCGGGCTCTGGGCTTTACTAGGCCTTTCGGGCTTTACTAGGCCTTTACTAGATCTTCCAGGGAAACGCAGAAGTTCCCTGGAAGGCCTAGTAAAGCGCTGGAGCCAGCCAGTGCTGAAGCCGCCGGACCGCTGGGCAGCCGCCGCCACAGCCCGGAGCTCAAAAGGTAGGCGATCTCTGGGTGGGGGGTAGGGTGATCCCTGGGGTGGGGGGTGTTAAACCACCCCCACCCCAGGGATCACCCTAGTACCTGCTGGTGCGGGCTCTGGGTTGCCACCAGAACGACGGCGGCCTGGAGCCCGTACTAGCAGGGACTTCAGCTAAAAAAAAATTCTTTAAAAATACAGGCTGGGCAGGGTGGGTGGGGGGTGACCCCCCTTCCACCCGCGCAGCCTGGATGGGGGAGGGAAAGTGGTTTTTTTTCTTTTCTTTCTTTTACATTGCAGCCATTCATTTCAATGGCCCTAATGTAAATCCGGCACAGGGAAACGGTACCGGTACCCCCAGTTACCGGATTAATCAGATATTGCCGGTACAGCAAAATACCAGCAGTATCGGATACCGGGGGAACCGAACTTTCCACCCCTAATAATCAATATTAAAGGAATTTTACGACTCGTCTCCTGCCAGTGAAAATGCTTTACACCTGACTTCAGTAAGGTTGAAAGTAGGGCTAAATTGAAGTCTTTGGAAAACTTCCGAATTTACCGAATATTAAGGTATTTGGTTCAGAAAGGCCAAATTCCGATGTTCGAGGACCAAGGCCATTATTCTGAAAACCTCTGATACTTCTGTGCACGTGGGGGTTTGGTGGACAGTTGAACTTCTTCTGGAAATGAAACTTAGTGCCATATTTGGTAGGAGGGGATAATTGAGTGATGGTAAGCCAGATGGCAAGTTTTGATTGGCTGGCCAAGTCAGATGGTTACTTTTGAATTGTGAGGCAGGGCAAAATAAAAGTATCTGCACTGCAACCATTTTGTCCATTGTCTTTGGTGAATTTGGCTGCGCTGCATGCTGCAGTATCTGTAAGTAATAGGCGGGGGGATGGGGGAGAGGGGTGCCTGGCCTGGCCTGCCCTGGTTTGCCCTGTCCTTTCCATAGGGCCAATACAGGGGGATGGGGGTTATGTTACCCTTTACCATGCCATGCAGTTTTTAAACAAAATTTAAAAATTGGGTGCTACATTGCTGCCTGCTGCTTGATTGACACTTGGCACCATGAGGAGAGATCGCTCTGCCTGGCTCCACTTCCCAAGTTTGCTTGGTCTGTTCAAGTTACTATTGCCACAATGCCATGCCAAGGAAGAGAGTTCCCCTTGAGGGAGAGGGGTGTGAATGTCTGGTTTCTTAATTTTGTGACTGCTGCTGGGGCCTGGGCTTTTATGGGTGGGATTTGTTTCTCCATGCAGTTGCAGACTGTTTTGCGGGGTTGTTGTATTCTTCTTGAGTGAATGTCCCTTGCTAGCCTGCATGGCAAAACGATAAAGTGGTGCACTCACAGCTGATGGCGGGCCATGCTGTGGGTACATTACTGTTGGGTTGTTTTTTATTTCTGCATGCAGTTGCACTTTTGGGGGATTGTCTTCTGGAGCAATTGTCCCACTCTTGCTAGCCTGCTTTTCTGGATAGTGCGTTTCTGGGTAGTGCTTTGGCTGTGGGTTCAAGAACTTTGCAGCAACTTTCCAAAGTTTTCTGACGTTCTGTGTTTCGGTCTCCAAAGTCCGATGCTTCAGCAACAACATCGAATTGCCTCTGAGTACTCGGATCGACTATTCGGAACTTCAAAAATTGGTCAAAATTGGTCCGGGTGGAAGTACTATTCAGTTCATCCCTAGTTAAAACACCTACAGTATATTGTCAGTGTACTAGAACTGAAGGTTCAAGCATCTGGGATCTAACAACATTTCCATGAATTTATGTAAACAGCTATCCTCCAAAGAATTTGAGTTTACAGCTAGAAGGCCTCCTTGAGCTGCTCTATCTGTTGTTGGCTTACATAACTTCCCTGTCCTTCTGCCATGATGTGTTATTCTGATAAACCAATCATCATTCATTATTGTATGGCTAATTTGCATGTCTTGGTTCTACTGGACATAATGATTCAATCAGTAGTATTTAGGGGGCAGGGCAGGTAGAAGAGTTCTTACAGATACATGAATTAAACTGGTGTTACAAAATCTCCACTGGCTTTTGGGCCCTATATATTTAATTAAAGACCATCTCCTCCCTTATGTTCAACAGTGATCTCAGTACTAGTATTGCACCAAGCCATACAGCAAGGATGCACAGAGAGGTGTTCTCAGTAGCTGCTCCTCATCTCTAGAACTCCCCTTTCCCTCGATATCCACCAGAACTTGGTCATTTTTCAGAAACTATGTAAGACTTATTTGGCCAGGCATTTAGCATGCAGGGATAGGGCTCAGGGTGCTGTTTTAATGGGGATTTTATTTTATTTTTTACTGTTAAACTTTGGAGTTTTAAAAATATATTTTACGTACATTGTTACCAGCTATGAGCCTTCAGGGAAGGACAGATTAAAATCCAAATAAATAAATGCATTTTCAGTTTTCACCAGAATCAAATACAGTTCTCCTCACTGATGCCCAGAACATTCTCTGAAAATCTGGATGTGACTTTCATAAGTGTGAGTCAGTGTATCCTAGTTTGTAAGGTGAAAGGTTCAAATTTAATCTTAGACAAGAACACACTATGTGGCAATCAAGTCATAATCTCTCAGCCTCTGCTCCCCATCTGTAAAATGGGAATAATAATTACGTACCTCATAAGATTGTTGTGAGGGTAAACTAGGTAAGGATTGCAAAGCACTTTGAACACTGAAATCCCTTCATGAATGATGGGGTGGGGGGGAGAAACACCACACACACAAAGAGAAAAGCTGTTGCTTGGCTAAAAATAGCCTAAAAGATGTGTCTTTCATAACGTTTTGCCGCCTTGCGCTTTCTCTTTCTTTATTATTGAATGAATCCTCCAGAAGTATTCACAACAAGATCATAAACGACTTCCTCCTGCACAGAATGAGATTCTCATAAACAAAAAGCTGCAGCTCAGAACCTAGGCTGGAGGTTGTGCAGTCATTGTTATTTACCATTCCTCTTGCAGGCCTACTGGAAGTAACTCCCAAAATGGTAACAGTTGTTGTTGTTACAGAGCACAGTGACACGTCCCAGAGGGAACTGTCTATGAGAACTCTCCTTCTGATCCTGTTAAGATAAATCAACCTGACAATCACTGTCAGAAATGACTGCCAGCCGATCTCTGCTATGAGGAAGGAGGACGGCACTTAGGGAAAAGAAAGGTAGGGACAGAAAATTGAACTCTAATTGATACCTCAGGACAGATGCTGAGAACTCTGAGGTCAAGTCAACTTGAATGGAGACTACTGGGAAATGTGCCTCATGTAACTGGTAGCAGATGCTGACCTCTTTTTAGGCAGTAAACATGAGTTCGCAGCAAAGAGGTACGGAGAACTGAGGAAGCTTGGCATCTGCAGCAGATAATGGCATGTGCATGCTGTCTCTGTGAATAGGCCTTGTCTTACATACAGATTTTAGGTCTCTCTCTCCATCCTACGGTAAAAGATGGAGTTCTGGAAAACCATGGTATCATGGGTCCTTCCTGATCATCCCAAATGTACATCTATGAACTGGCCTGCACCGGAGCTTCTGAGGTCTCCATTTAAAGTGGGACTTGAACAGTGCAGGCCAGGTGACCAGGTAACCCTGTTCATTAGGGATGGGACATCTGGCAAAAAACTGGCTACCGGTTTTACCGGTTTGCAAAAAAACGGTTTACCAGATTAAAACCGGTTTACCGGTGCCGGATCTATTCCATTGATTTCAGTGGGGAACTGTCAGTGTCGCCACTGAAATCAATGGGGGGGGGAAACAATCCCTCCCCCTCCCAGGCTGTACAGGTGGAAGAGGGGACACCCCCCACCCACCCTGTCCAGCCTGGATTTTTTTTTAAAAAAATCCAGGCTGGACAGGGTGGGTGGGGGGTGTCCCCTCTTCCACCCGCGCAGCCTGGACGGGGGAGGGAAAAGTGGTTGGTTTTTTTTCTTTCTTTTTTTACGTTGCAGCCATTCATTTCAATGGCTGCAATGTAAAACAATCCGGCACGGGGAACCGGTACCGGTACCCCCAATATCCAGATTAATCCGATACTGCCGATACAGCAAAATACCGGCAGTATCGGATACCAGATAATCCGGATTTCCCACCCCTACTGTTCATATTAGCTTGAGCTGGGAGCTTAGGAGAGAGAATCACCAGGGAATGAAAGTAGAGCTGAAACAAATAGTGAATTTATTGCAGGAAATGCCTGAATTCTTGAGTAGCCCTGTCATGGGTACCTGGCCTATACCTACAGAGGGAAACTAGTACTCACATACCTATTTTGGATTTAAAATGTGGAACAGTGTAAGTTAATGCTTATTCATTTTATAAGCCACCTGATAGAAAGGGGAAAATGAAGTTTCAGCTCCCACCGACTCTAATGGATGTGGGATGCTACCTGAGCTGTGAAAGTAGGAACTGCTTCTTCATTATTAAAAAAAAAAAAAAAAGACACTAACAGAGGGACTTTTAAAACTCTCTGTGGTGGATTCACTGATGTTTTCATATAGGTTTTTTTTCCCTACAACAGGCTTGAATCTTCAACCTTAAGGACATGAGAAATTTGGGGTGGGGTGGTGCTTCAACATCCTGGTGAAGGGGGTATGGGCAGGGGTGATAGAGGGGTTCTTTTGGGGGGTGGCTGAATTTGTTGGGATGCCTCGGTGAGGGGGGTTACTGGCATGAGGGGGATGGGGGGAGGCTGAATTTGCCAAGCCCAATTATTGAGATAGAGGGGTATGGGCAAAAGGAGCGTGTTGGGGGTTGTATCCTGTCCCCTCTGTGAGGGTGGTACAGGCATGGCGGTACATGCCAGAATGGCGGTGATATGCAAAGATACTCTTCTCTTTTGAAGGTATCCGGTGCCTAACTCATCCAACATAGAGTGTGTCCACCTTGTGTTGGAGGTCGGGGATAGATTGGGATTTTGCTGGTGTACCAACCACCCTGCTGCACAGCAGACTCCCTGACCTAGCTGGTCTCAGAGGCGGTCTTGAGGTCACCCAGACTTATAGTCTTGAGTGACTTCAGCATACACACCAAGACTAATCTTTCTGGGCCAGAGCAGGACTTCATGGCCTTCATGACAACAATGGGTCTATCCCAAATAATATCTGGACCAACAGATGAGGTGGGACACACATTGCATTTGATGTTTTGCACCGGCCTGGAAACAGGGGTTTTATTGGGGTTGTGGCTACAACACCATGGTCATGGTCAGACCAAACCTTCTGAAGGCCCAGATGCACTGCATCATGTGGCCCAGCTGCCCAGGGAGGGGTAAGGCTACCCACGGCATGGTGGCCTCCCCTGCTTGTCTCATCTGGCTGTATCCCATCTTTGGATGCTGATACCCTGGCCAGCTATTGCCCTGTCTCTAACCTTCCCTTTTAGGCCCAGTAACTTCAAGCTCATCTTAGTGTTATTGGATTCCTGGACCCATTACAGTCAGGTTTTCATTTGGGGTATAATGCAGAGACTGTGCTTGCGGCCTTGGTCGATGATCTACACCTGAAGATTGACAAAGGGAACTGTGCCCTGTTTATCTTGTTAGATCTTTCAACAACCTTCGATACATTTGATCATGAGGTGGTGTTCACATGATTGCGGGACTTGGCAGGGGTGTGCAGGACTGCTCTTGAGCGATTCCATTCATTCCTGGTGGGGAGGTCCCAGTGGACGGTGACAGGTGATTGCTTGTCATCCCCTAGGGGCCTCCCTGTGGTGTCCCATAGGATTCCATCCTATCTCCCTGCTTGCTCAGTGTGTATCTGAGACCACTGAGTGAGATAATTCAGGGGTTTGAAGTGAAGTTCTATCAGTATGCTGATGACACCCAGCTCTACGTCCCTTTTTTAAATCTGAGCCAGGTCGTGCAGTCTTGGTGCTTACTCAGTGCCTGGCTGCTGTTGGGGACAGGATGAGGGTGAGCCAATTGAAACTTAATCCAGACAAGACTGAAGTGATGATGGCGGGCTGACCTTGTGACTTGGAGGGCATTGGGACCCTCTAGTCACTCAGGTTCGCAGCCTTGGAGTGCTTCTGGACCCCCTGCTGCACCTGGATTGTCAGGTTACAGTGGTGGCCAGCAGCACTTCTCACCAACTCTAGCTGGTAAGGATGCTGTGGTCCTTTCTTTCTGATTCAGATCTGGCCACCATCATCCATACTTTCGTCATCTCAAGGCTAGATTACTGCAATGTGTTCTACATGGGGGCTGTCCTCAATAACTGTTCTGAAACTGCAGCTGGTGCAGAATGTGGTGGTCCAGCTCCTTTCAGGGGTGGGTCACCATGAGCAGATTACACCTGTGCTTTACAGTCTGTACTGACTTCCTACAGCTTTCTGGGCACAATTCAAGGTGCTGGTTTTGACTTTTAAAGCCCTAACTGGCCTAAGCCCCACAAATCTGAGAAACCACTTTTCCTTCCATGTTCCATTGCAACCCCTGAGGTCAGTTGGAGGACTGCCCTCAGGGGTTCTTCCATGTGTTGCTGGAGAAAAGTTAGAATGGTCAACAACTGGACGTTTTTGCTCTGCTGACTCCCATTGAACTCTCAATGAGAGTTTGCTACCGCCTTAACTATAGGGCCACAACTGTGGACCTATAATTTGAACCCTGGAAATAAAAGGAATCTGGTCCTATTTGGAAGCTTGTGAGACAGAATTGGAGACTCAATCCTTCTCATCCTGGGTAATTCTGATTTGTGCTTTCAGCGTAAATGTATATGCCAAAAAATCTTTCAAAGTTAATACCTCTTGCACTTACATAGCACATTTTCATCAGAGTTCAAAATATTCTGCAAAGGTGGGTCAGTACAGTCAGGGAGTCTGAAGCATCAGGAGAGTAAACAACTCGGCCAAGGTCATGAACACAGTGACACAATCTGTAATAGGATCCAAGTTTCTTGACATGCAATCCCATAATCTGCTCTTTAAACAGTACTATTTCTGGGTTGTCCCCCCATCCCCCTGATCCAATGTCATTTTCAAGATGTCCTCCAGTTTCATTTTCTTCTCAAATTGAAATACTGCCACATCAAGTATACATCAACTAAACCAAACACGGTAACTAAGAAAGGCTAAGCAAGCATCCTAGGAACTGGCATTTATTTTCTTTTTTAAGATAGCAGCACTACTTCTGCAGCTGTTAATTCCAAACACTTGCTTAACATTTTTCTGAATGATATTTGTAAATTGTTCATCTTGAGGATTTATTTTTAGGGATGGGTGAATAGATCGCAGTTCGTGTTTGGTCCGGTTCGGTCTGGTTTGGGCGTTGGGTTTGGGTGTTTGGTTCGATCGCTGTGTTTGGGTTCGGCTGTTTGGTTCGGTCGTGTTTGGTTCAGGCATTCAGAAAAAGTATCACGAGAGCGCGTAATCATGCCAGAAACTGGAAATTCGAGTGCGTGCAGAGCTGTGTGGTGAGAGAACATGCGTTTGTGGCTGGCTGTTCAGTTTCATGTGTTTTGGCTGTTTGTGTTTGGTTTGACTGTGTTTTGGTTGGTGAGTGTTGGTGGGTGACTGTGTGTTGTTGTCTGCGTGTGAGTGAGCTTTTTTGGAGAAAAAAAAATGAAGAAGACTGTTGTCTTGATTACCCGGTTGGGGGCTGACTTGGTGCTCCGGGAGCTGGTGTTGGTGGAGGAGGAGGAGGAAGTGGTCACTGGCCCAGCCCCTGGACCGTCGGTGGTGGTGGCTGCCTCCTTGGATGAGGAGCAAGCAGTGGACACAGGAGGTGCTGCCAGGTTTGTACATTTTTTTTTTACTTTGAGGACAAGAAAGGCTCTATTCGTTCGAGCAAGCTCACTGGCGTGTGGGTGGGTGCGTGGGTGGTGGGCATCAGTCAGGCACAAAGAGTGGGCGTCAGTGGGTAGCAGCGGATGTCTGCCACAGAGAGAGAGGGTATTGTAGTGTGGGGGACTCTTCCAGCAGTCAGGCATGAGCACGAGCAGCACCCCCCCCAAACATGTGCCAGGCTAGCAAGGGTCTCCACTCTCCAGTTGCCATCCCATTCCTTACGCACCCCCAAATAAGGGCAGGATTTGCATGTGACAGCCAGGGCCTTTCTAGTTTCAATCTCTAGCATTCCCTAGCACCCCAAGGAGGACAGGATTTGCATGTTCCAGCCAGGGTCACATCTCCCGTTGCCATCCCTAGCACCCCAAGGAGGGAGGACTAGAGGCATCATCATAAATGCATGATATTTCTTTGGTGTTCTTAACGTGTTCCCATTTCAGAGAGGAATAGGATGCTGACCCCAGCACTGGTGTCAGGCCAAGGAGGACCCCTAGGCGGAGGTCGCCAGTGACACCCCCAGATATTCGGCAGAGAAGGTCAGATGTCTGGAGGTTTTATGAGATGGACAATTACCATATGCAAGGTAAGGCACAGGGACTGGAACAACAGGGAATGGATTGCCCTATGACCTGTTAGGAATGGAAGTCCCCTGCAGAGAGAGATTGGCCACTCAGTCCACCCACTTGTGGGGACAGAATGCAGGCAGGGCTTGACAGACCATTGGTGTGACACAGTATGGCACTTCTTATGTTCCTATCTTTTTATGCTCTTTAGTTCTGCGACAAAAGAATCAGGAGGCAGAAAGAGGGAACCACATCGGGACTCATTGCCCATATTGAAAAGCTCCACGGCCTGAAGGTGAGGCAGCAGAAGGACTCTGGTGTGGCTGTGGAGCCTCAGTGCCAGAAGAAGGGGAGGTAGGCAACCTGGAAGCATGGCATCTAAGCCCTTCCCCCTCCTCCAGCCCCGATGTGGAGTCCCCCAGGCCTTGGGAGTCTGCTGTGGCCAAGGCCTTTCAGGCCGAACTTGAGAGGCCTGGCCGCCAAATGATGAAGGGAGTATGCTGCCTGGAGAACCGCCTGATGGAACAGTTCCAGGCACTCGAGGTGGAGAAAAAGAAGGTGGAGGCGTATGCCCAGTACGTCTCTGCCGAGATGGAACGCTTGGAACTGTGCCACCAAGTTGTCACCAGGTGGCATCGGGACGTGGAAGGGGCTGTGGAGATTTCTGTCTCCCACGGCTATGAGATGGAAAAGGACCGGGTGGCCACCCCTCAGTCCTGTGCTGCACCCCAACACCTTCTGCCTTTCCCCCAAGTCCCGGGGGACAGGCCCAGAGACTAATAGTTTTTCCTTTATAAGTTTCCTTAAAATTTTTGGTTTGGGTTTCATAATGTTGTTGTTGTTTTGTTGTTGTTGTTTAAATAGTTAATAAAAGTTGTTATATTTGTTGTTACGAGCTTCATTTGACCTGTCCAGTCTTTTATCCCTATGTGCTGAAGTTCTGGAAGGCAGGTGGCAGAATCTCATACAACTTGTCGATCCCTACGAGCAGCATCTGGCTGGCTCCACACGTTGCGTAGTTAAGGTATTAACCAAAAGATGTGTTAGGCAGCAGCAGGTTCTCAACTTGCAGACATCCCCCCAGGAGGGGCAGAGCTTGTGTCTGTGTGGGTGTGCCAGAGAGAAAGAGAGACAGACTCCTTGGAAGCAGGCGGTGGGTGCTGGTGGTTAGACAGTGGATTACTGGTTGCCAGGGTACAGAACCCTTTGCACAGACAGCATTTTTATGTGCCTGGTGGGTGGGTGCCTTTGGCAGCATCAGGTTGCCAGGGTACAGAACCCTTTGCACAGACAGCATTTTTATGTGCCTGGTGGGTGGGTGCCTTTGGCAGCAGCAGGTTGCCAGGGTACAGAACCCTTTGCACAGACAGCATATAGGCCTGGGGGGTGGGGGACTTTGGCAGCAGCAAACATGGGTTTTCGGGGTGGGCAGGCAGGCAGCATGGCATGAGCAGCAGTCAGGCAGTATTTGAGCTTGGCAACCTGGGCAGGCAGGCAGTCAGTCACAGCAGCTTGGCATGAGAAGCAGGCAGGCGGGCAGGTCGGCTGAGGCAAGTTTTGAGCTGGCAATGGTAACCTGGGCGGGCAGGCAGGCAGTGTGGCATGAGCGGCAATCAGGCAGGCTTTGAGTCTGGCAGCCTGGGCAGGCAGACAGACTGCATGGCATGATTGGGAGCAGCAGCAGCCATCGAGTTTCCCGGGTGCAGACCCCTTGACTGGCACAGACAATATATAGGCCTGGGGGCCATTGGCACTAGCAGTGGGTTGCCAGGGTACAGAACCCTTGGCACAGACAGCATATCGGCCTGGGGGCCATTGGCACTAGCAGAAGCAGACAGTGGGTTACCAGGGTACTGAACCCTTGGCACAGACAGCATATAGGCCTAGGGGGCATTGGCACTAGCAGCAGCAGACAGTGGGTTGCCAGGGTACAGAACCCTTGTCACAGATGGCATATAGGCCTGGCCATGGGGCCATTGGCACCAGCAGACAGTGGGCTGCCAGGGTACAGAATCCTTGGCACAGACAGCATATAGGCCTGGGGGCCATTGGCACTAGCAGCAGCAGACATTGGTTGCCAGGGAAGGATGTCAGGTGACGTGGCATGAGCAGCAATCAGGCAGACTGAAGCAGGGTTCGAGCTTTGCAACCTGGGCGGGTGGGCGGGCAGGCATGCAGCATGGCATGAGAGG
>QEPC01004766.1:1132706-1152805 GCA_003113815.1 Sphenodon punctatus
GAACACAGGGAGGGGTAAAAACAAAAAATAACACCTAAATCTATCTAATATAATCTAAATAAATGATAATATGGAGGTAAATGGGTTGGATGGGTGAAATAGGAGGAGGATGGCAATGGATTAGGAATAAGAAGGAACAAAAACTGCAGGGAGAGGGAGCCTTCTGAAATGCCTGCTGTCAGGAACAGTGACTAGCTCAGAAGGTGTTGGGAAGGGGGGAGGCCAATGCGTTTTGTTTCTTGCTGCTCCCGCCTCACTGCAAACCCCATTGGCTCCATGCAGCCTAGCCCGTGGCCAATTGCAGGCTGGCTGCTACTCCAAACCTCTCCACCCCTGGTGCCTGGAAGTCTGCTCCTCAGCTGACTCCCCCTCCCTGTCACGTTTTGCTTTCCTGTGACAGGTTTTTGTAACCCAAACTCAACTGAACGAGATCAGAACTGACCGAACTGTTCTGTCGTTTCGGTGTTCGGAATAGAGTTCGGTTCAGTCAGTTCGGGTTCGGATTCGGGTTTGGTCAAACAGGCCGAGTTTGGGCCGAACTCCGAACTTCCGAACCACGTTCACCCATCCCTATTTATTTTATATTTTTGTGTTCAAACTGCCCACCTTTAATGCCAATCACAAGTGTGGCTTATGTTAGGGATATGAAAAACCATGACTTGTAGCATGCTCTTCTCTAGCCTTTTTACTGTTTAATCCACAAATATTATTCTCTCACGGTACACTCCTAAAACTTCTTGGCATCAGCACTAGTCCTTCACTTCACTGGGACTCATGTCAGCACAAAAAGGTAGTGCTGGCACCAGACAGTTTCAGGATCGAGGTTTATAGTCTATATTCCAAATATGACATGTCTAGTTTTCATAGAAATAAATTATGAGGCTTAAATCCCTATGTACTTCCACCTCTCACATTTGAAATGGAAGCGTGATAAGGCCTTGAGTCTGTCAAGAAGTAAACAAAAACCCATAGTCTCCAAGTTCTGTCTGAGTGAAACCCCTAAACCATGACAACAGGCATTTTGGTAGTCCATTATTGGATGTTGCTTAGCCAATTGTGTTAAAGCAGACCTTGGGGTTTTAACTATTCAAGAAATATGTTTAAGGGCCAATAAGAATGTCCTGGAATATGTGCTGCTGCTGCTTCAGTGTTTAAGCACCCATCCTCAATCACAGAACCATCGGTCTGAAAGGGACTTCAACGATCATCTAGTCTAACACCCAGCACAGAGGCAAGTTTTGCTACATTTAAACCATCACTGACAGAATCTTAGAAATTTGTCAGGAATTTGGCCTAATATTTAACCCAAATCTGTCTTCCTGCAAATTAAACCCTTTGCCTCTAAACATATCCTCCGTAGCAATGGAAAACTGTTTTCATGGCAGTCTTTTAAATGTTTGAAAACTTTAATCATATTCCCCTCTAATCTTTCTTCTAAGCCAAACATACATACTTTCTTCATAATTTTCCTCTTTTGAGTCTTCTCCAGCTGTTCACATCTTTCTGAACCCATGCTCCAGAAGTTGCGTAATCAGGGTTTAATTTGTGTGTGTGTGTAGGGGGCTTGCCAGGGAACAGCCCCAGCAGTGTTTAATTTTATTTATTTATTTAGTCAATTTATATCCCGCCCCTCCTGAGAACAGCTCGGGGGGGTGGGGGGTGAGCCTTAGAAAATGTCCGCAGTAGCCCCGAAATGTGAAAGTCCAGAAAAAGTCCAATACTGGCCATTTCAGGGTTGGAAATGAAATCCAGAAAAAAAATTGTATTTGACTTTTCTTAATGACTTTCCTCCTCTACCCCCTGAGCTGGTCTTAGATTGTAAGCTCTCAGGCAGGGACTGTGTCTATCTTATTCTCTGTAAAGTGCCAGGTACATCGCTGGCACTATATCAAAGCTTATAATAATAATAATTATATAGTTTAAACCACAAGAATTCCTGTTTTATATTTAGCGCAGAGAAGCAAGTTATTTCAGTTGTTGGGCTGCTAGCTAGAGAACAGGGTTCATTTCCCTGCTCCAAGGAACTTGGGGTCAGGGCTTCTGGGGCAGGGGATATGGCTTCTGGGGCAGGCTTGGGCCCCAGCAATTCACTCCCCCCTCCCCCTTTTTGTGCAAATTAAGCACTAGGCCTAACTCATGTTAAGTAGAACAATAATATTCCTTTTTGTGTCTTGGATATAATGCTTCTCCAATTGCAACCCAAAAAGGCATTTTGGGATTCATTAGCAGAAGCATGACAATTTCACTTTTAAAATATTATTTTATAAAAACAGAAGTTGGCTCTGTGGCAAATATTTCTGCATGGAAAGATTAAAAAGAAAAAAAGAAAAAACCATTGTTGGTTGGAAATTTTGGATTTTCCCCCATGAAGTTGTTTTACAGGAAAAGCCCTCTTTCAACAATTCTCATTTCGGAAATTTCATGAGGAATTGTTTTTGAAAATTCCAAAAGTATCTGCCTTCCCACATCATTTACACTATTTCCCCCATATTAATCAGGAAACACAAGCAAATATGAGAATGAGACTCCTGCAGCTTGTATTTCTCTCTCTCCTTCCCCCACTTTTCCCTGTTGAAAAACTGCAAAATGTAAAAAGAGGCCATTTCCCCTTCCCTTTTCACAAGTCAGGAAATTTTATTTAGAAGGTTGCTTTCACAGAAAAGGTAACTGTAGTGTTTGAGGGGCCCAGTCCTGGATCTTTTTCAGTGAAGGATATTGTGCCATTTGTTCCTGAAGCAGTACACTGGACACAACAGTAACACCTTCATTTTAAGTGCTTTCAGTGCTTCATTACCTTAAATTGGATACTTTCTTAACTATTGATTTTGAATAGTTTCAGAGAAGTGAGAGGGTGTGGTTTTTTGTCCCCCCCCCTCTCCCCCCCACCTGAAGAATTTCCTAGGTAGGGTTTTATTTTCAGCTTTCAATTAAAACCTGTTTCTTGGCCAAAATAAACTGTCAAGAAAATGTTGTCTGGTTAAGGTTATAGAAAATAATCAGGAAATTCTGTTCTCAAGTATCCCTACTCAATCCTATTACCTTCATGCATGTAACTAGGGAAATAATTGGCCCCTTTTCACGACTGGTTTGGGTACAGTTATATAAAAATTGCTTTCTCTCACCCTGCAAATGAATTTTTACCTCTTTCTCCTGTCCTGTTGTTAGCCTAGGTGCTGCTTTCAAGATTGTTTCATAGCAGGCTCTGGCCACTTTGCACTCTTATGTCTTTATTACAAAAGCTAAATTGGGAGCAATTTAGCACTCCCTGCTTAGCTTCTGCTTTTTAAAAAGCAAAGTGTTAAAAGTAGTCAAGCTGGGCATGAAGTGCTCTTGAAAGTAACAGCCATGTTCAGATGGGAACAATTCATAAGAGTTTCTCTTTGAAGTATGTGCTCAACCACACCCCTCTTCCACATTTGATGTGAGACTTCGACACCTTTTGGCAAGTTCAGAAGTCAGAACCCTTATTGCAGTATGACTCATCCACATTAGTACATGAAGTTACAAATAGCATGCATGACTCGGGTTCATGACAACCATCTCATCATATATTTTGACTTGTTAATGGCTAAAATCAGTTTTCATGCCAATAGCTCTGACACCTCATTTGTGACGCCCTTTACTCTGTTTCACAAACAACACTCCCAGATTCAAGAAATGTGGGAGAAGCAACATGCCTCTGCCATGGAGATAGGGATGGGGGCGGGACGGGGGGGAGGGAGAGAAGAGGAATGACAATTTGGAGAATGTTAGGGTAGGAGGAATTTTAGGAGGGGGAGGCAGGAAGTTCCTTCCAACTTGCCTCCCCCTGGAATTCATTTTCACACCCTCTCCCTGGACAAGGATTCCTTCCTTAACATTTTCTAGTTTGGGGGAAATGCAGTTTTGTGATGGAGAATAATTTGGATCAGGAGATTTTGACCAGCTTTGATTGTTATATTTTACAACTCCCAGAAAAATAGGAGAGAAATAATTCTGGAGGGAAACAATTTTGGAAGAACCTTGGAACAGCCCCTGCTCTCTCCAGCTGTTTCTGCCATGATGGGGGCAAAAGCATTACTGCTACTGCTCTTTAGGTCCATACCACATCATGTTTCTGGAGCACATGGCATGGAAAGGTGGGCTTAATACAGGGCCAGCCTTCGAATTTGCAGGGCCCAAGGTGAAAGCAAAATGCAGGGTCCCCTTAGTCTCTCTCTTCCACAGCCCACCCTTTTAACAACTGACAGGTTGGTGTTTAACTACAAAAACAAAGACGTGTCATAAGTTTTCACAAATATCCGCACACAGGGTGATTTCAGACATGATGCAGTGAAATTCACCACAGTGAATCCCACCCCGGTGTGAATGGCTTCACCGTGGGCTGTGGTGAGACGCACAGCCCCAACAGACATGACAGAGGTGGCACCACCGCCCGGGGCCAACCGGAGAGAACACGGGCCGGGGGAACCCAACAGACATGACGCGGTGGCGAGAACTGCGGTGGGAGCCCCACAAGGCACCAGGGTCGTGCGGACGCAAACATGATGGCCGGAGTGCAAACGAAGCCACAGACAGTGGAGGGCCCCATCCAGGGAAGGAAAACACTAAGGGAGGGGGTGGAGGGAGCTGCAGCACTCGCAGCGCTCGCAAACAGCAACCGCACGGAAGGTGCACGCACTTCAAAACGAGAAGCTCACACACACAAGCGAAGCAGCACACCCACACAACAAAGGGGAGCCGAGCAGGGGGGCAGAGGGAGGAACACACCAGGGGGGGACAGGGAACACGTCGTCCGGTCGGATGCACGGGAGGAGGGGGGGTGGCGAGGGGCCGGCACGGGCAGTCCACCAGGAGGGGGAGGGGCAGGATCCCAAAGGGGAAGGGGGACCCAGGAGCCCAAGGAGACAGGAGGCAACACAAGGCACAGTGAAGCACAACAGGTGTTTATTGTGGACACAAGCGGCACCAGCCAGGCGCAGAGGCATACAGAGCGGGAGCGCACGGGGCCAGGGAGCGGGAGATGGGGCAGCAGCAGGGAGGCATGGGGCCCAGTCCTGGAGGGGGGGAACCAGCACAATGGCCCACCATGGAACCAGGGTCCAATGGGGAAGCACACCCAGTGCGCGAAGGGAGGCACCAGACGAAGGCACGGAAAGCCCCCACCCACCCACACAGGGGACAAAGGGCATGGGGGACCCCCAAACACACTCCCCAAGGCAGCCAGGGGGCCGGTGGAAGGTGGGGGAGCAGGCCCTGCCCCGCAGAACAGGGACCCCCAGACCAGGGGCAGGAAAGCGGGGCACAGGGGTGGGGGAGGAGCTTACAGAGACAGAGGGCTGTCAGTGACATGTCCACAGGAGGCCACATGGAGGGTTCTGGGGTGGTGGCAGCGGGTCCCAGGTGAGAGGACAGCAGGCAGGCGGGCAGAGGTGGGTCACAGGGGGTCCAGCCATCCCAAAGAGGCAGCAGACGCTGGTGCGAGCACCCAGGCCATAGGCGGAAGGAAGGAAGGCGCTGAGGAGGCAGCCAGATGTCAGATGGGCCTGGAGCGCACTACACCCAGCTTCAGGGGCTCCCATCGGGTGGAGGGGGTGGTAACGACAGCAGGTGCATATAGCGGGGCCATTGCCACAGTCCCCGGCAGAAGCCGCGCCTGGTCATGTGGAAGCAGATCAGGTAGAAGGCCTCAAAGGGATCTGCACAGCTCATCCGGAGTTGCACATCAGAGCGGCTGCATACCTCCGACAGGGCCGACAGCTAGTAGGCAGCCTTGCTAGTAGGCAGCCTTGTGGGAGCGCAGATACCCAGGGGCACCCTGCACGCCAATGAAGTAGGACACGGTCACAGCAGGGCCAACCTCACACAGGCAGGTCACATATCCTGGGAAGGCACAGAGCGGAGGCCGTCTCAGCAGGACTCCACGCTGCAAGGCCCCCCATCATGTCTGCTACGCACCCCTCAGGGAAGGGGGTGAGCCCCAGCTCCTCAAAGTGCATGCAGCAGTCACCAGCGATCGTGACATAACCAAAGCGCAACATTCCAAACACAGGCACCGATAGGCATCCGGCCGGGTGGGAACGGAGTGCAGGCAGCACTGAACGATAGGAGAACTCCACAGGTCGCAAAGGGCCATGCTCTTGCAGGCGCTCCCGGCTCGGACAGTGCCCCTGGAGCCTCCGAGCGGGACCTCGGGCTGAGATGCAGCTGCCATGGTACAGCTCCTGGAGGGTCTGAGCTGCAGCGGCCATGGGGTCAGCATGGGATGCAGGGCCTGGGGGCTGGACAGGGGCTGCCAAGGCCGACAGATAACGGCAGGATGGGAACAATGGGGCCACTGTGGAGGGATGCGAACGGAGTGGGCAGCACACAGCTGCCAGCATGCAAGGCCGGACAGCCCCATGTATACACACCTGCTAGTGGAGATACGAATGACAGCATGCACACGCACAGGGAGAAGCAGAGGGCTGGGGTCCAAGACCCCAGCCCTGGGGGGCCGCACAGGGTACCCCCAATGTTGGACCATAGCCTGTACTTTGGGGTGGGGCTCACAACTGTGGTGTGCTTCATGTGGGATGACTGTGAGACTGTGGAGGGGGTATGCACCTGTATGAAATAAAGCCCTCAGACAGGTTTAGATGTGTCTACAACCACTTATTGTGCTCCCCCAGTCTCGCCCCATACCCGTGTGTGCCCTCATGCCCATTCCCCCTCCCAGCCCCCTCGGTGTTGCTGGGTGCCACCTCCCTTCCCCATCCCCTATGCTGCCCTGCCCCTCCCCCTCCCCCTGGTGCCCCTTGGCCGGCCCCTTCCCCTGCCAACCGGGATGACCGAGGCTACCAACCCCCCTCGTCTGAGGTGGAGGAGGTGGTGCTGTCAGCCAGCAGGGCTGAGGAACCTGCCCCTGCCCCCTGTCCGCTGCCCCTGGAGGGCCCCTCCCCCCCTGCACCACCTGCAGCTGTATCGGGGCCTGGCGGGCTGACTGCTGGCATCTCTGCTGTGGGGGAATGGGTCCCCGGATCTGCAGTCCCTGATGCTGTTGGGGAGGCGGGGGTTGCGGCACTGGCAGGGCCTGTGGTGCGGCCGGTGGGGGTGGAGGGGGCATGTGTCCGGGCACTGGAATGGCACCCGGCGGGGCTGCTGCCATGATGAAGGCACTCAGGGCCCCAGCCTGCAGGAGGAGGGATGTGCCCTGCTCCAGGGAGCAGTCTAGTTTCTGACCGAGGTCCACGGCCCGGCGGTCCTGCCAGTCCGAGTGGGGCTGGAGTGCATCCAGTTGACAGTTCATGTCCCGCCTCAGCAGCCGCCACTCCTTCCTCATCTCCGCCACCAGCGCCCAGTCCCTCCCCCCACCCATTGCAGTGCCCTCGCTATCCCCTCCTCCACCCAATTTACCGCCACCAGCATCTCCTCTGTCTGCCGTATGCTGGTGGCCACAAGCTTGTGCACGAGGACCTCCCTGCACCTGCACGCCCGCGCTCAGTGGGCCCGCATCCTCTGTGCTGGAGGTACTGGCAGCCCCCAGGCACGGCCCTTTCGTGCTCGGTGTGGCTCTGTGCAGTGATATAGGGGTCAGTTCCTCATGTGGGGTGCCGTTCCCCAGACCCCCTCCCATCTCCATGCTCTGGGCGCTCCTTCCCCCCGGGATGGGCACCACCCGCCTCCTGTGCCACTCCCTCTGCCCATGCCCCATCCCTGCCTTTGGGGCTGTGGGGGATGGATGGCTGCCATCCCCTTACACTGCCTTAGCCCCTCCTCCCCTTGGGGTCCGTGCGTGTGCCCTGCCTTGCCCTTACCTCAGTGTCTGTTCCCTCAGAGGCTGGGCGGTCGCTGGGGCTGGTGTCTGCCTGCTCCCTGGGTCGGCAGGCCGTGAGGTTCAGGGTGGCAGTCTCCTCCTCCCCCTCTATCTCCTCGGAGTCCACTGGGGCGTGTGTGGCCTCTCCAGAGGTAGGGCTGGGGAGGTGTCGGGCGTGTGTGCCCGAGGTCCCTGGCATCTCCTCTGTGGTTTCCGCGCCCAGTGCTGGGGCTTGCTCGGTGCTCTCCGACTGCAAGGGGGGCTCTCATCCGCGGGTTGCTCCTACCGGGTGCCAGGCCACTATGGAACCTATGCAGCACCTGGCTCAGCTCATCCAGGTAGGGGGAGGCATGTGTCACCCGCCCAGAGTGCCGGTTGTTGTCTGTTATGTCCTTGATTTTCAGCTCCTTTATTTTAGTCCGGCACTGTGTGGACGTTTGGTCATATCCTGCCTCCCCCATCTCTGTGGCTATCTGGGTGAACACCTGCTCATTCCTGGCATTGACTGCCAGCTCGCCCTGCATCTCAGGTGTTGCCCAGATAGCTATGAGGTCACGGGTCTCCTGGAGCCCCCACTGACCCCCCCTGTGGTACCGGCACCTGGGTGCTGGCCCCTCCGCTGCCTCTTCCTCCTCCGTGGCCGCCGCCTGGCCCTGGCTCCCTCTGGTCTCAGTTTCCTCCGGGACACATGCCCTCTTGCTGGTCTGTTTGGGGGTACATTGGGGGGCTGCTGGTTAGGCTCCTGGCAGCTGTGGTCCCTCTCTCCCATGCCCCTCCTCTCCCCGGCTCCGACCCACCAGTTCCCAGATGCACCCTGTACCTTCCTCTGGGGTGGCCCCGTGTGCTGCTGGGTGTCCCCTGCTGGACCGGGTTCCCCCTCCTGCTGCTGCTGCTGCTGCACCTCCTCCTCGCCCTCTTGCTCCATCCTCTGCTCTGTTTCCTCCACCCTCCTCTCCATTGACTGCTCCACCACATTCCCCTACTGCTGTCTGCCCTTTAAATCTCCCTCCGTGTGCCGCTTGTTGTTGTTTGCCTGGCAGCGGCGCTGCGTGCCGTCACCATGGCCCGTGGTCATTTCCTTCCACCGCGGCTGGGGTTTTCCCTTCAGATGTTACTTTTCTTTCACCCCTGCTGTGTTGAACATTCACCACACTTCTGGACTTCCTCCCTCCCTTACCTTACGAAGCGTGATTAGGTTCACCCCGGCCCGTGTTTGACTGTGGTGAACATCTGGATGCGGGCCAACAGACGTGCCTGGCTCTTTCACCACCGCCCGCATTTGTCTGAGGTTGACTGTGGTGAATGCCGAAAACGTAACATCTGAAATCACCCACAGGCTCTCCCTCCTTTTCACACACAACTCTGGCAGGGGGGGATTCAGGGATCTGTGATTTACTGCAAGCGAGGGGATGGGGGAGAGGTCCCTGCAGGAAGCAGCTTCCCCAGGGGCTGAGAGCTGTGGGTGGAAAGAGCCCCCCCCCCTCAGAAGCATTGGACCCAAGGCTACCAGGACTGGCCTCCCTACCAGGTTCCTTTGGGACCCGGGCTTTGGGCTTTACTGACCCTGCTCAAGTTCAGTCCTTGTTGGATATTGTGAGGGTTACAATAGTGTTGGTGATTCCAAAAAGTGCAACAGCTGTTGATACATGCAGTTACAAGCGGAACCAAGTTATTGGACTCAGTCCAGATCCTACGAGACTGTTATGCACATCCCCAAACCCACCCTGCAGAGCACTTTCTTGGAAGCTTCCTAGGTCTACATAAGGCCCTGTTCACATGGGTGCCCCCCCTCGCACACATGTGCAGGTGGGGAGGGGGCATCCATGCGAACACTGCAGCAGACAGGTGTGCGGTAGGTGGGTGGGTGTCTGTAGGAATGCAGCTGGTGGTGGGCGCATGTGCACTCCTGCACTATACCCATCATCCATGCACGGAACAACGAGCAGCAATGCCGGTTGCTCCGCACGTGGAGATGGGTGCGTGTCCGTGGAAATGGCCACACACCCACCTCCACCTGCTGCCGGCGCACACCCAACACCCCACACACCATGGCCTGTGTGAAAAGGGCCTAAGATGTTGAGCAACCTACTCTCTGCTACAGTTGCAATCTGGGACATTGGCCCTTTAAGGCAATAACACCAGCATGGTGGGGAAGGTGCTAGGCTGCTTTCATACATTACAAAATGAGATATTATAATAACGTGAAATAATACCGGGTATTATAATTTTGCAGTTTTTGTAATGTGTGAATGCATTATACAGCAATGTCTAGGGTCATTTTAAAAGCCACATTTGGGGGCTCTTACAACAACCCAAGATCTCTCAGCATAACAAGATAATGCCTGGTATTATTATCTCAAGTTATTATAATAGCCCATTTGTAAGGTGTGAAAGCAGAGGCTCAGGTGCTAGTGTAATAGAGGACAGCGCCTGATTGCCTAAACATCTGGGGTAGGATGTGGCTGAGAGAGCCACAAGCCTAGAGAGCCTGAGCAAAGGGGGTGGGGAGGGATGGGACCTTGAGGGAACAGGCGCTGGGTGGCGACTCTGCCGCAGTGAGAGCATTGGAGGGTTGCTGAGTGGCGTATTACCTGTCTGAAAAGGGACTGTGTCCAACCAGAGGGGTTTGAAGTGAGAAACCCTCAGCCATGGAATTATGAACTCTAAGCAGAGATAACTAGAAAGGATGGTGCCTGGCTATGGGATGTGTTATGGACTGTATAGATGAGAAACTGAGGTGTTGGAGGACTCTAAATAATAAAAGACACTGGTGGGGCTAATTCTCAGGTGGTCTGGCGTGGCATCTTTGGGGTGAATGATCTGGTGAAGACTTAACTCAAGACAGGGCCACCCTGTTACAGCAACCCTCTGTTAATGCACAGAAAAGATACAGCATGGGCAGGGGCAACTGATGTTTCTTCACACCACTTTGCTCAAATCTGCAGTGTACCTCTCCAGTGACATCAATTAACATTAGAAAAGAAGTGTGAAGACCTTCCGCGGCAGCAGTTTTTCTGCACGTTAATGGAGAAGTACTGAACTGAGCACCAGCATTCATCTCAGAGTTTTTTCCCCCATTCAACACATCTATCTACATTCATATGCTATGGAATTAGGCTACAGGAAACTTCATGCCCTGTGCTTTATGGATGTGCATATGTAAGGATCAATGGGTATCCTTCCCCCAAGGTGCTGTGGAGGAGAAAGCACTACCAAGAACAAGGAAGGGGGCCAATCAAATACATGTCATTCCAGCATATCTCCTCTATCTTGAGGACACCAGAACCCCTAGAATGCATGCTGTGGACAGCAAATATGCTATAGGGAAGCACACTTGGAACAGAGGTAGAAAATGCTATGGAGCAGTGCACATTGCCCTTGGACCTTTTGCTTCTTCTAGGAGTATCCTATGTAGACAGCTAATGGAAAATTAATACACAGCACTGCTAATTTGAGCTGTTATACTTTTCAAAGGATTTCCTACATGAAGCTGTTTACATGAAGCTCTTGCTCTTCTTCCCTCCACCAAGCCTATCTTTAGTAAGCCAGAGTAGGATTTCATCCAAATAATATTTAATTATTATTGAACAGCACACTGGCTTTCAAACCAAATAAACCGAGTAATCTGAAAAAAACTCAAGTAAATATGTTCAGAAACACTGGAAAGCTAACTATGTAGTAAAGCACACAAGCTGTTTGGTTGCTACTTGGGTATTTATTTAAACCTATCATTTATAGACCTATATTCCTCTAGCAGATAAGGGCAACCCTTATGTACCACCAACATGGAGAATTACTACGGGTCATTTCTGATGAGCCTCGCAGAATTCTTTAGTGATGGGATGACTTAAATCTCCCTTGCTGACAGCTGGATTGAAGGCAAAGAAATTTGCCACCTAATCACTCTGCAATAGCTTGGGACCCCACAAATCACTTAGTTAGCTCTGGATCTTGTGGCATTTACCACTTCTGCTCATATCTTATTTTATTACCACTGGCAAGCTCTGTGCTTGAATTTAAAATTTATAAAGTTGAAATTCTGTCTTCTACAGTATAGCAGGGAATTTACAGCTGAATTTAGGATGCAGGGAGTGTTATGTCCTGCCTGGTCTTGTTTTTTTGTTGTATTAACTGCTGCTCTCTCATTTGCTGCCTAGCACTTTAAGCTCTTAAAAATCAGAAGGGGGCAGGAGGCTATCTAGTATTGGAGATTAGTCCATAACTATATATCCAGTTGTTTTGACAAGTCAAAATGTAGAATATTCTTCCTTCATTTAAGGTAGCACCTAACTAATTTTTCTACACCATTCAGTTGTACAAAATAGTCACACTCCGTAAATTTACATGTAAGGGTATTATTACAAATCTTCTACCAATCATCGGACAATATTTGTCCTGTTACAAGCTTACTTTTCCAAGCTGAGACTATATTTTGAATCATCTCCTCAAGAGACAGCAGCAAAACATTTAATCATATCCAGAGAAAGAAGGGGCATAGTTCCTGAGTAATTAAAGCTCTGGATTCTGTTCCTTCAGATTATTAGTTCATGTTATTGTTGTTGCTTTACCATTATCTAGCATTTTCAGAGTTCAAGGTATTTTACAATCCTTACCTAGCTCATCCTTACTAGGTAGGTAATTTGTAGGGGTGTGCATTTCATTTTTGTTATTATAATAACAAAAATGCAATAGGTGTTTTTGTTTTTGTTATTGAATAATGACAATGAAAGAACATAATAACAAAAAAAAGAAAATATTTTATTTTGTTATTATGAATGAATAGGAAAAACCTAGAAAACACATTTTGGTTATAACTTTTTTATTGTTCATCCCATGTTGATGAGACTTGGAAGTATTATACTCCCAATAGAGGGCATTATGAGTACCAAATTTCAGGAAGACTGTGTTTTGTAAAATAACAAATTCCAACTGCATATAAAATTGGATCCCTTTATTCAGTGAATAAAGAGATCCAATTTTATATGCAGTTGGAATTTGTTATTTTACAAAACTCTGCGTACACATTCCTGACTGTAATGTCTTTGTTGCTTATCTGATTTGGATGACACTTGTCATGATTATAACCCTTCCCAAGATTAATATCTCTACCAAATTCCAGAAGGATTGGATAAAGGGTCCTTATGTTATAAGCAATGTACTTGTAAATGCATTTCTGGATGTAATGTTTTTGTATTCCATCCATTTTACATGAAATTTGGCATGATTTTATCTCTGGCCTTCAGGAACATCTCTGCCAAAATGTAGAAAAGTGTGATAAAGGGTCCAAATTTATAAGCAATTGAAGTTTCCCTCTGGAAGACTTTAATTATTCAGGTAAATAGTAGAGGTGTGCACCAGGGACCCATGTCATTTTTCATTTTTGTTATTTAAATCTGTCATTTTTGTTTTTATAAATATCAACATTTCATTTTCATTTTTGTTTTTGTTTTCAATTTCCATTGGTTTCAATGGAAAACACATTTTTGGATGTATCTGATACATTTTTCATTATATTTGGATATAACAATGGGGGGCTTGTACTGCCAGTGGAAGGCATTAAGTGCACCAAATTCCAGAAATAATGGATAAAGGAATCCAATTGTATAAGCAGTTGAATTATGCTATTTTGCAAAAATATGTATATACATTCCTGGCTGTAACTTCTTTGCCTCCATTCTAATATACATGATACTTGGAAAGTTTATACCCCTCCCCATGTTTACTATCTATGCCAACTTTCAGAAGGATTGGATAAAGGGTCCTGGTGGTATAAGCAATTAACATATATGTAGTCTGACTGTAACATCTTTGTAGTCCAACTAGTGTAAGTGGAATTTGGCAGGGATGTATCTCATACTTTCAGGATCATCTTTGCCAAATATCATAAAGATGTCCTAAAGGGTTCCAATTTTATATTGCAGGCGCACAGCATATTTTTGGGAGGGTGGGATCCTCTGATGCCAGAGGAGGATGGGGAGTGTTTTGGGGGGTGGGGATCTCCTTCGGGGGGCTGGTAGGGTAGCCTCTGGGGGGGGGGTCAGTGGACCAGATCAGAGGGAGGTCTGCAGCCATAGTGGTTGTTCTGGGCCAAGGGAATTATGGTTCTTCTGGGAGGCGGATTCGACCTGTGAGATGAGACAGATGGTGTGTTTCTGTCCCGCGGGCATAGAAGGTACATAACTGGACTTTGGATATAGCATCCCAGAAATCAGGAGACATAGTTTACACATCCAAGCTGGCCAGTTATCACAATCACATCCTGACCTGCAGCACTGTGACAGAGGACATAAGAGAATCTCTATTGGCTCTTTCCTAAACATGTTTCTGACTTCCCAGTAACAAGTGAGGGAGAGATGTTGGGATGGTCACAGCACAGAATGAGGATATTTGGTTGACATTTATGCTGTTCAATTGGCATCAAAAACCAATCTTATATCACAGTGACACGTAAGAGAATCCCTGGCATAGGCCCCTTCTCTGCATATGCTGTGCAGGCATATAAAATTGGAACCCTTTATCAAATCTTTCTGATATTTGGCAGAGATGATTCTAAAAGTGTGATATATATTCCTGCCAAATTTCATGTACACTGGATGGACTACAAAGATGTTACAGTCAGACATACATTATAAGTTAATTGCTTATACCACTAGAACCCTTTATACAATCTTTCTGAAAGTTGGCAGAGATAGTAAATATAGGAAGGTGTATAAACTTTACAAGTTTCATCTACATTAAACATGAGGCAAAGAAGTTACACCTAAGAATGTATATGAAGATTTTTGCAAAATAATATAATTGAACTGCTTATAAAATTGGATTCCATTAACCAATCTTTTTGGAATCTGGTACACTTAATGCCTTCCATTGGAGGTATAGTCTCACCATATAATGAAAAACAAATCAGATACAGCAGAAAATGTGTTTTCCATTGAAACCAATGGAAAACGAAAACAAAAGCAAAACAAAAATGACAATTTGATATTTATGAAAACAAAAATGACAGATTTAAATAACAGGGGAAAAAAAAAACGATATGGGCCCTGATTCACACCTCTAACATTTTAGGTCATCATCGAGTTCCCTTCTCCCTCCCTTAGCAATTTGTTACACTAGAACAGATCCCTTCCCCCACAACATATGTCCTACCCCCAACACATTTTTAATGCCTGCAGTGTATAACCCTATACAAATATGGAGTCCTTCTCTTTGTCAAAGAGATAATATTTATTGATAAAAAAATTATTAGAAACATCTTTTGAACCTATCAGAGTGTTGTGTGACATTGGATAATTACAGGAGTAGGAGAGGGCACACCATAGTACTGAGAGAGAGTCAGGTGGATGGGAGAGCAGGTGGGTAGACCTGATGAAAAGAGGGTTGTGTTCACTCTATTTTCCACATTGCTGCAAGATGAGAAAATGCAGTGCCCATGGTTCTGTGGGGAGGGAGGCAGTGGCAGTACAATTATACTAGGCCTGAAGCTTGCAGAGCAACGGGCAAATACTACCAGGATTTATTTTCTTCAGTAAACTCAGCATATGCTGGGTGATTGGAAGAGGACTGTAGCTAGCATCTGTGTAAATAAAGTACCAATCTCTCTAGAAATTGGTTTGGCTGGCAAGTAAGCTGTGGTGAGGGTGGGAGATGGGAGTTAAGTGGCCTCCAGCCACCAAAATGTATCTGGGCCCCCATATTTCTTTGGGTCAGAGGGGAGAGGAAGGGAACTGACACAGAGCCACAGGGAAATAACCACAGGAAGATGAGGGAATAGAAGGGCAGAGGCAACTAATAGGTGATAAGGGCTGGAGGGAGAGAGGGGGAAGAAAGGGAGAGCAAAATAATTGACCTAAAGCACTACCCTAAAAGATTCTGCCCGAGAAGCAAACAGATGAACATCATATAAAAACCAATATCTTTCTCTCCCCCTTGTCACAGATTTTCCCAACTTTGTTAACCCCTCCACCTTCCCTTGACATGTGACATGTTATGGACATTCCCACAGGATGGCTGCCTCCACTCCACCCAGCTGTGATTAATATCTGCCTATTGGTCTGGGGAAGGTCTAAGGTGGCCAGCTTTGGTCACTAGTAAGTCACAAGTGCCTGACCAGTTCACCTACTCCAGAACCTTGCGGCCTGCCATACTTGTACTTAGTAAACTAACCCCCACGAGCAATGCCTCACTGCCTTATCCACATGCTGTTGATTGGATGTGATAAGCTTGCTCTCCTGTTGGCCACTTTGGGCTATATAAACCCCCAGAGGAAACAGAATAATGGCCACTCGGCTTGTCTGTAAAAGGTGTGTAGTCACTACTGCATATTCCTAGCTTTCTGCATCAGACCTTGCTTGATATTATATTATATTATTATTATTATTATTATTATTATTATTATTAAGCATTATATAGCGCAAGCAATGTACCTGACATTTTACAATTATAAGAAAGAGACACAGTCCTTAGCAGACTTACAATCTAAGACGGGGGGGGGGGGACCAGAGGAAGAGACAAGGATATGTACATGAACTCGTGAGGTCTCAGGTGCACGTGCTCGGCTTCGTTACAAAGGTGTAGTTACTCATTTAATGTTACACAAGTTACGATGATTCAGAATAAGTCAACGAGGGCCGAGAGGGCAAGGGGAATGAGGAGCCAGGGAAAGCTTCATGGAAGAGATTAATTTTGAGATGGGATTTGAAGATTTGAAGGGAGGAAGCCAAGTAAATGTGTTTAGGGAGGGTGTTCCAGGCATGGGGGGCTGCCAGGGAAAAGGGGCAGATGCGTTTTGAGGAGCAGTGGAGCTGTGAGCAGATGAGGGTGGTGGCAGAGGAGGAGCAGAGCTCCCGGACAGGAGTGTAGCAGGAAATTTGTGCTGAGAGATAGGGGGGAGCAAGGCCATGAAGAGCCTTGTAGGTAAAAACCAGGAGTTTGTGTAGAATCAGCGTTCAGGAAGAGGGAGCCAGTGGAGAGAGGAGAGGAGGGGCTGTATGTGGTCAAAGCGGCAGGCAAGATGGATGACCTTGGCAGCAGAGTTATGAACAGAAATGGGAAGAGCAAGGTGGCGGTGAGGAAGGTCAGTGAGAAGGAGGTTGCAACAGTTGAGGCGAGAGATAACTAGGGCATGAATAAGGGTTTTAGTAGACGAAACAGTAAGGAAAGAATGGATCTTAGCAATGTTGTGCAGAGAGAACTGACAGGATTTGGCAAGAGAATCGATCTGAGATTTAAAGGAGAGGGAGGAGTCAAAGATGAACCCTAGGCAACATGTCTGAGGGACAGGCTGTATGTTGACCCCATCAATGAAGATAGATAAGGAAGAGAGAGAGGAAGGATGAGGGGGGGGAGATGAGGAGTTAGGCTTTAGCCATGTTAAGTTTGAGCTGACGATGAGCCATCCAGGCAGAAATGTCAGAGAGGCAGTTTGTGAGGTGAGACTGGAGAGAGGGAGAAAGAGTGGAGAGATAGAGTTGGGTATAATCAGCATACAGATGGTATTGGAAGCCATGAGATTCTATGAGTTTGCCTAGGGACAGAGTGTATAGAGAGAAGAGGGCCAAAGACAGAGTCTTTGGGAACTCCAACAGAGAGGGGCAGAGATGTAGAGGAGGCACCAGCAAGAGACACATTGAAGGAGCGGTCAGAGAGGTAGTAGGAATGGGCGAATGTGGTTCGGAAGTTCGGACCGAACTCGAATAGTTCGGTCGACCAAACCAAACTTCCGAACCGAACTCAATTTTCGAACCGAACCGAATTTCCTAACTCAGTTCTGTTTGCCCATTCCTAAGAGGTAGGAAAAGAACCAGTTGAGGACTGAGCCACGGAAACCAAGGGAGTGGAGGGAGTCAAGAAAAAGAGTGGTCTTCTGACTCTTGATTCAGCTCTAACACCCTTTTCCCTAAATCAGTCCAACTTCTTTACTTCAGACTCTATAATGAGCATGATTTCTTAACTTCAGCTCCCTCTGACCAAATGCCCTGTCCCAAACCTGTTTTTTGGGTTCCTGACAGGAGTCTCTGACTTTTACAATATCTTTTTCCTGGTTGTCTCTAATAACAGGAGGACCAACAACTCTGTGAGTCACAGGCTACATTCACATGATCCTTTTCTCCCAGCTCTTTAATTACCTGTGGGAGAGTACTATTGCACTTTATCATTCTTCACACATGCTGCCAAATCTCCTTCCCCTGGGCCTACATTAAATCTTGCTGTGGATTATCCTCTACGAGATGCTAATGATCCCGTCATTCGCAGCAGCTGTTATTGGGCGCAATAACAAGAGTGTCTTCTCTCACATTTTAAATTTCTTGCAGGAGAGAACAATTGTACCTTATTTCTTATCACATATTCATTTGGCTTTGAATTATGTCTCGGGTGCTGCTGCTGCCGCACTAACAATCAGACTAGCAATCGCAGCTAACATGATGCTGGTGGACTTACCAGGTGTCAATTTCACTCTCCACTTTACATTTCACTGCCTAACAATGGGGTCATTCTCAGCAGTTATTGTCTTCTCTGTGAGTGTGGAGGTGTAAAAGTGACAGAGGTGTTGCTTCATACATTATGAGCAACATTGGATTTTTTGTCCCTTGTCCCTTGTGAATGCAGCCCAACTCATTTCTTCAGACTCAAGTCATTGAAAACACCTAGCATAGTCAGGAATGTGGCCAGCAGATGGGACAACCATTGAAACATGAATCTTATTATTATTTTTTTAATAAAAAATAAAAGTCTACACAGGGCTTCCAAGCCCACCTCAACTCACGAAAACAAAATCAACGTTGGTTAGACAGTAGTACCAGCTTTTGGGTAGCCACTGAAACAAGCAGTGACTTCTTGATCAGACAGGGCCTCCTGTATTGTAGGAGGGGAAGTGGAGAGGGTTTATTAGAAGCTGCAGAGGATGGTTTACCAGGAGCAGCGACAGGTCCCCAGGACAGAAGTGAGGCCACACTGTTGCCAATGCTACTCCTGACCCCATTTTTTCTGCTACTACTGCTGTTTACCCCACTTCCACCACTGCTGTAGCTCACAAGACCCTGATGCTACTGCCATTGCGCCTGGAAACCTGCTGCTCCAGCCACCATTTCCACTACGGGCAGCCCCACTTCACTCCACCAGGACAAAATGTTATGAGATGCTACCTTAGCTACTCTTCCTCTGCATGGTGGGTGTGCAACAGTTGTGGAGCAAACCTATAGCAGATTTTTAGTGTTCCTGGTTCAGGTTGTCAACACACACACACACACAGAGTGTGTGTTTCTGACCTAAACACATGACTAGTGTAATGTCCAATAACGCCCAGAAAGGCTTTTCCCAAAGATAATTTATTCACCCTTACCCAAACGTTCCCCATCTTCCTCCACATCATTAATCATACAGTCACAGCATGTGATTTTTCCCTGAGGCTTTGTAGCTCCCATCTTCTCATGTCAGTCACATCTGGAACAGGAGCACAGAAGGGCCCCCAACATTGATTATTTTTGTTTTTTTTGTTAGGGATGGGCGAATGCGGTTCGGAAATTCGGACCGAACTCGGTCTGTTTGGTCGACCGAACCGAACCTCCAAACCAAACTCAAATTTCAAACTGAACCGAATCGAATTTCTGAACTCTGTTCTGTTTTCCCATCCCTAGTGGCCACACACACCAAAAAACCTGGTTTTGAATAGCTGAACTTGGTTCGGAAGTTCGGAATTTGACTGAACTTGGTCTGTTCGGTCGACCGAACCGAACTTCCAAACTGAACTCAAATTTCAAACCAAACCGAACCAAACCGAATTTCCGAACTCCATTCTGTTCGCCCATCCCTAATTGCTGTTGTTTCTGTGTGGAAAGGATTACATTTAACTGTACAGGGTAAAATAGATTAAAGCTCTTCCTGCTGTTCTCCTTACAACTATTTGCCTCAGACCACAGCTGCAGGAAAAGATGTCTATTAAATCACACCACCAAAGACTTACTGACTGGCTTAGAAGTGAAGGCTGATAGATTTTCATTCCTGGTAGGGATGTGTGAACAGATCGCGGTTCGGGTTCGGTCGTTCGGTCCGGTTTGGTCGTTTGGTTCGGTCGCCGAGTTTGGGTTTGGTCATTCAGTTCAGTCGAGTTCAGTTCAGTCGTTCAGAAAAAGGTATTGCAAGATCCTATGATCATGCCAGAAACTGGAAATTTGAGTGCGTGCAGAGCTTATGTAGGTGAGAACATTAGGCATGGGCGAACAGATCGCGGTTCGTGTTCGGCCGTTCGGTTTGGCCGCGATCGGTTCGTGCGTTCGCGTTCGGCCGTTCGGTTCGGCCGCGTTCGGTTCGTGTGTTCGTGTTCGGT
>QEPC01004766.1:1165924-1183382 GCA_003113815.1 Sphenodon punctatus
TCAGTTTAATAAAATTCCGGTGGAACAAAGATTATGTCCTTTTGATTTTCAAGAAGTCGAATCAACGGACCACCTGCTCCTTAGGTGTCATTTATACAATGGCTTGAGGGCTGAGTTTTTAACTAAATTTTTAGAACAATACCCTGGCTGGTCAGATGAGGCACTATGTACCAAATTGCTGCAGGATGGGCCCCAGGAATTTACCCAAGCAGTGGTTAAGTTTTTGATTATTGCTTTTGTGAGGTATTCTCTGTTTTTAAACTTTACTTTGCCAATATAGTGGTTGTGCTTTGTCCCTTGGAAGAACTGTATGAAATGCATAGTTTGTGTTGTGTTGTTTTTCTTTTGTAAATTGTTGTATGATGGCTATGACTATGTGTCTGCCTAAATAAACTGATATACTACTACTACTATCTTGGAGGTGAAGAAGGAGGCAAGATCCTGAGCAGAAAGGGAAGGAGGAGGACAGGGAGACTTGAGGAGGGAGTCAAAGGTAGAGAACAGGTGGCAAGGGTCCTGAGAACAGACTCAATGCAGGAGCATAGTAATGTTGTCTACTAAGGGAAATAGCAGAAGTAAGGAAGGAGAGACAGAATTTGAAGTGAAGGAAGTCAGCGTGAGAATGGGATTTGTGCCAGAGTCGTACAGCAGCATGAGTGCAAGAACAGAGGTGGTGGATACTAGGGGTGAGCCAAGGACGGGGGTTGTGGGATAAGGCAGGGTGAGAGGAGAGAGGGGCAAGGGAGTGAAGGGTGGAGGAGAGATTGGCATTGAGAACAGAGACAACTGAGTCAGGGAAGGAGGAAGAGAAGACTGTAGGAAGAAGGGGAGAGAGGAGGCAAAGTCCAGGGGATCAATAGCTTGAAGGTCACATAAGGGGCATAGAGACTGGGAAGAGGAGGGGGGACAGTGGGAAATATTGAAAGAGGTAAGGAAGTGATCTGATATAGGATGAGAATCAAAGGAGAGAGCAGCGACAGAGCAGTTTCTATAGAGGACAAGATCAAGAGAATGGCCATTAGTATGGGTGGGGGAATTGGTTCAAAGGTAGAGGTTGAAGGGGGAGACTAGGGAGAGGAAGAGAGAGACTGAGTGCTGAGAAGGGTCATCAACATAAATGTTGAAGTCACCAAGGATGAGAGTGGAAATATCAACAGAGAGAAAGAAGGTGAGCCAGGACTCAAAGTCAAAGAGAAAGGAAGAGAGAGGACCAGGGGGACGGTAGATGACAGCAACACGTAGATGGAGGAGGGAGTAGAGGTGCATGGAGTGAGCCTTGAAGGAAGGGAAGGAGAGAGAGGAGGGAGGAGAAATTGGTTAGAATTGACAGGATTTAGTAAGAAGGAGGCCCACCCCGCCACCCCATTCTTTAGGACGGGGCTGGTGAGAGAAGGAGAGACCCCAAAAGGAGAGGGTAGCAGGAGTGACAGAGTCAGAGGGAGTGATCCAAGTTTCAGTAAGGGCAAGGAGCAGGAGGGAGCGAGAAAGGGAAAGATCATGGATATAGGGAGCTTTACTGATAGAAGACCGACAGTTCCAAAGGGAGCAGAAAAATGGGAGTTGATGAGGGGGAAGGCAAGGAATAAGGATAATATTGGGAGAAGGGAAGCGTCGAGGTAGGCTAGAGACAAGAGGAGTGGAAGGGGAGCAAGGTGGGAAGGTAGCCAAGGGAGAAAAGGATGTATGGGGGAGGTTAGAGAGTGGTGATCGGTTGGAGGGAGGAAGAAGCAGGGAGGAGAAAAGTAGAGGGAAAATGAGATGAACAAGAAGGGGAAAAGGGTAGGAGGGAAAGAAAAGGTGAGAAAATAGGGCAGGCATGTTAGTAAGATAGGAGGAAAACATTGCAGAAGAAATACAGGAGAAAAGAAAAGGAGAAAAGAAAAGAAGAAAAGAAATTGGGGAAAGTACCTGTATGGCGTGCATCATAAGGCACTAGAGATGGGCGAACAGAACAGAGTTCAGAAATTCGGTTTGGTTTGAAATTTGTGTTTGGAAATTCGGTTCAGTTCGGTTTCAAATTCGAGTTCAGTCTGGAAGTTCGGTTCGGTTGACCGAACAGACCAAGTTCGGTCGAATTCCGAACTTCCAAACCAAGTTCGGCCATTCAAAACCAGGTTTTTTTTGGTGTGTGTTGCCACTAGGGATGGGCAAACAGAACAGAGTTTGGAAATTCGGTTCGGTTTGAAATTCGAGTTCTGTTTGAAAGTTCGGTTCAGTCAACTGAACAGACTGAGTTTGGGTGGAACTCCGAACTTCCAAACTGCATTTGCCCATCCCTATAAGGCGCGTGCCTTTCGGCCTGCTGGTCGGTGGAGCTTGGCGTGGCAGAAAGACCAAGCCCCAGGAGAGTTGAGGCATCCTCAAGTGATGACAGCCAAGGTAGCTGGGATAGTATGCAGATGAGCTGCAACCTCACCAGTTCTTGACCCGCTGGTAAGTGGAGCTTGGGGTGGCAGAAAGGCCAAGCCCCAGGAGAGTCACAGCGTCCTCAAGCGATGACAGCTGAGGTAGCTGGGAGAGTATGCCGATGACTTTCTGCATCTGCATTGTATATCTATCTATCTATCTATCCAATATTGCACAGGGGGAATCACAAAGGACACAGGGAGGGGTACAAAACTGAAATGAAAATCAATCTTATAATAATCCTACTCAATAAATCCAAAACTTTAAAAAGGGGAAGGGAATCAGGGATGGAATAAGAGGGAGAGGGAAAGGATTCAATGGGGGGGGGGGAGGGAGGGAGGAAGGAAGATTGAACACAGGGAGGGGTAAAAACAAAAAATAACACCTTAATCTATCTAATGTAATCTAAATAAATGATAATATGGAGGTAAATGGATTGGGTGGGTGAAATAGGAGGAGGATGGCAATGGATTTGGGAGTTGGGAGGTACAAAATTGCTGGGAGAGGGAGCCTTCTGAAAATGCCTGCTGTCAGGAACAGTGACTAGCTCAGAAGGTGTTGGGAAGGAGGGAGGGCAATGAGTTTTGTTACTTGCTGCGCCTGCCTCATCACAAGCCTCATTGGCTCCATGCAGCCTAGCCCTTGGCCAATCGCAGACTGCAAAGCCAGTGGTTTGAAGTGAGGAGAAAAGGGATGATGATTGGGCAGGCTCGCTGCTACTCCAAGCCTCTCCACCTCTGGTGCCTCGAAGTCTGCTCCTCAGCTGACTTCCCCTTCCCTGTGCCTGCCTGGGTCAGGCAGTGGTCACCAACTGGCAGTGGGTCACGTTTCTCCCACCCGAACCACCTGAACTCGATCCGAACCAACCGAACTGTTCAGTCGTTTTGGAGTTCAGAATCAGGTTTAGATCGGGTTCGGTCATCTGAGCGGACCGAGTTCGGGCCAAACTCCGAACTTCCGAACCGCGTTCACACATCCCTAATTCCTGGCTCAGGGAACACAATGCTAACTGGAAGACAGAAGTCTGCATTTTGAAAAGCAGTTGCCTTCTTTAAACATTAACTGTTTCAGGGAGACTTTTTTCCATATCCATTCATCACTGATTAAGCAATTGCCTCTGTTTAAACTTGAGACAAATGGGTTGGATATTTAATGAGAACATCTCAATTACGTAAACTAGATTATTTTTAAAAGCATGGAAGGAATACAAACCCTCATGCTTAAGGGTACAAGCAAGCCACTAAGGAAGCAATTTCCCCTATGGCCAGTTTACTCCACAAGTGTTTACCGCACTAATTTTTGTACCTCTCCTTTGAGACATCTGTATTGGCTACTCTCAAAAACAGGAAACTGGACTAGATGGACAACTGGTCTAATCCTATGATTAGATTACATGATGGTGTAGTGGTTAAATGCGCAATACCTGAACCTTTCAAATCTCGCCTTAGCCAGAAACTCACTGGGTAACCTTGGACCCAGTTCCTTCATTACCTCTAGGCTAGATTATTGCAACACGCTCTATGTGGGGTTGCCCAGGATGACAGTCCAAAGACTGCAGCTGGTGCAGAATGTGGCAGCCCATTTGCTTAGGGGAGTGGGCTGACGTAAGCACATTACACCAGTGCTCCGGGTGCTGCTCTGGCTGCCTATAGTCTAACGGGCCAGATTCACGGTGCTGGTATTGACCTATAAAGCCTTATATGGCCTGGACCCCACTTATCTATGAGACTGCCTCACCCCCCAGGTCTTGGATTGATCCCTACAGTCATCTGGGGAGTGGGTGGTTTTAGAGGTACCCCGGACGTGTTGGGTGGCCACCGATGAGCTAGCTTTTTCGGTGGTTGCCCCTAGGCTGTGGAATGCCCTCCCAATGGGGAGCCAAGTGTCATCATCCTTAGCCTCCTTCCACCGGGGTTTTAAGACCTGGCTGTTACATCAGGCTTTTGGCAAGGGGTAGGGTGGGTTTGGGGAGTGGGTAGGGAGTTTCTGTTTTTGTTCTGCTAGGGTTTGAATGTTTTAGCTGTTTTATTAATGGTTTTTATGATGTTGTGATCTGCCCCGAGATGTGTGAGCAGGAGGGGGTGGCATAGAAATGTGATAAAATAAAATAAAATAAAATAAAATAATTGTGTTAATTAGCTCTATGTGAAGAGCTCTTCTGAGCACAATGTCAGGGGGGCACTATATAAAATTTAAAAAAATTAAATGATTACTATGATAAGTCTCATCCTTGCTCTGAGCCTCATTTTCTCCTTCTGTAAGACAGACAGCATACCTTTTTAATGGACAGGGGCAATGATGAGGCTAAACTTCTACTTATTGTTTATATGGCACTTTCAATATTTAAAGTGCATTACTGTCCTTATCTAGTTCACCCTCGCAACAACTCTTTGAGGGAGGTCATTATTACCACATTTTATAGATGGGAAACTGAGTTTGAGAGTAACTTGCCCAAGGCCACCCAATAAGTTCATGGTTAAGATCAAATTTGAATCCTGGTCTCCAAGGTTCAAAATCCAACACCTTTCCTCTAGATGACTAAGAAGATTCTTTATTTGTGGAGAATGTTGCATGCCTTTCCTGAAGGAAGGTATGGAAGTATTATTAGAGAAAGGAAACACTGCACCGAAGCAAGCCTCATTCATTTCAATAGGGCTTGCCTAGCACTTTGGGGATCAGAGCCTGAGATAATTGCATTGATCAGTCTACAGTGTTAAAGTTCCAAATATTGAAATTTCAGTGGTATTAGTACCTCACTTTCATATGCAACTAATCCTTAATTGGGATGGGGAAAAAAAACAGAATGGCAGTCATTGTGACTGTCAGAAGTTAAATAAGTAGTTGTTCTCAACTGCATAGTTCTATCTACCTCCCAAGGGTCATGGAAAGTATCCTGATTAGGGTTGAAATCACATTTCATAAAAATAGGAATTTCCATCAAAATCCTGGTTCCTGATAACCATCTCAGTCAAATCGAGAACCTCTCGGTACTCGGGAATGTCTGTCGACATTTTGTTTCTCCCTATAATGTGCCTACTGGGATCCCATTTATTGCTTTGCCATCAATTTCAAATCCTGAGAGGTAATACCATTGTAATTGGGATGAATTTTAATTGTATTTGTTTTAATTTGTTTTTAACATGTTGTTAGCCACCCCGAGATGCTTTTAGCAGGAGGGAGCGGCATGCAAATTTTATAAATAAATAAATAAATAAATAAATACCACATTTCTTCTATCTTATCTGCACTCCATTTCTTCTGTATTTCCTTGTCACTCATTGGCTGGTTCACAGATTCCTTTATTAATCTGCAATCTAGCAGCAATTTGGTCAAAGCAAAGGAAACAACATAGATAGAACAATTATGATTGGAGGCACTGGAATGGAGGTTAAGGGGCAATGGGCAGGGGAGGTTAAAAGTGGCCTATTGACACACTGATTGGCTCAGAAATGTGGTACAATCATGAACAGACAGAAACCTGTAGGTAAAAAGGTACAATCAACCATGTGGAAAGTGGTAAGTGAACGCAGTAAATGGCAAGCAGACAGTCAGTAACTCAGGATAGTAGCTTGCAGTAATGTGAGAATTGAGAAACTGCATCAATATCGAGAAATTATTGGGAAATGGATCCCGGTTCCCAAGATGGTGACATTTCTCATGGCCAGCAAGTTAACTGCTTGTTTTGCCCCTAAATGGATGAGGAGGCATGAGAAGGAGCACAGCTGTTAAGGAGACTTTCCAAGATGGAGGGATAACAAGGAGGAGAGAAAATTAAATGAGAGCAAGAGCAGAGAGGAAGGAGGAAAGGGAGAAAGTTGTATGTACATGGTGATGGCGAGTACTCAAGAACCCCAGAGAAGAGAAAGGTCTAACACACAGTCTAAAAGATTTGATGATCACTGAAATAATAAATACAGCACTCTTGGTAAATTTGTACAGGAAGCCTTTAGTACAATCCTCAAGTCACTTACTCCAGAGTAGCTCCATTGAAACCAAACAGTTTTGAGAAATGCAGCCTTAACTTGAACTTGTTTATCTACGGCCATAAGCCTACTGAAATTCCATGTGCACAGTGAGAACTTTGGTGGAAGGAGAGCCAAAGAATGTACAGAATGCTGAACACAAAGTCTAGCCACCTAAGAGTAATCTTGTGGAATGTATAAAGTCTGCAATGAAACCTATTAAAGTCTCAAATCCCCAGCTGTACCACTCTCGAAAAGGGTTTGGGAAAACTTTAAGGCTTTAGAGGGAACCTTTGAACTGAGATTGTGACAAACAGCGTAATTAGCTGTTCTTGTTGAAAAGAGCCTTGTTGAGAGCTGCTCTACATGATGTCAACTTCCTAAAGAAAAGCAGAAGATGACAGTCCTGCAGGGAATGTTGAGCTGCTCCCATCAAAACAACAAAGCAGGCGACTGACAATAAAAAACTGTATTTGCAGCCTTTTAAAAAGGCTAGAGTTATTTCTCAATACTCACCCTTTAAAGTAATGCCTACTAATAGAAGGGAAAAGTGGTGAAATCCCATTGTTAATCAGGCAGGCAGTTTATGGATTTAGTGTATCACAGCATTTGTATTCTCACCTAAGGTGGCAACACAGATGCACAGTGTTAGATAAATCTCCAGTGGAGAATAACTAAATATAAGAAGATTAGGAGTAATGTTGTGCACACTGCAGTGTTACTATACTGTATCTAAGGGCACACAGCCAGGCAACAAAGGATTTGACCTACTGCTAGAACGGAACGGTCTTCTTAGAAATTAAGTTTTAAATATGGAATGTTTATATAGCAGTCCCATGGAAGGAAGTAGAGCTGTTCTCTCTCCAGTATAATTCTAAGAGGAAGGCACTAGGATGATGGAATAATGTTGTTCTCTCTCTCTTTGTGAATGTGGATAGGATGAGCTAGTGTCCCCCCCCAAAAAGGAAGAGGGATATTTCAGTTACATTAATTGTCAGGGCACAGATTACCCCTCTAACTACCTTAACTGTAACTACCTTTTAAAACACAATTCTACCCCTTTAAGATTCTACCCCTTTAATTCTACCCCTTTAATAGGAGCTAAGCCATTGACTATGATTGATGGAGGAGTGCACCTATGCCTGACTAAGTAGATTTTGGTCTATTTGCTGTTTGGTCTTCACAAAGGTTCACCCTTGCTGGGGGAAAGCCATAGGTAAAATGAAAAATGCAAATGTTTTGCTAAGGATTCCAAATCCAATAGCAAAACATTTTTTTCCCAGTACATCAGAGGCAGGAACCTGCTAGAAAGGCAGCTGGTCCGATAGATGATCAGGGAACAAAGGGTGATTTCAGACGTTACGTGGTCCCGATTCACCACAGTGGATTCCCGGTGGGGGTGAACCGAACAACCTTCCCCCATGGTCAAAAAAAGCTCCAAACAGATGTGACGGGACCGGGACCATGGCAGGGAATCGGGCCGGCAGATCATGGGCCGGGGCAGTGCAACAGATGTGACACTGATTCCCGGCCATGGTCAAAACACCCAGAAGGCGCCGGGTCAGCCTGTTGTTGCTGCTGCTGTCCCTCCACCACCTCCAGGTGCAGCACGACCGCCTCCTCCCCTGCCTGTGCCTCTACCGCCACCTCCTTCACCTTCCTTGCTCTCTCGCCCTCCGCTCACCTCTCCCTTCCGCCTCACTCCATCCTGCCCCCCTGCTGCTGTGTGCCCTTTAAATCTCCCTCCGCTGCCTGTGTTGTTGCTCGTTGCCTGACAGTAACGCTGCATGCTTTGTCCCTGGCTGGGAATCATTTCCTTTGATTCCGGCCGGTGGTTGCCGGCCAGACGTTACTTTTCGTTGGTTCCCGTCAGGAATCTCTTTGACCACGCTTTCGGAGATGGTTCGGTGGGGAGCTCCGGAAGCATGGTTGATTTTGACCCCATGTAGGTATTGACTGTGGTAAACATCTGGCGGCCGCTAAACAGACGTTCAGGGCGCTTTGGCCCCGCCGCGGGATTGACCGTGGTTCACTGTGGTTGAGCGTGAGCTCGTAACGTCTGAAAATACCCAAAGATGAAAAGGCCATTGCTGAGAAATTAAATCCATTATTTGCATCAGTTTTTACTGCAGAGGATGTTGGGGTGATACCCACACCAGAACTATTTTTTGTTGGTGAGGAATCTGAGGCATTTTTTAAAATAGTGGTTGTTTTTACATGAGTTGCTGAATTCCATCACCGCCTTCTGCTATAATTTTTGTTCCCTTTTAGATATACTTTGAACGTTCCCATGGCTAATCTATGCACGAGGTTTGGGGGAAGAAAATCAAAACACTGATTTCCTGGCTAGAGCCCCAGAAAGCACTGACAACCATAGAGATGTTCCGGGGTAGAAAGGATGTTTGCTCTATTTACTAATCTCTGTGTTCATTACGTATTAAGGTTTTATGCAGATGTTATTCCATGCTTATTTTATCCCGTGTCAAATTAATCCTTGGAATCGAGGGTTAAACTAACCTGAGTTAACCACTTAATCCGATTTAAGCATTTAAGCACTGATCACGTGTTTAGATGGACAATTAAACCTGGAATAACACCCTTAAATATGTATTTAATATCCATGTAAAAACAGCCAGTATCATGCCAGAAGAGGTTTTATTGCATATTGATAATTTAAACAGTAGCAAGTCACCTGGGTCTGATGGTATTCATCCAAGGGTACTGAAAGAATTCAAATTTGAAATTGCTGAACTACTATCAATATTATATTTAACTTATTGCTAAAATCCTCCTCTGTGCCTGAGGATTGGAGGTTAGTAAATGTAACCCCAATTTCTAAGAAGGGCTCCAGAGGTGATTCTGGAAACTACAGACTGGTAAGCCTGACCTCAGTACTGAGCAAACTGGTGGAAACAATTGTTAAAAAAAAAATTACTAGGCATATTGACAAGCATGATTTGATGGGTAAAAAAAAACAGCATAGCTTTAGCAAAGGAAAGTCATGGCTCACTAACCTATTTGAATTTTATTCCAGAAACGTAGCCATGTTAGTTTATACCTCTAAAACCGGAATGGCGGGGGGGGGGGGGGGGAAGAGTCTTGTTGTACCTTAAAGACTAACAAAAATCTCATGCTGAAATAAAGAGATTTTCGGTAGTCTTTTAAGGTGTCACAAGACTCCTTTTTTGCTATTTTTGAATGTTATGACATTGCTAACAAGCATGTGGATAGGGGTGATCCAACTGATACAGAATATTTGGATTTACAAAAAGCTTTTGACAATGTTCCTCAGCAGAGACTCATGAACAAAAAAGTAGTCACGGGATAAGAGGAAGAGTCCTGTCAGGGGATAAAAGGAAGAATCCTGTCATGGATTGGTAGCTGGTTAAAAGACAGGAAATGAAGGGTAGGAATAAATGGGCATTTTTCAAGTTAGAGAGAGGTAAACAGCAAGGTACCTCAGGGTTCAGTACCGGTACAGCTCTCAAAATCATTTCTAGTTCTGGGCAGGCTTGTATAATGCAGAACACTTTGGGCTGTGCTCTGTCACGCAGCTAATACATGTGCAACCTTTTACATACCTGGACAAGTGAGGATTGTGTCCAAAGTTGTTACAAGAAGAAATATCCTGTGAGCTGATGGCTCCTCTTATTCCCCCTTCACCTCCTATGTATTCAAGGTTCTTATTAGATTCTCCGAAGGATTTAAGCTACAAACAGTCTGATCCAAACCCCACTAAGTCAATAGATAGGCTGGACGGCCATCTGTCAGGGATGCTGTAGCTGTAGATTTCCTGCACTGAGCAGGGGTTGGACTAGGTGACCTCTGTGGTACTTCCTATTCTATGAGAGCCATTGGACCAGACCCATAATGCTCTGACATGCTTTGGCGCAGGAGGGGTGTAGCTTATTCATAAGTTTAAATAAAGTAAAGTAGCTGAAAAAAGATTACATTTTCATTCCAAAGCACTTCATACCATACTGCAACTCTCAAAGAAAGAACAACTACGTCTGAATTTTCAATGATAGAGGTATGACAGAACAGTCCAGTTTAATAAGCAGGCAGAAGCTGCTGTAATTCCACCTCAAAAGAGACTAATAACTTTCTCATGATACATCTTGATAACAGGAAAATATGAGAAGTACCAGGGAGACAGGAGCGCACAAAGCAATTGCCATTTCCAAACTTGCCGCTCACTGCCAACAGATTGCATCAGGAATTATTACATTCAAGCTCTTGAGTTTGATGAAACAGGGAGACATCTTGAGAAATAATTTACTTGTATAAATATTTATTTTATCAGGAAGACTGGGCGATTCAAAGGCTGGATATTACTCTCACATGCCTGTGTCCAAAATACCTGCATAATTATTCTTTAGTTGTTTAGGACTTGGAGGCTACTGGGGAACTGCAAAGTTCAATTATCCAAGGACAATTTCATTGCGGATGTCTAGATGGAGTCAGAAGCACTGAAAATCTGCTACCCCAATAAAGCTGATATCATCTGAGGGGTTTTGCCACTGGAGCCAATCTCATGCCTCATGGACCACCATTCAAATCACATGCAACATGCATGCATGCACGGTACTGTAGCTTGACAAGGGACCTATGGTGTGTGCACAAACCCTGCTGCGGCACGCAGCACATGCGGGGCATGTGATCGGCCCCATTGACTTTAATGGGAGATGACTGCACTATCAATGTTGAAAAACTTGCACCAAAATGTCGAATCATTCAAAATCAGTGGCTACTTTTTCAAATTATGTTGGAAAGCTTGCACCAAAAACTAGAGACATTCAAAATCATTTGTTACTTTTTAAAATTAAGCTGTAAGCAGCTAAAATGTTTGAGCAGTAACTAATGGAAAAGATGTAGACATAGACCTTGTCATGTCATCATCACAACTACACAAACTGGTTAAGAACATAAGAAGTGCCATACTGATTAAGACCCACGGTCCATTGAGCCCAGCATGCTATCTCCAACAGTGGCCAGCTACAGTAGCTCGAGAGAAGTACAAGCACAGGTCATGAAGGTGTGACATCTCCTGTTAACCACATCCAACTACCAGTAGCTAGGGGTTTAAAGCCCCATCTAGCAAGCATTTATGGCTCTAAGAATTTATCTAGTTTCTGTTTGAAGCTAGTTATGGTGCTGGCTTCCACTGCTTCGTCTGGCAACAAGTTCCACAACTGTATTGTCCAGTGACGGAAAAAGTACTTCCTTTTATTTTTAAAAAATTTGCTGCCATTTAATTTCAGAGAGTGTCCCCTTGTTCTCTTATTGTGAGAAAGGGCAAACAAAAGTTCCCTATTTACTTTTTCCACACCACTCGATTGATTGATTGATAGCACTGGCTTTCGCCATGGCCCAAACAAACACAAACATGTATACATACAAGTACATAAATATAAGTAATATAATACAGAATAACTGACTAATGTATCCTAAAGTTACAGAAGGGCAGGGGAACCAAACAGTGAATATCATCAACTGGGGATCACGAGTTAATATCACTCATCTTAGGTTCACCAAATTCTATGTGAGAATACACCATCAGCCTAGTCATAAGATTAGCATAAAAGCTCCATTCCATTCCAGAAGTCTGTTCTAAGCTTTCTTCAATTCTAATTATTAGTGGCACTGGTTCTCACCATAGCCCTTAACTAGAGAATGAATGAGGCGGGTAAGTATTTTAAACAGCCCATAGATTTTAAATGTTAAATGCTAAAGAAAAGCGTCGGGCAACAACGCCACCTTGGCTATCCTTATAAGTCAAGTTGCCCTTATTAATCCCCCCTTCTCCCTAGTCAAAATTACTAGATGGCAGTCCTTCTGTCCCCAAAATTCTTTGCTAGCAACTCAAACTAACAACAATTCCTTTGCAGGCACAGTACTAATATCCCGATATACCCTCTTCTATTCAGCAAGAATCAGCATTACACACTGAATCGATTAAACTGTACCAATTCCAGGCCTATACTCAATATTGATAGTTAAGACTTAGGAAAGATCTGTAAATGGTCTAAGACGACCTTTCTCCATTTTAAAGCTAGAGTTATAAAGGTTGCCAATGCTATCAAATTGTCTACTGTTGCCAATTTGGCTAAAAAACCAAATATATCTTGTCTATTTCCCAGCATTTCTGAATCAAGCAAGGGAGCTAGCCAAACGCTCCTCAGCTTACGATAATACGGACAATCCATTACAAAGTGCTCAATTGTTTCGATCTCGCACAAAGAACAGGCACAAAATTGCCAATCCCTAGGCACCCCTGCTATTTGTCCCTCCCAGACTGCTGTTTTGATAAGGCGTAATCTAAAATGTGTGATGTTTCTCCTCAAAGTTACATTAGTAAGCAAATCCAAATATGGTTCTAAGGAAAAAGTTGTCTTTATAACCCCATAATCGGGCACCACTTTCCATTGGTTGATTACAGCAAAATCCTCCTGTTGTGCAATATCTCTAGACCTTAAGCCCAGCTCCTCCCTAATGCTCTCTAAGGATTTCCCCTGAAAATATTCGAGAGAAATTCCACACCACTCATGCTTTTATAAATTTCTATCATATCCCGCCCCCTCAATAAGCACATCTTCTCCAAGCTAAACAGCCCTAGCCTATTGAGCCTCCCCTCATATGAAAGTTGATCCATCCCCTTTATCTTCTCTGTTGTCCTTCTCTGAATTTTTTCCAGTTCTATTATATCTTTCTTGAGATGGGGTGAGTAGAACTGCACACAATATTCAAGGTGAGGTCATACCAAAGATGTATACAGCAGCCTTATTATAATTTTCCCTTTTATTTTCTATTTCTTTTGCAATAAGCACACTGAGCTGATGTCTTCAAGGAACTATCCACAGTGACGTCTATATCCTTCTCATGAGTGGTTATACCCAGATCAGAGCCTAGTAATGTATATGTAAAGCAAGGATTATTTTTCCCTATGTGCATCACCTTGCACTTATCAACATTGAATTTTATTTGCCATTTTATTGACCATTCTCCTAGTCATGTGTGAGCCCTCTGTAGTTCTTTACAGTCTGCCTGGAACTTAACTAGCTTGAATAATTTGATGACATCTGCAAATGTAGCCACCTTACTCTTTTTACCCCAGATCATTAATGAATATTTTAAACAATACTGACCCCAGTATGGACACCTAAGGCACCCCACTGTTTACCTCTCTCCTGTTTAAATGACCATTTATTCCTACCCGTTGCTTCCTATCTTTAACCAGCTACCAATCCATGACAGGGCTCTTAGGCTGCTTTCCAACGTAACATAGGAGAAGGGGGAACTTGCACAATTGTAGCTCTGTAATTGCAGGAATTAGTGCAGGTGAGAATGCCCTAATCCCCATTTATCACATCAGAACACTCGCACATTACTGGGCAGCCAAATGCGGCCTTTACAAGGATGCATGTCCTCACATGATAGAAGAGGATTAGGGCATTCGCACAGGCACTAATCCCTGCACTCACAGAGCTGCAATCACGATTGTGTAAGTTTCACCCATCCACTCACCCACGTAACGTCAGAAAGCAGCCTCAGTTTGTTCAAGAGTCTCTGGTGAGGGACTTTGTCAAAAGCTTTTTGAAAACCCATGTGCTTATTAAAAATGTTATAAAATTCTAATAGGTTAGTGAGGCATGATTTCCCTTTGCTAAATCCATGCTGGTTTTCATCCATCAAATCATGCTTGTCGATATGCCTAGTAATTCTCTTTTTAACAATGGTCCCCACCAGTTTGCTTGGTACTGATACCAGGATTACCAGCCTGTAGTTTCCAGGGTCACCTCTGGAATCCTCCTCCTCCTTCGCATTTATATAGCACCAGCGATGTACCTGGCGCTTTACAAAAAACAAGATAGATACGGTCCCTGCCGGAGAGCTTACAATCTAAAGACAGGGGAAGGGGAGACAGGGAAGGGGGAACATCTTAAAAATTGTGGTTACATTTGCTAACTTCCAGTCCTCTAGAACAGAGGAAGATTTTAGCATGATAAGTTACCTATTACTGATAGTACAGCAATTCAAATTTGCAAATACCATCAGGCCTGGGTGACTTGCTACTGTTTAAATTATCTATATGCAATAAAACCTCTTCTGGCACGATACTGGCTAGTTTCAGATAATTCCTTAGCAACAAAAAATAGTTCTGGTGTATCATCCAAACATCCTCTGCAGTAAAACCTGATTTAGTTTCTCAGCAATGGCTTCTAAAATTTAGCTCTGGTTGTGCTACATCTGCTTAGTCCTACTAGAAGTCCTGCCTAAATAACAGGAGATGTGTAGCAATTAGTTTAGTCCCTTAAGTCCTCCAGTTAAAGGATCAAGAGAAAGTGTAAAAAGGGCCAGACAGCTGAGATGTTGAGTCTACTGCAAATGATGCTGTTTATATTGTTTCATTGCTTCCTTCTTCTCCCCGTTTGTCTTTTATACCTACCCATTAGTTCTTTTCTTATTATATAGCCATTGCACTCTCCATTAATCAAGAACATTCTACTAGTTACAAAATCAAGGTGATTTATCCTATCAACGTGAAATTTTATAGGGAGGATAGCTTTAGTCGAAATTTCAGACAGATCGGTTGAGAAATAACTAAGCTATAGGCCTTTGAATTTTGGAAGCAGAACTGTTTTTTTCTGTCTTTTGTGACTTTTTCTGTTGACACACAAAAGTTTGTTTTAAGTTATCTGGGTTGACACGTAGAGGGGTCAGAATATTCAAGTGTGCATTCTAGCGATTGCCTGAGTTTAAATTTTGAGAATCTGTTGTGTAGTTTTGTTAGGATGTTTTGCAGTTCCAATTGAATCCAATGGAAAGAGTGAACTTGCGAAGATATGTCACACATGCACAGAATGCTGGTGCAGATTCAGCAGGTAGCCTGGTCCTTCTATTGCTGCTCTAGGAGGCCTGAGGCAGGTACTGGTGTTCCCCTCTCCCCCACCCCCCGGTGAAGCTTTGGAGCAACTTGATCAGGACAGAGGGAGAGTCGACATGCATTTTAAATCCCAGAAATTGATGGAAAATGACAGGATGTAACCTAGTTCATTTTGCATTAGGGCAGTGACCGATTTAATGGGGTGTTCAGGAACTGGGAGGAAAGGATGGCAGATCTTAGGGGGGCAGGTTCATGGCTGTGGTGAGCAGGGAGGATGGAGAGAACGCTCATCCCAAGTCTGGGATGACATCATTCAGCCCCCTGAATTTGCCCCAGAAGAGGCATGGTTCACCTGCTGTGCTACAGCGGTGCACAGAGGAGCTGATCATGGCACCTCCACCCTGCGCTACCATTTAGTGCACATTTACAGCATGGAGCTTGGCAGCAGAAAGCAGGATACTGGGGACCATCACGCAACCCCGAATGGGCAGCGCTTTTGGCAAGGCACTGCCGAGACCAGAGATGAGAACACTTATCTGTGCAGACTGCTATCAAAAGGGATGAAGTCTCTCCATGCCCATCTGTTGAGCTCCAGCAGCCGCCACCCATTTCTCCACATCCTGGTCTAGGAGCAGCGCCATCCCTGTCCAGTGCCCTTATGCAGATGCTGGATGGAATTTGGGTTGGAAGCAGAAACCTGATGATGGCAATTGATTGGCTGCAGGTAAAATATGACTGGCTTGTCAGAGCATGGCGAGACCTATTGCAGAAAATACACTGTCTGTGCAGCTACTATTCTCTCCTCCAGAGCTAGAAGGTGGCATGGGAGGCCTACTGGACTTCCCTAGTGGAGCATGGGCAGGTACTCTGCACTGCAATAGAGGCTTCCAGGGTGCAGGGCATGCTTGACCTCCTGCCACTACCACCACACCAAGTTCTGGCAAGTGTGCAGCAAGATTAACTTGTCTGCCTCCCCATATTTAATAGTTATATTTTATTATATAATTTAATATTTTTTCTGTTCATTTGGTTATAAGATAAAATAGGTTAGATTAGGTAAATAGGTTATAGGTGAACATAGGGTAGATTAGGTAAATCTGCATCTAGAGAGAGAGGACGGAAGGTCCATGAGTAGTAAAATGATACAGACAGGGATTTTTAACAAGAGAAAGCAGTGAGAAAATAGTACCAGTGAGAAAGTCATACCAGTTCCAGGATCCCTCTGGTTTTATTTCCGCATATGCATTCCCATCTTCAACCATCCTACACGCAGAGGCATGCTGGCAATAAAAGGCTTGGATTACCAACAGCTTGTTGGGACCAGAAGTGCACTAAGGATTAAATATGTGCTCTCTCTCTCTTAAATGCTGCACAGAGGGTCAAAACAGACATGATGCTAACCACCCTTGGTGGTTATTTATGCATGTTACAGGGCTGTATTGGTGCCGTATGCAGCTCTGAAACATGCATAACTGACCACCAAGGGTGGTTAAAGGGTGGTTAGCGTCATGTCTGTTTTCACCCAGAGTCTCTTTGCTGATTTTTCTTGTGAGGTTTTGTACAAGCTCTGTTGATTTGAGGACATATCTTTTCCCCATTTATTAGTACTTGGGAAACTGGAACAGAAAATGACTTTTGGAGCACAATCTCCAGTTGTTAAAGTCAATGGAAACTGAACTGTTTCCTTTAACAGATGGAGATGGTACCCTCTATTTCAAATTCTCCTCTGTCACAACTGTTGTACAATCTCTCCTGTCTGTATTTAGAGTGTTATTTGTGTCTCCTGGTGTCCCCCTCTAATTTCTGGTCACTGGCCCCAATCCTATTCCCCGTGGAGCCCACATGGAGCAGTACACATGTGCAGTCATGCACAAACCGTGCAGAGCCCCATAGTGGGTGCACTGAACCCTGTGGAAACTGCACACGTGCATGTACATACCACTCCACGCAAGCTCCATGGGGAATAGGATTGGGGTCACTGACTCTATACTTGATGAGTCTGCCTACTCATCAAGGTGGGGGTGGGGGTGCAGCAGGGGTGGGTAAGGGTGTGTGTGGATTCCAGTGACTGTCCCTGGTAGCAGCAGGGGGAGCACTGGGACGGTTAGTGGGGGGGGGGATGGCTTGGGTCCCGGTGAGAGGGGGACACCGAGGGGTGACGAGGAGGGGTATGGCCTGTACCGGCCCCTGGTGGCAGCAGGATGGC
>QEPC01004766.1:1204936-1228027 GCA_003113815.1 Sphenodon punctatus
TACTCAATGAGTCTGTACAGTGAAATGCATAACACAAGGTTTCAGTTTAAGGTTTAAGTTTCATTTCAGTACAAAACTGAAATGAAACTTAAAGCAATCTAAAAATCCTACTCAACGCCTGCTGTTCAGGAACAGTGACTAGCTCAGAAGGTGTTGGGAAGCGGGGAGGTAGATAATTAGTTTCATTTCTTGCAAGCCTCTCCACCCCTGGTGCCTGGAAGTCTGCTCCTCAGTGACTGACTACACCTCCATCATGTTTGACCTTCCAGTGAACCTTTTTTTGCCAGCCGAACGTGATCCGAACTGACCGAACTGTTCAGCCATTTTGCCGTTCGGTGTTCGGTTTGTTCACGTTCGGGTTCGGTTATCTGAACAGGCCGAGTTTGGGCCAAACTCCGAACTTCCGAACCGCGTTCGCCCATCCCTAATACTTGGTAATAATCGCCATATACCTGGTACCATGCACCAAGCAGGTGCCTGGTAGTCCTATTTGCTCAAGGTCCTTTACACACAACACTTTCTTCCTGTTCTACCAGAATTAATTTTTCTCTGAAGAAAATTACACACTTTATATACATACACCTTTCTAGCCCTTCCGTAGATCCCTTGTGCATTATAGATGCACCACTTCCAATGAATGTGTCATCTTCCCATACCAGTTCTCAAAACTTCTCCCCCACAAGCTATTTTGAGCTCTGTACTGGTTCTTTCTGGTTCTCAACTGAGGGTCCAGCACCTTCCTTCTCCTGGAGATGCCAGAAACCTCTGGCAGGGAGAATCAGATCATATAGGTAAGAAGGGGAAAGGAGATCCAACTCTACATTTGAATCGCCTTACAAGCTCTTCCTTGCCCCTAGTCAGTAATTGGAAAATTAAGAGTTTTGTAAGGGTTAAGTTACATTGGGTGAAGTCCTGACTTTATTGAAGACAATCTTGTCACTGACTTCAGTGGAGCCAGAATTTCACAACTTGTCTGGAAAAACCAGCACAACCTAAATAAATACACATGTCCTTGATTTCTCTTAACACAAATTATTCAAAGCGTCTAGCCTATTTCCTTTCAAAATCTCTCCTCTTACTAAACCTCTGAAGTAATAGTTTGTATACCATTTCAGTTACAAAGTTATATAAGGCACACTTTGCAAGCTCCTTAGCAGAATCTTTTGTTTCTTTTACTTCAGGGCAGTCTACATATTCAAAAATGTAGGATGCTGTCGCTGTTTGCATTAAATAATTAACACATCAGTGAACCTCACACTCATGTTGCCTCCCTTTGCAATATGACTCCCCAAATTATGACTTGCTTCTATTTGCCTTTCCACCAATAATCCATCTTCTGTCACACACACATACCTACATCATATTTTTAAAGTCTTACGCACAGCAGGTAAGTTTTCTCTTGGTGGTATGTCCTCATCACTTCAATCTTGATTTTAGTTGATTTTTATTCCCCCTACCCCCAGTAATTTATGTCCCACACCCTGTTTCATATGTTGTTTTATATGTTTTAAATGTTTATATATGGTATTTTAGGTACTGGATTGTTTTACATGGTATTTTATTATTGTAAGCCGCCCCGAGCTGGGTTCAGGATGGGGCGGGGTATAAATAAAATAAAATAAATAAATAAATAAATAAATTCTCTTCTATTCTTTAGTTTACTTCTGTACCTCATCTTATCCTTGGATCCCACTTCTGTGATTCCTCAAGTTAAAAAGTCACTCCTTTTGAACTCATTGCCTTTTCTCTGCTCTGAAAGCTCTAGTTCTCTACTCTGATGACTTCACCAGTGGGGTCTCTATCCACAAGACTAATGACAGCCTAGTTTAGTGCATTAAAAATGGGACTGGTATAAAGAAGTTTCTCTGACACCAATTCCCACTGTGGCATCTGGCAAGTCCTTTTTTCTATCTTAGTTCATCCATCTATAAAATGGTAACAGAAGAACTTGCAAGTTAACATAAAGGTGCAAGTTAACATAATTGTGACAATTAAATTACCAGTGGTAAGGTGTTTGTTTATTTAAATTTATATGCCACCCTTTCCCAAAGGGACGAGGCGACGGAAGCATATAACACCTGTGCTCCGCGCTCTGCACTGGCTGCCTATAGCGTACTGAGCCAGATTCAAGGTGTTGGTGTTGATCTATAAAGCCCTATACGGTCTGGGCCCCTCATACCTTGGGGACTGTCTTGCCTTCCGCGCCACAGGGAGATCCCTGCGGTCTGCTGGGGGCACCTTCCTGGAGGTCCCCCGTGTTAAACGGGGGGCCACAATGGAGAGGGCATTCTTGGTGGCCGGGCTGCGACTCTGGAACTCCCTCCCGGAGGAAACTCACCTGACCCCAGGTCTGATGGCTTTTCGCCGAGCCTATAAGACCTGGCTGTTCACGCAGGCCTTCGGAGGGGAGGCTAGAGAGTGGGGGGAATTTTGGGGGTGGGGGGGTTTAATTATATGCATTTGATGTTTTAATGTGTTTTTTACTGTTTTATTTGTTGTAAGCTGCCCCGGGATGCCATAGGCATGGGGGGTGGCCGGACAGGCAGGTTTACAAGAGTGAGAGGAAGCAGCACTCCATCCCCACTCACCCTGAAGATTTCCTTCTTGATGGGGCCCTTTGCAAGTAGGCTGAGCACTGCTGCTAGACTGCTCCGAGCCCCACTCAGGGGATTAAAAGTCAGAAGAGCGGGCGAGCAGCGCTCCTCTTCTAAGCAGCCCCACCCCTCTCCATAGACTTACACTGGGTTTTTTTAAAGATAACTTTAAAACTACTTGGATTTTTAAAAAAACAACAAAAAAACAACCAAATGCACCCCCTAGGAGCCTCCTCTAATTTTCTAAAAGGATCATAGCTCCACCCCACCGACATTAAACCCCTCTACTGTGCCCAGATCGAGACAGTCGAACTGGGAGAAAAAACAGCCTTCAAAGAGCGGTTTTTAAACTGCAATATCACAGCTGTTATTCAGTCTATTTGGCTGAAATGTGCACAGCATGCACCACCTACCTCAGTGATTCTCCACTACAAATTTCACTTTATTAACTTTAATTATGCCAATTGTATAGCAAATAGAACGTTGGGGCTTTATAACACACCTTAACTATTAGAGGGCTCCCACCCTCTGATAACAAATAAAAAGATATTTGTTGAAGTGAGTTTTTCCCTCATATCATAGGGAAAGTATTTGCATTTGTACTCAGAATCAACATGCTCAAAATAGGTCTCTGGTGCAGGATTACGTATTAAAGGTTTTTCTGAGCAGGAGCGTGATTAAACATACAAGAAAAAAGGTATGCAATGGGGAGGTTTTGCAGGGCAGGCTGGGAGCAGGATTAAATAAGTGTTCCTGTATAAGACTCTGGATCAGGAGTGGGAACCTACAGTCTGATGGCCAAATCAAGCCTATGGTTGGTTTTTATTTGGCTCCTTCCAAGTAATGGATCTTGCCATGGGTTCAGCCCCTACTCTCAAGCAGTGCAAGAGCTCGGGGAAAGAAAGCAGAGACAGGGGCATGCACTTGAGGACAGGAAATAGAGATATGGTAGAGTTCCATGTTTTGGATTCTCTTCTTCTTCCCCCATCCTGAGGACATTCATTAAGTCATCCCCACTCCAATGTCTCTCTGGCCCAAAGAAATTATACTTTCTATGCGCAGTGCTGTCTCATTTAAAAACACTCATGTGCCTGCGTGGGACCAGTCTTGTCTTAAATTGGGGGAGTAGGGGTACAGAGGTGGGGCACGCTTCAGCTCCCCCTGGCCACACACAGGGCTTTCAGCAAAAAGCCAGAGTGATCCATGCAGGGACAGGGCGGGTGGTGCATGGGGTTGCTCATGTGAAGTGTCCCCCGCCCCCCCATGCACGGCACCCACGCAATGACTTCAGACTCCCCCACCCTCCTGTTCCATCTAAAAACACCCTAAGTGACTTGTGGGAGGAAAAGATTTCCCACCCATTCTAGATCCACACACAGATCTATTTGAGAAGTCTTCTGGGCAGATACCACATCTTCTATGGCCTGAACAACACTGGATGGTCCGTCAGTACAATAACTTACTTACTTTTACAAGATGATCTCTGTATCTCCTGAGAATTATATGGTCAATGATTTGCTTATATGAAAGGGTACAAAGAACACACATTTTGCTGCTCAGCTTTTACAGTCATTCACAGATACCCGAAGGCAAAACCCTAATATATATGTGCTAGCTATAGTGGATTAGAGAGCAGTTTATCATTTGCACCATGTTAGAAAATGAAAACAAAGCTCAACAAATTCAGCTTGTGCTTCTTTTTCACTGTACTTCTCTCATCTGTATTTATTTAAATCATGTTCTTCATTTCTGCCATTTTCCCTGGGGTTTGGAGAACAGGTGTTCAATGCTAACTCCAAGCTGTCAAAAATTAAGCTGCACTGAAGTGATTCGTAGTGTGGAATGGGGGCCGGGGAAGAACAGGAAACTATTTTAGAAACTAGACAAAGAATTAGCAAATTTCTTCATTAACAAACAGAAAAACAAAGTCCTAATTTTTTCTAGAAAAAAGCATGGCAGTGTAGTTAAGGCACTGGAGTGTGACTTGTTTGACCATGGATAAAATCGCTTAAGGCCCCAGACAACTCCAAATGGAATCATTGCAAATTCTTCTGACTTCATTGGGCTTGAATCAGGGTCTTTATCTGTCTGCCCTTTGGATTCTCCTGTAAAATAGAGAAATCACCATGTCAGAGAGTATGATGAGGCTAAATTAATTTCTTCTTGTATTAGCTGGGATATTCCCATGATAACTGTTATAAAAGCAGCTTAACAGAAATCAGGAATATCATTTAAATAAAGATAACAGAAGCAGTGTGAAAAAAAAGCAAAATCAGAAATTTTTAAGCTGTGCTTATATTTTCTAACATGGTGCAATTGCTATGGCCCCTTTCAGACCCCCCCTCCCCCCCCCAATATTCTGGCTACGGAGGGAATGTGCACGCCAGGATATGCATGGGCTGTCACCGGTCTGAAAGCCCCCCCACAAACACCCACAGAGATACAGAGCAGGAAATCCTGTTCTGTATCCCTGCGCGTGTTTGCTGGCAAAGCTGGGGGTGGGGGGAGGGGGGGGCTTTCAGACCGGCAACACCCTGCGCATATCCTGGCTGTGCATTCCCTTCGGCAGCCAGAATATGCGCTGGGGTTGGAAGGGGTGGGGTGGGGTGGGGTGTGTGTGTGTCTGAAAATGGCCTCAATTGCTATATAGGAGAAATCAAGTCCGACTAACCACTCCTTCCAGTGTATCACAATCTTCCTTTTAGCCACACCTGATTTAGAGCTTCTGTTTCCAGGATGAAGATTTTGGGAAGTGTTAAGGGGGTCTGGAATCCAGAAAGACCTCAGCAAGTATCATGTGATGATGGGGCTCTATTAAATGCAGCCTTCCTGCATGTCCCCAAACATCCCTCAGGTGAAGAAGCTGGGAGAGGAGAGAACATTTTAAGCAAACAGGGCGTCATTCACAGAAATTGCCTTTAGGTCCTCTCTTACTCTGCTCCAAAACCTGACAGTTTCCAGAGTATGATGGTGACAGGAGGAGCCTAAAAGAAAAAGTTAGTTCATATACCCACTAAAATCCTCCTACCGCATGGCCAATGATTCCCAAATTCCTGGACCAAGGGACCAGGATGTTATGTTATTTTGAATTTTCATCCTGCCCTTTCCAAAAAGGCACAGGACATAATTACAGCACATCTAAGCCCCTTTGTTTTGAGTTTAAACCAATTTTTACCAAAAAAAAAATTTAAAAAAATCCAATTTTTAAAAACAAACGATTATTCCGTTTTTACTGATTCTCACCCAAATTTTGTATTGCTCAAGTATATAAGAGATAATTTTATTACAAAAATACAGTACATTAAATTAGATATATGTATGTTAATAATAAATTAGTCTACATGTATATGCAAAGTTGCCTGTTGAAGTAAAGGCAATGTAGTGGAAGATATATACACACACACAAACACACATGGTGTGCATGCATCTGTACATACTGAGGAATCTCACACCCGCCACATACACATTTCATGCTATTAGCAGTTAACAGTTGTGAGATTTGTCACTTTAATGTAACCTCCACTGCCTCATTTCCCCACTAAGCAGCACAGGGCAGGTATATGGCACCCTCCCTTTTGGGGTTGTTTCTGCCTCATAGGGGTTTTAGGGACCCTGGGCTGAGGTTACTTTTCTTCTTTTGTTTTGGACCTCCCCAGGGTTCAGGGTGGGGATCCTAAGTAACCTAGGTATTTGGCACGTCAGTGTCTCCAACTGTCCTGACTCACAGTTTAGGATGCTCTGTCCTATACCACAATTGTCTACCTATCACCTGCCCTTAGATGTCATCCTTGGCCACTGTTTAAGTTGGCCTGTGGTGGAGTCCACCCTGGGGGAGTGATCACCTGGTGGTCTTGGGGGAGTGTACGTCATCCCCCCGGGACCTCACGTGTGGAGTCTCGCAGGGTGCCATTCTGTCCCCCCTCGTTTAACATCTATATGCAGCCATTAGGGGAGATCGTGAGAGGGCTTCAGGGCATGCAGTGTCATCAGTATGCTGATGACACTCAGCTTTACCTCTCTTTTTCCATCGACCCAGACCATGCAGTCTCTTTATTTTCCCAGTGCCTGTCGGCTGTGGGGGCTTGGATGGGGTTGAGCCATCTGCAGCTGAATCCTGACAAGACGGAGGTGATGTTGGTGGGCAAGGGCTTGAAAGTGGTTGAATCTCCTCTTGTTCGCCCTTCCATGGTCTCTTACGTGCAGAGTCTGGGTGTGCACCTCGATTCACGGCTCAGCCTGGAATCTCAGGTTGTGGCTGTGGCGGGGAGTGCATTTTGGCAGTTACACCTTGCCCGGTGACTTCGGCCATATTTCTGACTCTGATCTCACCGCTGTCATCTATGCCTTCATCACCTCGAGGCTGGATTACTGCAACGCGCTCTACGTGGAGCTGCCCGAGAAGTTGGTCCGGAGGCTGCAGCTGGTGCAGAGTGCTACGTCCCATCTCCTCACGGGGGCGGGCTGCAAGGAGTACATGACACCTGTGCTCCGGGCTCTGCACTGGCTGTCTATAAAGCACCAGGCCAGGTTCAAGGTGCTGGTTTTGACCTTTAAAGCCCTTCACGGCCTGGGCCCTGCTTATCTGCGGAATGGCCACACTCCCCATGTGTCCGTATGACCCCTGAGATCGTCCATGGGAGCCTTTTTAGAGGTTCCCCAGGCGAGATGGGTGTTAGATCTTTTTGGGTGGCTGCCCCTGTGCTGTGGAACTCACTCCCGGAGGCGGCTTGGTTGGCCCCCACTCTCCTGTCATATCAACGTTTAGCGAAGGGGTGTGTGTGTTGCTTTCTCCCTGCATATGGGATTTTTTAACTTTTAAAATTTGTTTTATATTGCTGTTTGCCGTTCGAGCTGCTCTGTGGGCAGGAGGGATGGGATAAAAATCTTTTATAAATAAATTAAAATAAATAAATTACCAAATGAAGAGGCAAATTAGGAACTCCCACCTAGGAATTTCATTATCTTAGGAAGAGAGACCTGAGAGACCACCAGGTGCTTTAGCAAAGAAAACGTGTCTAAATATAGTAAAATAATCTGGCCCATTTATTCAATGTAAATGTTTATAGGCTAATGGTTTTAAGTCACCAACAGTAAATGGTTTAGTCAAAGGAAAAGTTTTTATTGGGGGGTTATAGATAGTGTTTTCTTAAACTCAGAGGTCACATACAGTTTTCTGATTTCTGTTTCAGTTCTACAGCAAACCACATTAAATTCCATTTATCAAATCATTAATCTACTTAATACTTTTTTTGCTCTCCTTCTGTCGATCAAAAAACCCCTCAATAGATGAGCTGACTAGAGGTTACAGGGTTTAAATTTAAGAATCCAAAAGGCAGGTGTACTAACGCAATACCTTTCAGCATGACTCCATGAACAAAAATAAATGAAATAAATAACTAGAAAAGAGAAAATTATCTATATCTCCTTTTCTAAATAATCTTCCTGACCAACATGCTTTGGAAATACCAAGAATGCTATGGATAAATCAAAGGGGGGGGGGGGGGGAAAGACCCTACTATTAAGAATATTAATTCACCACCATACGTAGGTCTTACGTATACACTTTATTGCACCGTCTTCTGCAGCAAAGGCTTTGTGTTTGTGTTTTGCAGTAATGATCACTTCATTGCACAGTAATTAAATAGTCAGCCCATGCATTATAACTCTCCCATATTTAATGCGACAGTGTTGCTCAAGTGCACGCGCCCCTGTAGTGAAGCCAGAATTCATTCCACCTACGCTACTGAAAGTAGTATCCCACATTGCCTGACTATGGCAGAGAGGGACATCAGATGGCTCTTCTTGCTGCCTGCCATTTCTTTATGGTAATATTGCCAAAATTATAGGAAAGCCCCTCTCCCATTTAAAAGTTGGTGTTCTAGTCTCTGCAACCCATTTTCAATTCCTGTTTTGTTGATCACTGGAATCTCTGGCTGGCTTAGAATGTGGCATAGCCACTAACTTACCTGAGAGGAACCTGTAAAGGAGCCAGCTGAGTGCCCTAATATAACTGAGTGGGGAATGGGCCACTCCTCTCCCCACAGGAAACAATGCAAGGTGGAAAAAGGCTTAGTGCTTTTAAAAACTGGGCTCTCCCCCACAGGGACAAGCCAGGGAAAAGGGGCAGGCTGAAGCTCACCCACGAAGTCTGGAATGATGCTTCTCTTTTGCTTGTAAATATGTATATAGACTTGTCAGGGGGAGCACAGTAAAGATGGAGGCAAGCATGAAGGACTGTGGGGTTTTCTACTAGTTCAGCAGACTGTGGTCATTCAAAAAACACATAAGGGATATGCTACTACTAACGGATGAGGAAGATTCTCCTTATGCTCAAGTAGTAGAGGTCTCTTTTTTCTGGAGGTTAGCAAACTAGGTTTCTAAGGCCCTTTTCACATGGGCGTCGTGTTCCCCCCCCCACGTGTGAGGGGGATGGGTGGGCACCCATGGGAACTCCATGGGTGGTGGTGCATGCACGCTCCCACGCTCGGAGCAACGGGCACCGATGCCCGGACGCTCCATACGTGGAGATCGGTGTGCTCCTATGGAAATAGCTGCACACCCACTTCCTCCCACCGCCGGCGCCCACCCACCCAAGCTCACCACGGTATGCCCCGAGAGACCTGTGGCTCTTTTCAAATGGGCTGCAGCGCGTGCGTGGTGGTGGTTACACCGCCGTACAACCATCTCCACACATGGAGCAAGCGCTGTTGTTGCTGGCTGCTCATGCGTGGGTGATGGGTGGAGCGCGCACGCACCCTCCCACCCACGGCAGCCACATGGTCACCCAGCCCCATGCAGCAGATCTGAGGGGGGGAGAGGCATCTTGTGTGAAAAGAGCCTACGATGAAAGTAGAAACTGTATTTATTTGAATTTATTTTTCCTCTGTCATATGCCTGCAATATAAAATCTAGACCTCTCTCATTTCTATTTGCATTTTTCTTAATGTTCAATATCTATTTTGGGGGTTAAATTCATCCATTTTGGTAAATATCCATTTTGGGTGTCTTGGCTCCTAAAATGTACATTGGCTCAATAGGTTTGGATGAGAGTATGAGCACTGAGGAATTATCAAGATGGGCCCTCCCACAGTTTTCCCCACTGAATTTGGTTACTTACTTTTCTTGGTCACCTTAGGCAAATCTCTTCGCACTAATACTGAGTGTTAGAGACCTCTCCATCGAGCTTTAAAAGAAGAACCTTTCCTCAAATGAACAATCAAAGATAAACTTAATTTCCTTGGGTAAATAAACTGCAAGTGTCTAAAAATATTGATAATATATACATAGTAGATGAAACATTATATAGTTAGAAAAACCATGATATCTTTGCAGATAATTTAAGCTTTTTTAAACTTAAGTGGTGACTTGGAAGTAGAATTTATTATTGTATTTCTACTAAAATGCAAATTGTAGTAGTCTATTCCTAAGAACAGTAACAGCGAAGACAATAGGTTTTTTAATATTTATTTTACAAGTGCAGTTATTTTTCTAACACATTAAAATAGAAAACATGTTTTGTCTGATCAATTATACAAAGAAAATATCAATATAGTAATAAAAATACTGAAAATATTTGAAAGCACCAGAACTTTAGAATATTTATATTGGCAAAGATTTTATGAATATATTTCTTGCAATTTTACAATAAAGTGCTATTCAATTCAGTCAAAATTAATGACAGGATTAGTAAAACTGAGACAAGACTTATGAGTTACTCTATGTTACCCCAGACTGTAGATTACTTACAAAGTATTAACTAAAGAAAAATAAATTACATGCTTTGTAGCAAGTGATACATTTAGGGTCTGATGTGATCCACAGAAAAACAACTGAATCAATTTTCTTGTGTTTGTGAAAAGCTAAAAGCAAAAATTTGAGGACGGCAAGCTGAATAGAGCCCAGAAAAATAAGTGAAAATTGAGACACTTGTAATCAAATAAAAATTAATATGAGATAGATCTGTGCATATAAAAGTAATTCAGTAGAGAGATTTACCATTTGGATATCAATTTTCAGTCACCACAGTGGATTCAAAACATCTGCTTCATCAAAATTGTCTATTAGCTCACTACTTAATCGAATTAGATTCATAAAAGACTGATCAGATTTTTAAGAAACACACGTTTATCCTTTATTCTGTCAATAATACTATGCCTAACACATTAAAGGGACAATGTCAAAATCCAAGGAATAAAGCTTGTCCTTTCAAAAGTTTTTCTGTTGAGATTTTCGGGCTAGGATTCGGAGAAGCGTGTGTATAGAAACTATAAATATGAACTCTGCAGCAATCTCTTTTAATCAGGAAAATGACTAAAGACAATAGCCCATAAGCCAATTTGTGGTGACAAACATTAGTAAAGAAATATGTTTTAACCTTTGAATCAACTATTATTTAAACATTTATGAAAAATACCATATCAGTCTCCTTTTTGAGATTTGATTTTTAGATAATTTTAATATAAATGTGAATACAAATAATCTTTACTAGAAAAATTTTCCATTCATATTATATGGCATTACTAAAATTCTTCTAAAGCAATGGCAGATGCTTTAATATTCCCAATCATTTCCTGACCTGTTTCTTCTAAATATTCATTCATACATGATTGAATTCTATTGCACATATCTCAAAGTTCTTCCATTGATTATTTTTAACCTTTATATGAATCATGCAGTTGGCTTATGGTGACCTACTTAACAGAATGTTGCTTTGGAGTTTCAATAGAGTTCCTTCTGTAACAACATAAAATTAGTGAACGTAAAAAAGGAAAATGTAGAACACTACTAGATCTATTGTTAGGATGACAATCTCTCAAGAAGAGCAATTTATTGAACATCTTTGGAATCATGGCAGGATTTTTTTCTGGGGAATATGGCTACAACTGAAGTGCCGTATATACACTGTTTGGCATGGAATAATCTGACAACTTCACATCTGGAAAAATTGAACAAAAATATGAATTTTTTGAATTTTAAAATGCACGATCACCTAATTAGAGTGTATCATGTGTATGCCTATATATACACACACACATACGCATTATGTACACAGAATTTAAGAAAATTTACTCTATCCTATTGTAATTTTAGTTTTCTAAAAAGCAGGTTACATTTTATGTATAAAATTAAGCAGTGTGCCTGCACCTTGTAATACATCTTGTATGAATAAATATGAATAAAACTAAAAAGGTGATATTTTAAATACTTATACCAAAAGGGGAAAACATAATATATGCTATGCATTTAAGATTATATTGTTACATTTAATCACCTATTCTGTTTGGTAACAGTCATTAGCTTGTCCAGTGAACATAACTCCTAGCTCCTCTTCTTCCTGTACCATAACAAGCATCAAGACAGTTTCAGTAAATGACATCGCTCCTGGTGTTCACATTACTTATTAATAAAAGTAGAAATGTATCACATTTTTGTACTTTTTAAGTTTTCAGAGAGAATCTCCATATTTTATTTTTGGCAGCCTCATGATTTAAATGGAGCAGCACTGGTTCCTTTGTTTTGTCATTTTAAACCGATTAATAAAGGCAGCAAGTGTAGTACAAAGTGTAGCACATTACATTTTAGCTTCTCTGAGAGTACAACAGGTAGAAACAAAAGGCAGTAATAGCGACTAATAGTAATGATAAAGTAACTATCAGCTGTTGAAACCAGACACAGCGGTCAATCTGTTCCTGAAGTCTTCTATTAACTTGTAATAATTGAGTTAGCTGAGAAGAAAGAAAGTTACATGGCATTAAAAAGATTTTTTTCATATGTACACACACACACACACACACACACACACACACACACACACTATTATTAACTGAATGGATTTCTACTCCTGTGACATTAGTTGTAGATATTGTAAAATAATTTGTTGCAATACCAATTTTTAATAACGATTCTATAGTGATTATATTCTTTTAACACTGATACATTTACAATATTGGACAGGCCATTGTTTTTTTGTTTTTTGTTTAAAATGCATTCCAAAAAGATTTAAGAAAAACCACAAATATTATTATTGTCATTAAGTATTTATACAGTACTTATACCTGGCAATCACTAAATAGAGACATGTCCCTGCCATGAGGGGCTTACAATCCAGAGACAAGGAAGGGATACAAAGGAGAAAGGAACATAGGGAGATAGTCAGGGATACTATAGAGAAGTTGATAAGTTGCAAGTGTACATACTTATCTTACTTACAGGGGATAAGAGACCCTGAATGAAAGGACAGCAAATGAAGCAGCAGTGAGCAGTCTATGGGGATGAGGAGCTAAAGAAAGCCTGATGAAGAGGTAGGTTTCAAGGAGGAATTGGAAGGGTGGGAAGGAGGGAACAGAATAAATATGCTCAGGAAGGGAATTCCAGGCACGAGGGCAGTAATGAGCGGTTAGAAATGAGCCTTTCCATTGCCACAGAAATGGATTGACTGATCAAATTCTGATTGGAATTCTTGTTGTAGAAGCTTTCGATGGCCATGGAGAAAGCGGGGACTGAGATATAAAGCTGAATGTTGTCAGCATGCAGGTGATGCTGGAAGCCGTGTGATTCAATAAGCTTGCTCTGGGATAGACTGTAAAGGGCAAAGTCCAAGGAGCGCGCCTTGGGGAATTCTGTCTGAAAGGGGAAGTGACACCGAGGTACCAGCGAGAGAGACACTGAAGGAACGGTAAGAGAGAGAGTAAAAAAGAAACAGTTGATAAATGAGTCTGAGAAACCTAGGGAGCAAAGTGAATCGTGGAGGAGGGTGTAGTCACTGGTCATCGAAGGCAAAGAGATTGAGCAGGATGAGAATAGAAGCCCTTAGACTTGGTTAAGATAAGGTCACTGGCGATTCTGGCAAGATCCAAATTATTGGGGAAAAAGTCAGACTGGGGGAGGGAGGGTGTTAAGGAAGGAATTGGAAGAGAGGCAGTCAAGACAGCAGAGGTAGACAGCTAGTTCCAGAAGCTTGAATGTGATGGAAAGGAATGAGATAAGGCAAGAGTTGGGAGGGGTCAAGACTGGGCGTCTTAAAGATAGAAGAGACATTGGCAGGCTTGAAACCGGAGGGAAAGGAGCCAGCAGAGAGGGAGAGATTGATTATTTGCAAAGAGGTGATATTAACTGTCCTCATTTTGTTTAAAATACCTAGAATTATACCAATGCATTTGGTTTAAAATTATTTAGCGGTGTTAACTCAAAATCAAAATATTCAACTTTAGTTTCTTTGTTACAATTAAGTCTATTTTTTCAAATACAATAATCTATCATTTTGTTCTGTGTCAATTTGCATGGAGTACTCTACCTGTAAGTGTAGATCTTCATTAGTTTTTGCAGGCGTGTGAAGTGCATTCTCTTTTAACGCCAAAGTAGAGGGCTTGCTGCCATCTACAACATGACATCTTAACCTGTGAAAATCCACATAGTTTACCATTCAAAAGTTGATTATTTTAACTATCACAAAAACGTTAAAATGGTTTAATAACTATTATATAATAACCCAATTTACCATAACTATTTAAATATTCCAATATATCAATCTCAAAGACCTAAAATAAAGACTTAATTCCAACCACATGGAAGTTGGATAATTATCAAAATATGATTATTGTTTTCTGTAAACACATTTAGACAGAACAGAATCAAATTTGAAAGTTCCTTAGCTTAGTGCTAAATAGAGCTGAGATGAATTTAACCCAATACTCTGTACTGGTGAAATGCTGTATCATTTATGTGGAATAGGAACATTTCAGAGAATATCTTTTGGCTCCGCTTACACCTTTGTAATGATTCCATGAACTCCTTTTTATGTGCAATTCTTGGAGTCCCAAAGTGTGTCTCTCAGGTTGTCCTGCGGGCTGAAACAGCTATGGCAACTATTAGATCCTTGGCCTTATTAGCCATTTCTAAGTTTTGGTTGAAAGTGGCAGTATTTCCTCCTGCTGCAGACTCTCTTACGTCATGTATTTTCAACTCAAAACCCACTGATCCCTGGAGCCGTTCTGTTGAGGAGGAACTATCTAAGCATGGCCTCTCGAGGGAGATTTTGTTCCCACTATCTATAAGGGGGCAGTGAGGCTAGTAAGACTAAGGATTACTGACCAAGAATTGAAGATTGAAAACTCTGCTTTAGCCTCCCAAAATATCACCCCAGGCTATAGACACACTAGTGGGAGCGAATTCCCCCCGCAGTATTTGATAAACGACATCGTGGCCTCATAGCCGAGCCTTTACGCAAATGTGTTGCAATGTCTTCCCATCAGATATATTATTTGGAAGATTCGTGGTATATGAAAGGAAGAAAGGCTGTGTACCCATTGTGATATGGCTGTCCCTGAGACCGATAAACATGTAATCTTATATTGCCCTGCTATTGGCCATCTGAAGGACAAATACATTGGGTCTTTTCTTAAAAGCATGCATAGGTTGTCTGAAGATCTACTTTTGTATTGCCTGTTAGATGGTTATGATATGCCTTGTACTCGTGCAGTGGCAGTATTTTGTGCTAATGTAATTTTTTACAAGCAGCGTTGTGAACTTATTTTTACTTTCTAATTTGTATCTCAAGTTCTGAGCTGACAGGGGTATTGCCTGTAATTGCATTTTTATAATGCCCATGGCTTATGTATCCTAGATTCATATAATTTGGGCTTATGTATTTTAGATTTATATACTTTGATTTTAATTGTTTTGATATGGTAATATTTCTATGTTTATGTTTGTTATAATCTATAGCTGACAATAAATATTTTACCTACCTACCTAATGATTCCATGTTTAAGGAAGTAGCAGTATTTCAAAGCATTTATTTATATACTTATTTGCCAGCTGCAAAACATCTCCTTTACAATACCAGTAAGATTAGAAGGTTTACTCAAAATGAAACACAAGTCATTTAATGAATCTGAAGATATACATAATCTTGACAACAAAAGCATTTTAAAGCATACAGCAAGTGCTATACTGAACTCACTAACTATTTAGAGGGTGTATTTTTCTGAAAAGACAACTTCTAGTTAATTCTCAGAAATCCCACCATGCTCCTTGAACTTTGAACTCCTTGGGTGAAAACAGACATGATGCTAACTGTTTTAACATTTCTTATGCATGTTGCAGGGCTGCAAGGGCACCAATATTATTATTATTATTATTATGAGCATTTATATAGCGTAGCAGTGTACCTGGTGCTTTACAAAGAATAAGATAGACACGGTCCCTGCCTGAGAGCTTACAATAGCCCTGCAACATGCATAAGAAATGTTAACAGTGTTAAAGTGGAGTTAGCATCATGTCTGTTTTCATCCCTTGACCACTACAACTTTTGGGAGAAGTACCAAGTAGAAGGTTTTTGTAAAAATAAAATGAACACAGGAAAAGCTCACTTCTCTGATAGCAAGAAGGAGATACTCATTTACAGCTATAAATATTCAATGCCATGCTGTACATGACCTTAGGTGAGCAACAGTGACATGTACTACTATTCTGATGTAGGTTTACTTGAAAATGAAAGGTCAGGATTCTGGACAACTATGTGTCACATTACTGTATCAAGCACATTTCAAAATATCTTCTTTTTTTAAAAAAAAATAATGTTTTTACTAATATTGGTTTGTTTGCCTTCTCTTCCCTGCAGGCTCCTATGGCTGCTTTATTATTGTCAACAAATTTCTCACAGTTGTTCAATGGCCTAATGAACAAGGAAGAATAAAATCACATTTGATAATGTGAACTTATACACCTTTTATCTTAGTTAAACAGAAAACACAATTTTAATGTGCAAGCAAATATAAGTATTGTGTCAATATTTTCAAACATAAAATTTTATTCTTACTTCAGAATTATTAGAGGACAAAGACGAATACGCTATCCCTGATATTTTTTATCTTGGGGGGGGGGGAAGCTGAACACAAAAAATGGTCCCATTTTTTGTAAACAGGCGGTAAAATTTCCCCACAGCTTTTATGGACCTGCTGTGTACGCCTTTAAAAGTGACATTTAAATCAGCATCTAACTAGACCCTCTTACAAACATCTGTGTATCATTTTGAATGATGTGGTTGGTTTCGCATTAAGATCTAAACATATGTGAGCTGGAAAAATATTCTCCATGAACTGAGGTACTTTTATAAAATATGACAATAACTAAAGATACAGGAAAAAATACTTCACAAACTTTTAAGCTATGATTTACTGAACTTGCCAGTTTTATTACAACTGGAATGTGCTGACAACATAGATAAGGCTGCTCAAATGTTTTCATTTTCAAGGACTAATTTCAGATGCTTCTTTCTCAAAACTTCACATTGACAACAAAATTTTTCTAAATCTTGTTTTTGCCATACACTGAATATCCCTTCACCCATGTGCTGCCGTGAACAAGAAAACTGAGCACTGCCTAGGTGCCACTAAGGCTGTTTTTACATGGATGCCCCCCTCCGCTGGGTGTGCGGGCATGCGTGTGGTGGGGCGTCCGTGTAAACGCCATGGGTGGGGGTGCATGTGCGCTCCCGCGCAACATCCATCTCCACCCGTCACCCACCCACAGAACCATCCGGCAAACCAGAAGAGGCTCCATGGGTGGAGATGGGTGTGTACCCGTGGGAAAGGACACCCACCCACCTCCTGCGCACACCCATCCCCCCACCCATGCGGTCAGTTTAAAAATGGCCTAAGTCTAACTGCCTTTCCCAAAGTAAGGACGCTCCCTAAACTCTCTAACTACCTAGCCTTGCACCTAACAAGGAATCACCCATAGTAGGGTGACTCAACATGTGCCATAGGTGCAAATCAGACTTCTTAATCATCTTAACAGGTAAAACTTGAACCTGAATACTATAAGCCTGATCTTAAACCCTGTGCACTGCGCGCACACAACACATGTACATCCCCGCATGGAGAACGTGATGGGCGTACAAACCGTGTGCAACTTGTATGCACATGCATGAATTTAGGATTGGCCCCATGGGTGCAGCCACATGAGCTTGGGCAGGCCTGAACGCAAATGCACCCCTATCTGGCAACTGCAGCTGCCACACATCGGGGTCAGCATGGAGAGCAAGGCAGATAGTCCACTCTCTCCCACCCGCCGCAGGGAAACCGAGTGGGACGGCTGCTCTCAAAGGTCCCGCCACATCCCAAGGCAGGCCAAGACGTCAGCCACACAGGTGGGTGGCCAGCCCCACCCCACCAACCTTCCCCCATTGCCGGCCTGTCCACCATCCCATCGCTGACCATGATGTGACCACGCACGACTGGGCACCTGCTGCTTGTGGCGGGGCAGACTGGGACCAGGCGCACAAGTGGCAGCACACTACTGCAAGTTGGGCAGCCTTATTCCACTTTGGGTACCACTACTATGCGTTGCATCCTTGGCCTTTTTCAGAGGCTTCATTGCATAATAGGCAGCTGCCCACCCTACCCTGCGGAGGGGTAAACATCTGGTGGCCACTGGGCATACGATGTACTGGATTGTGCGGTAAGGCTTCCTGATGTGGGGTAACACTGCCCAAATGGGGTTAACATCTTGTGGGGCTATAATCCAGATCTGTTTACCCTGAAGTCAGGTAAGCAAGGTTTGATTGCACTGTACGCAAATTTAGCTAATAATTCTCCGTTTAAAAATAAATAAATAATTAAATAAAAATTAATTGTCATTGGAAACAAATTGTAATAGACGACTTTGTAAGAAACACTACTTCCAATTCTCAGTTCTGGATACTCGATCCACCCTCTTCTCTCAAGCACTGAAGGATAATAATCATATTGGCGGGGGGGGGGGGGGGGGGGGGGGGGCGAGGGGAAGGGGTGTGGCGCACAGGGAGGGGAAAGAAGCGAAAGACATCACAGGTGAGAGTACACTTTCAAGGGCAGAGCAAAGCCAGATCTATGATCCAGACCTCCTACTTCCCAAGGCCAAGCATCCATGCCTCAGCATGCCTCTCACACCAGTTCACTACAACCATATCTTGTTCTCCTACATCTCGCAGCCCGTTACCCATACCCTGTAAATATCTCCTCAAAGTCTCAGATAATGCTTCCATTTTGGCAATGAAATTATCCAGACTTGCTGAATTGCACATGAATATGAAATAAGGCTTTTGAAGGGGCTGGACTAGATGACCCTGAACCTAAAATATTTGAACCCCAAAATTCTATTTTTCTATTATGCAAGTTGATTCTTTAGTCTGGTCCACTTGCCATTTTTAAATTACCAACATGACTCCAGAAAAAAATGGCCACCCCACCCTCCTCTAAGGCAAGTATATTAAGAACTGTAGGCAAAAATATAAACATTAGAGTTGTTGCTTTTAGTATAGTGAATTTAGCTTACTGATGAAAAAGAAGTTGAACAGTCAGTGCTTCTGTTCAGACCTGCTTTCACTATGGGTAATTTCAGACATTACATGCTCTCGAGTCACCACAGTGGATTCCCAACCGTGGTGAGCCGGCGAACCCCCTCTCGTGGTCCAGGAAAGCCCCAAACAGACGTGTCGGAGCGGGAACGTGGCGGGAACGTGGCAAGGGAACGAAAGGCCGGACCACGGCCCGGGTCAACGCAACAGACGTTACGGCGATTTCGGACCGTGGTCAGAACACCCAGAAGCCACCGGGGTGGGAGGCAGACATGGCCGACTGAGGGCAAAGGAAGCCAGAAGTGCCAAAAGGCAATGCCCCCACAAGGGAAACGGGAAGGGAGGGGAAGGAGGGAGAAGAGCGGCAGAGGCAGCACACACAACAGGCACAGGAAAGTCACGGAGACAGCAGAACACAAACCACACACACACAGCCAGGTGCAAACACACCCCAACGGGAAAGGAAGGAAGGGGGGAGCACACTGGGAAAGTCAACACACACAGCACCACGGATATTTGGGAGGGAGGGGAACCCTGGGCCAAGGAAGCAGAGGGAACTGGGCCAGGAACAGTCCAGGACATGGTGAAAGGCACCCAGAACCCCACTGACAGCACAGGCTGCATGGGACACCCAACAGCAACACAGGCAGCCCAAGTCACAGGGGTCCCCACGGGGACAGAGCAGAATCACAGGAGGAGGGCAACCAAGCCGGGAAAGGCACCGGAGCGGTCCAAGGCAGGTCCAGACAGCATGGATCCCCCGCGCTGCTGCAAAGGCACGACCGGGGACGGAGGCGAGATGGAACCGGCGTGCAGCACAGGCAGGCCCTCCCGCCCCCCTGGAGGAAGCTGGGAGGCGCTGTCCAGGGGCACCAGACACGCACAGTCACGGAGGCACCCAGGGGGCGGGGGGGCAGGTCACGGACACAGGTGAGCAGGCAGCCGTGCAAGGGATGACAGCACCACGGGGCGAGCCGGTAGCGGTGTCAGGCAGCAGGAACCAGCCAAAACGGGGACCGGGCATGGAGAGAAACACCACAGGCAGCGAAGGCCACGGGGTGCCCATGGAGGGGGCACAGCGACACAGGCGAGCAGCATGGAGGCAATCGACCCAGCCACAACAGCAGCGAGGCCGGGATGGCAAGGAGCAAGTGGCCAGCGTCCCGAGCTGGCAGGGAGGTGCAGGGAGCACACAGTGGGGCACATTCATGGCAACGAATACACAGGGGGCCTCACAGCCAGCTGCACGGGGTCACGAAGGGGCCCGGGATGGGTTGGTCCACCAGATGCACATAGTGCGGCCATTGAAGCATGCCCTGGCAGTAGCCCAGCCCTGCCATGTGGTGGGCAATGAGGTAGTAGGCCTCAAACGGATCCGGGCCAGCGAGCCCCACCTGAACATCAGCACGGGACCACACAGCAGCCAGCGCCATTAACTCTGGTACGGTGGGCTCTGACGAGGTATAGTCAGCAGCAGGGGGCCATGGCAGGTGCCCAAGCTCCAAAAGGTGGTGATACGCTGCCCCACGCAATCGCTGGTAGCCACGGGCCCCGTGGATGCAGCAGAAGAAGGAAACGGACAGGACAGGGCCCCCCTCCTCTAGACAGGTTGTGAACCCGGCTAGGCTACACACCGAGAGGACCGGACACGGTCTCTGCCACGGACCACGCCACATGCGAACACATCATCTCCGGAATGCACCCATCAGGAAAGGGACAGAGGCCAAGCGCCTCTTCATGGAGCCGGCACATGCTACCGCTTGCCTCATAGCCGAAGTAGCGGAGGCTGGAGCTCAGACTCGCATAGGCACCTGAGAGGGTATCCCAGGCAGCACAGGAGCAGTTGCACGGCCCGGCAACGCCACAGGTCACATAGGGCCATGGTCTCCTGGAAGGTCCAGCTATGGGGGGCGCCAGGTGATCCGGGATGCGGGAGCCCCGAGGCGCACTGCCGGCCACGGTCCAGCGGGCAGAGGGTCTGAACAGCAAGAGGGGCTCCAAGGACATGTGATAAGGCTGCAACAAGGCATGGCTAGCAAGCGATGCATGGGGAGCGGACCCAGCACAGCTGCAGGAACCGAGCGCACAGAATGTCCAGCAAGCACCGATAGCAGGGAGGTGATGACAACAAGCAACCAGCTGCGGACCGCACTGATGGGAGCGCAGGTGCACCCAGGGGAGGGGCGTTGTTTGTAGGTACACACCGGCCGGCAGGCAAGCGCAACCGGCACAAGAAGCCCAGTGAAGGCCCCACCGGCATAGCTGAGCAGCCCCCGGCCAGCTGGCGGCGGGGTGGCTGGACGGGGGCCGCCGATAAGGGCACGCTGGGGCCTGCCCCACAGGTGCACAGGTGGGCACGGAGCTGGGGCAGGCCCGGGACATGAGTAGTGCCGGGTGCTGGACCGCACCACGGGCACCCTCCACCATGGACGCGGGCCAAAGGGCTGCATGTTGCATGTTCCTGGACCTAACCGCGGAGTGGCACTGGCAGCACACAAGCCTCCAGTGACTCGCCACCGAGCTATGCCACCTGGCCGCCCACATCAGGGGGTGCCTTGCCAGGACCGCTGTGGCTGCCCAGCACGCCCACACGCCGGTGCTCCCAGGCCAGGCTCATGTGGGCATCTGGGGCATACCAAAAGGCCCTGTGCCTCGCCTGCGGCCGCTCCGCTCTCCTCAGAGAGGCGGCCGCCTGACACAGCTGGTACCAGGCAGCCATGGGGAGCGCAGTACAGCTCCCCATGCCCACGCAAAGGCGGATCTGGATAACATGCTGGGCACAGGAATGGTGGGCCAGAGCCCTGGCATGGTGGGACAATGCAGTGTGGAGGGCACACTTCCACATGGACAGGCGGTCCCTATTGCAGCTCGCAGAGCGGGTTGTGCCCTGGCTGGAGTGGCTGCACACCCCCATGCCCGTGGTCCAGCGGAGGCCATAGCGGTCTGGGCACTGGCAACACCGGATTCCTGCCGGTCCGTGGTGCAGCACTTTGGTGTGGGAGTGAGCACCGTCACGGGCATCCTCCAGGACTTCTGTGAGGCTGTGCTACTGGACCGAGTGATCCAGCTGGTGAACCAGGAGGCCGTGGTGGCAGGCTTTGAGGCTGGAGGATTCCCCAACTGTATGGGCGCTGTGAATGGTACCCACATCGAGAACCTCTGACCCCCCAATGGGGATGCTGGAGAGCACATCAACAGGCACGGCTACCATTCCTTGCAGCTCCAGGCAGTTGTGGACCACCGGGGCTGGTTCACCGACATCTTCACCGGCCACTTCGATTGCAGCCACGATGCCCGGATCCTCGCCATCTCACCCCTCTATGCCCGGATGTACTGGGGGGACCTTGCAGACATGGAGATGAGCAGGCTCGAGAGGGTGCTGATGCTTCCCTGCATCCTGGGGGAACCGGCCTACCTGCTTCTCCACTGGCTCATGAAGGCATACCCAGTCCCCAGGACCCTTGTGGAGGCGCTGTTCAACTCCCGGCTATGCGTCTCGAGGACCGTGGTCAAGAGGGCCTTCGGTGCCCTCAAGCAGCGCTGGAGGTGCCTTGCCAGTCACCTGGACTTTGCTGTGGCGACCTCGGCCCTTGTGATTGATGCCTGTTGTGTCCTGAACATCTGCAAGACCGATGGGGCCGCACTGGCGTTCCCTATGCCCCAGCAGCCACCAGGACCTGTGCCGCTCTATGTGAATGCGGAGAACCCTTGGGAATACCGCTGTGCTAAGTGGATCCGCGTTGCCTTGGCGAGGCGTATAGACAGTGAACCCTGGGCCTGACAGTGCTGGGCCGGCCCCGGGGCCCCCCTTGGGCAGCCACGGGCCACCCCCAGTCCCCCACTCCTTCCGCACAAGCAGGTCACATTACCAGCCGTCCTGGCACCTGTGCCCACCCAGAGCCGTGTGGGGCCCTCCCACGGCAGATCCCACCTGTTTCCGGCCCGCAGCTGAGCCGATCCCCCACCCCCTTCCTGTTACCATGAGGCAGACAATTGTCAGGCTCCAGGGTACGGAGCCGTGGGGGAAATCAAGGAGGGAGAAGGAAGGCCAGGAGTATCAGGTTCCAGGGGACGGACTTGGGGAGAGGGAAACAAAGAGGGAGGAAACCAGGCCCTGGCACAGGAGGGGAAAAGGTGGCCCCAAGGCGACCCTCTGAA
>QEPC01004766.1:1233032-1269795 GCA_003113815.1 Sphenodon punctatus
CACCAAGGCTTAAATACTTCCTGTGGCCAACCAGGAAGCTGGGAGGCAGGGCTAAGGCAACTGGCTACAGCTGGGAGGGGGCATGACACACAGGGAGCAAGCACACAAGGGAGACAGAAGGGGGAAAACCCAACACCCTCACAAGCCCACCAGGTGGCGCAGGGCGCTGGAGAGCCTGCTCAGCACCCCAAGGGCCATGGGTTCAAGACCCAGCCCTGACAACAATAAAGCTGCTGTTGTAGCTACACTTCATGTTTATCATCCATACAGTGCCGCCTATGCCCTCTCCCACCCCCCCTTCCTGCTCCCTGGCCCGCCCTACCTCCCCATCCCCTGCTCCCCCGCCACCTCCTCCCCCCATCCCTTGCTCGCCCTACGCTCTCCTCTCCCTTCCATCTTGCTCCGTCCGGCCTCGTTCCCCTGCTGCTGTGTGCCCTTTAAATCTCCCTCCCCGGTCTGTGTGTTTCGCATTGCCTGGCAGTGATGCTGCGTGCTCGCGCCACGGCTGGGGATCATTGATTATGATTCCACCTGGTGGTTGGTGTTCAGTCGTTAAGCTTGGTGGTTTCCCAGTGGGAATCGCTTTCACCATGCTTCCGGGAATGGTCCCGTTTTGACCTCTGGAAGCGTGGTTAGGTTTGGGCCCTCCGGGTAATTGACCGTGATGAACATCTGGATGCTGCTGATCAGAAGTTCACAGCTCTTTGGCCGCACCGCAGGACTGACTGTGGTTCATCGTGGTTGACTATGGTATTGTCACGTCTGAAATTACCCTTGGGGATATCATTTCTGTGCTGTTCTGAAGTATACATGGGAAATGAGAGGGAGGGGTCCACATACAATAGGTGTTATGCAGGATTGTGCAAATGAGTCAAATCAATTTCAGTTACCACTTGTATTTTTGGATGATGTATTTTTAAACTAATTTGGAATAGGGGATTTCAAAGTCCACTGAATTGAAATTTTAGTTGAGATCAGATAAGTTTTGGTTTCCCAAACTGTACTTATGACCAACATGTAACTTTCCAGATCTTCTGCTGATAAAGACATGAAGCTGCCAGAAAATGGGATGAATAATCTATGTTGAGATGGGGTGTTACTAAGTTTCACTAGCTCTTACTTGCAGCTTTAACAGCAGAGTGCCCTATCTAATTTATCAATGAGCGGCTGAAGTGGAGCTTGCCTAGGTGGAGCTAGGAAAAGGGAGTGAGAAATGGAAACTTGTTCCTGAGCTATAATGGACATACTGCCACTTTAACAGCTACTGTGGCTTTGGCTCAAGCCAGACAACACAATGAAGTCTGGGACAAACCTTTTGCTCCCTTGACTGGCCCCCAGATTCAAGTGGAGTAACTGCAAAGCCTTGTCCCTATTGAAAACTACCCATTTGATAAAGACTCTAGACATGAGCCAGTTCCAAATGTTATTCAGACATAAAAATGAGATGTGACCAAAAAAAACAGTGTTTTACTGTTGCTTTGTCACATTACCATTAAAAAGCTGAGAGCGTGAGATGGATTCTACTGGAGAGATGCTATTTGAATTAGACTTATACATTAATATTTAACAAATGTTTGTATTACTGAATATCTTCCATATCTTTTAAAAAGATGACCAGAGAAAGGAACTTGCAACAAATAACTGATATTAGCCAGCACAAATGTCACACAACTGACATAACTACAAACTAAGTTCCACTCAGCAATACCCCTCCAACAATGAGGTTGAAAAAGTGTCAAAACGTAAATTTTGTAGAAATTTTATTGCTGCTAATTATGTCGAAGGTTCTTGGGGTGCTGAGGGAAACCAGTTGTGAATGAGATCCTTGCCTGTTCTGGCTGGTGAAAGCCAGATGGGAGACACTGGGGCCATTGCTGGCAGGAGTTGTCTACACCTCCCTTTGGGAGGGCAGGATGTCCAGACGCCCTTAAAATGGTGGTTGTCTGGACCGTGCTTAAGAAACCATCTTTGGACGCCAACTACCCAGCCAGCTATTGGACTGTCTCTAATCTTCCCTTTTGGGGGGAAATTATTGAACAGGTGGTTGCCTGGCAGCTCCAGGCTCATCTCGATGCCATTGGATTCTTGGAACTGTTTCAGTTGGGTTTTTGTCCTGGGTATGGCAGAGAGACTGCACTTGAGCCTTGGTTGATGATCTGTGCCTAGAGACTGATAAGGGAAATTCTACCCTGCTGATTTTTGTCAGATCTTTCAGCAGCCTGTGATACTGTTGATCACGACGTGTTGTCGACACAACTGCACAACCTGGCAGGGGTGCACGGGACTGCTCCTGAGTGGTCCCATTCCTTCCTTCGGGGAGGCCTCAGAGGGAGTTGATGGGAGACTGCTTGCTGTCCCCTTGTGACCTCCTCTGTGGGGTTCTGCAGGGTTCTATTCCATCTGTTGCGTTGTGCCTCAGTTTCCTCAAAAGGAATTTGCTCTTAGTGGTCCAGGCCTGACATGATCTGGTCTGGATATAGGGCGCTCTTTTCCAATATGTGGAAACTCAGTTTACACTTTGCTAATAAGCCAGCCAGCTCAGCAAAGTATTGTAAAGACCATTTATTTATATAAATTAAGCTATGAGACTTTAAGAATATAAAAATATGAAGCAATAGTTTACTTAAATTCAAATAAAGACACAGTACAAAAGAAACAGTGTTAGTTAAAAATACATGACTTAGAAAGACATTTCTGTTCAAGGAACAGCTATGTTAGAAGTTCAAAGATCTTAACATCTATAAGATATAACATATACTCTAAGTATTATTGCTATGGTTGACTCAATGCATCATATTAATATATTACCCAGGCCTTTTCCCGATTCTGCCAGATGAGAAAAGCTCCATAGATGAGAAAAGCTCCATAGAAGGAACTGTTTCTGAAAAATCCATTTTTCTTCTCCCTTCTTATAGAGAAAAAGATGCTTGGAATCAGTTTAAATGACGTCAGGTTAAGACTGCTGCTGACTGGGAGGGTTTTTCTCGAAGTACATAAGTAAGAAGCCTGTTGATACATTCTAAAACAGGTTTGAGTAAACTCCAAACAATCAAGTCCTTTTCCTGCCCTGCCAGGAAGTCACGTATCTTGAAACTGGTCAACAGAAAATGTGGATTTCTTTAAGAGACAGACTTGATTATATCTTCTATTCCAGTATACAGGCTGATTTTCCAGTATCTGGTCAAGAGTTCAGTTGAAAGGTCACTATAGGACAGCTCTTTAGGAAGTCATCATACAGAGAGGCTAATTCTGATTTCCAATATACTGAAACACAAATGGTCAAAAATATATGCCTATATACAGGATACATGACACATCTCCCCTCCTCTTCAATGTGTATCTGAGGCTACTGGGTGAAATCATTTGAAAGTTTGGGGTGAAGCGACATCAATATGCTGATGACACCCAGATCTGCCTCTCGTTTTCATCCGACCCATGTCGTGCAGTCTCGGTGCTTAGCCAACGCCTGGTTGCAATCGGGGCCTGGATGAGGGTGAGTTGACTGAAGATGAATCCTCACAAGACTGACAGTTGGCCAGTCTTGTGACTTGGGGGAGATTGGGATTATTGTTATTGACTGAGTTCAGCCCCCTCTGGTCAGTCAGGTTAATAGCCTTGGAGTGGGTCTGGATCCTTCGCTGTACCTGGATCCTCAGGTTGCGCCAGTGGCCAGGAGCACTTTTCATCAACTCTATCTGATGAGGAGGATGCGTTTTTTCTTTCTGATTTGGATCGGGCCACTGTCATCCATGCTTTCATCACCTCAAGGCTAGATTACTGCAACACGCTTTATATAGGGCTGCCCATGATGACTGTTTGGAAGCTGCAGCTGGTGCAGAATGTGACGGCTTGGCTCATTTCGGGGACAAGCTGGAGGGAGCACATTATACCAGTGTGCTCCAAAGTCTGCACTGGCTGCCTATAGTCTCCTGAGCACAATTCAAGGTGTTGGTGTTGACCTATGAAGCCTTAGTTTGGGATTCACATATCTGAAGAATCACCTGTCCTACCATGTTCCATTGCGACCCTTGCGAATCAGCCAGAAATGCCTGCACGTCCCATCTCCTACTCGTGTCTGTAGGACGGGGCTTTGCAGGAGGGCATTCTCGGTTGCTGCTCCAGTTCTGTGGAACTCCCTTCCCTTGGAGGTTCGTATGAGTCCAGGCCTAAGCATCTTCTAGAGGCAGTGCAAAACCTTTTTGTTTCAAAAAGGATTTGGGGGAGGGGGGAAATAAGGGTTGGTGAGGGTTTTTGGGGTGAAGGTGGGGTAGGGAGGGGTGAGGTTGAAGATGGGTGAGGGAAAAGCGTGTTGTGTGTTTTTTTGTTGTTGTATATGTTTTTTTATGCTGTTTTATATGTTTGTAATCCACCCTTAGCCGAAAGGTGGGGTAAATATTGGAAAAATAAACTAATAAATAAATAAAGATATAAAAACTTACATGGTGATATCTTTTACATAAAAATACACATTTATAATTTCTAGTTATAAATACTGGAGAGTATTTGCAAAACTAGCAGAAGAAAACCTTTGAGCCAATTTGTACTCTAACCTGTGTTCCATAACTTTGTTTCTAGGGACTTCCTTCCAAAACTGAGCCAGTTGTGAGGCAACTGCTCCAGAAGCCTGATCCATTTCTGCTGCCATTATCAGGAAACGGTCTTGCAGGGAAGCTGCAAAACCTATACAGTAAAAAATTAAAAACAAATACAAGTACAGAAATCATCAAACTTGCTTATTTAAACTTAAAAAAAAATCTATTAAGACTTTCACCTTAATTGATTCTACATAGAATAAAATGTAGACTAAAACAAAAGAATAAAGAATATATTTTTATATAATACAACAGATTATATTTATTATAAATATAATAAATACATGGAATAAAGTGTTGTAGAATAAAACACTTCAGCTTTTAATCAAAATTAAAAGCAACTTAAAATGCTAAATTACTATGGGAAAGTAAGTATGCACTAGATGTTAAGAGCAGAAATTTCAAGAAAATGTACTGTAACTAAAGCACAGATTTGTAAATTGCTACAATGGTTCAATCTTGAGAAAATATGCTAATTTATAGAAGTTAATATCTTCAGAATTCAGACTATTTAAGTTAAACATTTGAAGACACAGATCTATGGGCTCTTTTTACACATGCGTTGCCTCCATAGTAAGTGCACATAGTGGCACACATGGAAATACCGTGGCAGAATTTTGTACATATGCTAGGATGTGGGGAAGCAACTACCACTCTGCCTACAGCAGTCCCTAGCTGTTCTCTGCTGAGGCTGCTAAAAGCAAGAGCACTTATCACCCAACTGCAGCATTTCCCAAAAGGAATTGGGGGGGAGGGGGGTGAAGACTGCCAGTGGGTGCAAGGTGGCTGCTTCCTGCACTGGTCCCCAGAACAGGAAGCAGCCTGAGCCTCCTCTTAGCTGGGACTGGCTGCAAAGGTAATGTTTACATTGGCAATATCGTAGTCATAAACACAGATGTTGCTCCCCATTATTGAGAAGCAACTTTTTTTTTGCTGAGACAGTCAGACCTCTGTGCACGTGTTCACTTGAACATGCACACGCACATTTGGGCCACAGCTATGTGGTCAACAAGTTTAACATCATTAATTAACCAAAACTTTTGGGATTAGGAACGCATACACTGCTGTCAATTCATGAAAGTATTTTTGTGTTTGACAAGGGTTATGAAAACGAGGTTGGATAGCAGCAATTGCATAGAAGTCAACCATCACTTGTTGAGTGGATTTGAGGCATACCTGCAACATAATTACCTCTTAAAAACTGATTCAAAAAATCTAGTTCCTTGAAAATTAAAAAGGAACCTGAAACCACGTATATAATTCTAAACATAACTGATTTGGACCATATCTGGCACTGATTTATGGAAAATAGAAAGAATTGATTTAGCATTTATTCCTACTAAGATTTCTCTCTAGAACTTGTCAGCCCAATAGACTGACTGAAAATGTAGCTATAGCTTCTACGTTCTAACCCACTTCTATAATTACTTTTTTTGTACACAGAAATAAAATTTTACACTACCTTTTACTAATCCATCCAACAATAAATGGGCAGCATAATTTCAGAGTAATTGCAAACAACAGATTAAATATTAACATTGTCAGTTAAGATTTTGTTTAATAAATTCTCCATAGTCAATCTACTTTAACGTTTTCCTAAAAATTAAAAATCTTGACATTTGAATTAGGCACTTTGGTAAAATGATAGGATTGCCCGTGTTTAGAAAAAACACTCCTCTACTGGATTTTTTAAAAACCACGAACCAAAAAAATTCAAACCATGTTTCCGGAGTGCATGTCTCAATGTGATATTTTGGATTTTTCAAGCAGAAACTACCTAAAATTGCCCATTGAAATAGTACATATAAAATATATGTCTGAATTGCAGGTTAACACCAGGTTTTTTATTAAAATCATAAGAAGCTCTCCGGGAATTAAATGAAGAACTTAATATTCATAAATAGCCACAGAACAGAAGGCACTAATGTGGCTTGGGGGCCATTCAGCTGAGCCAGGTTCAAGGTATTGATAATGATCTATAAGGCCCTTCACGGTCTTGGCCCCTCGTACCTCAGGGACTGCCTCGCCCTCCGTGCCCCAGAGCAGCTCCTTCGGTCTGCCGGGGGTGCCTTCCTGGAGGCCCCCCGTGTTAAGCAGGGGGCCACAATGGAGAGGGTATTCTTGGTGGCCGGGCCACGTCTTTGGAACTCCCTCCTGGAGGAAGCTCGCATGGCCCCAAGCCTTTTAACATTCCGGTGGGTTTGTAAAACCTGGTTGTTCGCCCAGGCCTTCCCGGGGGGTGGGGTGGGTGTTAGGTTTTTTTTAGCTCTTCCCTGCCCTTATTTTATTAGTATTTATTCTCCTACCCCTGTGATGTTGTTAAATTGTTGAAATGTTTTAAAAAATTGTTTTATGAATGTTTTCAGTTGTACGTCGCCCCGGGGTGCCGTAGGCATATGGGGCGACTCATAAATGCAATAAATAAATAAATAAAAATAAAAGTTCAGTGCCAACAGACACTGTTTTCTACTCAAGTGCCAAAGAGAGTTCCTCACAAACCAAACATCCAGAGTCTTACTCATTTATGTACCTCCCCTAAAGTTGTTTGACAATTCTACCCTGTGAGTTTCTACTTACCACCATGGAGAGATACTACTATATCTACTGATGAACCAGGTTCACAGCTGCTATTACTTGGTTTAACTCTATACTTGTCTGGAGAAGTCGTTCTCACCTAATGCAGAAATACAAACATGTGTACAGTGTACATATGTCTAGAATGTAAACATAATAAAGTGCATCCGTTCTAGAACTGCTACACAACACAGATTTGGGCGTCATTGGTGTTATTGGCCCTTTACTACTGCCAGCATAGGGGGTGATTAAAAGAGCTCAAAATATACTCAACACAAAATGAAGTGATTAACAGAAAACAGCAGAAGCTGGACATTCAAAAAGACATAAAATATCTCTTTAAAATTTAAATAGTAAACTTGAATTAGTAAATAGAACCTTTCCATTACTAATCTCATTTTTATTATTTTTTAACGTAATTCTATCCTTTTAATTTATCATGGTAAATTTTTCATATATTTCTCCATACGTGCAAAATATTCCATACACAAAATTTTACTTACCTTAAATGCCACTATATTTTTAGTCACATTTGTTAGAACTATCAAGCATTTCTTTTCTCCAGTTTCCTTGGTCACAAAATGTAGTTCTTCTGCTGGACTAATTGCAAAAAACCAACCAAATAGAAAAAACAAACAAAAAACTACATTAATATATATTTACACTGAGTTACTTGGTGCATGACAAGTTTCTCTTAAAACAAAACTGAACCAAATTTACAGCAGGACTGTTTTCTATCCATTTGGTATACCATCGTCACTAAATGCTTTGCAGAAATGTTACTAAAACATATTGCAGGAAAATTAAGTTTACGTGAAGCCTAAAATGGTGAAAGTAAAATTTTTAAACATTTTTTAGCATTCACTAGTAATTAAAGTCTTGGATTGCTTCTCAGTTTACACATATTCTTCCCATTTTGTGTAATTAGGGGGAAAAACAGCTTACAAATCTGCCTTTTGAAATTACATGGTATTAGCCATTTTAGAATCTGACATTTATCTTGAACAGTTAAAAATACAAAAAGGTGCTACGTGCACATGTCCTCAATTAGAGGAAAAGATACTTAAAAGATAGGCAACAACTGGTGCAAAAACCTGAAAACAATTTTAATTCTCGGAAAGCCATACTTTTTTAGAAAGTGAAAGTATTCCATTCGGAGCCAAGTTTTCAGAAAGTAATTAAAGTAATCTTGGTAATTAAACGGCAAGTTTTGCTCAGTTGATTCTATCAAATTCTTTTGTTGGTTTCTTTTTTAAAAAACAAACAAACTTCTTTGTTTACTCCACTACTCCCACAAAGAGAAATTTCCCCCCTCTGCCTCCATTTGCTTTCTATTCCCTGAACTTGCTGTAGCAGCAGATGAAAAATGACTTAAAGGAAAGAGAACCTGTGCCCCACAAGGTAGTGTGATGAAAAGGGGAAAAAGAAATAGGAAGAAAGGAGTGGGCAGGAATTTGAGGGAACTATTCATTTTGTTAGAAATCAAACTTTTGCATTAAACACACACTTTTAAACCTGCATTAAACATGCTGAACACCAAGCAGTCACACTTCCAAAATATTTTTAAAAACTGATGAGTGTCAGTAAAGTTTACTAGGCCAACATTTCTGAAATGCGAAGTTCGTACAGCAACATGAAACAATTTAACATCTTTCACACCAAGTTTTCTTTTTTCATCAAGGTTTGGTCTCCTCTGTCCTCTCTCCCCCACCCCCACTGCAGTAGTATTCTAAAGCGTTCCATACATATATGTCCAAGTATACTGTAATGAATTAAGTATCTCAACTTAATCTCAAATTACTGAGGGAAGTCTTACATTCACTTTACCTTTGGATAAACTGGGGTAAGCGGAGGTTAAATATCTACTCATGGTATCATGCCTTATTAGCAGGGCTGCAACCAGATTAGAAATTTTAGTTGATTAATTGATTAAGCCTTTTTTGTTGCTCAATTAATCGATTAAATGTACACCAATTTGCATAAATTTACATAAGTATGCATAAGTTTGCAGAGATACATCTAGCTTGCATGCATTGGGTAAACTTGATTTTCAGTGGAACAAGAGCTACAGACTCAGAACTATGGACTGTCAGAAGGTCCTGGCAGCTAACCGATTAATCGGGGAACAAAGTTTAATCAGTTTTAGACAGATTAATCGATTCGATTAATCGATTAGTGGTTGCAGTCCTACTAGCTAGTAGCAGAGTTGTTAAAACATGTCAGTTCTAGGACATTTGCCCTAATAATTAGAGTACATTTCTTCAAGAAAATCTCTGTATCTTATATTCAAGTTTACTTGTATATCCCTATATTTCAGACAATTAACAATTACAGCATCAAAAGAGCAATTACCCAAATAACTGTAGAATAACTAAAATTCCTTATAACAGTTTCAGTCAGTGTACAAGTAAAATGTATCTTTCTTCTAAGTCGTTAGCCCTCCCTCCATATTTGACATTTGATCTAAAAACGTGTTCGGTTTTGCTTGCCCAAAAAGTTTAGATTGGCTTTGCTGTTTTAAAAAGGATTTTAAAAGCACATTTTTGTCGCTGAAGTAAGCAGATTTGAACTAGCAGAACATCATTTTCCATGTTTTCTAGGTAAGAAGAGTCCATTTTACAACTTCAGTTATAAATATAAACTACAACTCAAAAGATTTCAAGGATTTAGAATATCAAATTAATTTATCTGTTTTTTTTAAAATCTCGAATATTATTTAGAAGAGTTCACTGAATGTGATTTAAATAAAAGTAGGCAAAAACCTTACTTTTTAAATAAAACCTGTCGATGTGCTAGGTATTGTATCTTACAGTAGTGCACATTATGGATCCATTCGTTTTTCCGGCCGATGTGGACTGGTGGGCGCCTATCCTGGCTGCCCTTTTCTCAGGGATTAATGAGTCGGGAGTTGTCCCCGCTGATTGGGACCAAGCGATAGTTGTCCCTATCTATAAGAAGGGTAACCCGGCCATCCCCAGCAACTATAGGCCGATTAGCCTTTTGGGTATTATAAGTAAGCTGTACGCCAAATACTTGTTGGTGAGGCTTAATGGCTGGCTGAAAGCCAAGGTTATCTTGTCAAATGCTCAAATAGGGTTTCAAAAGGGAGATCCACCAGTGACCACTGCTTCCTCTTGTCCCATTTGGTCGCCAAATATGCAAGGCCTCCCTATTCCCTGTATGCTGCCTTCATCGATTTGAGGGCCGCTTTTGACACTGTCCCAAGAGAGTGGCTGTGGAGGAAACTGGCTTCCTTAGATCTAGATCCAAGGTTGCTACATTTGATCATTAATCTCCACAAGGAGAATTCCATCCGGGTGAGGCTGAATTACCAGGGGACAGTATCGGATAGCATCCCTGTCGAGAGAGGGGTGAAGCAGGGATGCATCCTGGCCCCGACCCTCTTTACCATCTATTTAAATGATGTTATGGAGGCCCTGGCAAGGACGGCCAGCCATGCTACCCTTGTAGGCGAGACCGAAATCCCCTGCCTTTTGTATGCGGACGACACGGTTCTGCTGTCACGGTCCCAGGTTGGTCTGCGTCGTCTGCCAGTTGCTTTTGGTGATTTCTGCCGGGAAAATTTGCTTGAAATAAATCAGGACAAGTCAAACATTGTCCATTTTTCTCGGAAAAAAACTTTAAACAAATGGCAGCTGGCAAACCAGGAGATATACACCGGAGCCTGGGCTAAGTACCTGGGTCTTCTGTTTCAGGCAACTGGGGCCTGGAATCTGCAGGCGCAATTCTCCCTGAATATGGCTATGAGGCTGAAAACAAACTTGCTTAGCTTTTTTAGGTCAGGGGGAGGGCATTTAGTTGCTCCGGTAATTTATTTATATAGCCATAAGCTGGTGTCCCAGCTTTTGTATGGGGCTCTTTTTTGGGCCTTGAGTAAGTTAAGGGACCTGGAGAAATTTCAGGCTGGGGTGGAACGAGCAATCCTGATGGCCCCCCCTGGTATCCTGTCCCACGCCCTCTGCCGTGAGTGTGGCCTGCTCCCCCTATGGGCTAAGGTTTGGCAAGGAGCTATCACGTATTATTTACGCCTTTATTTCAACTTGGCTGCACCATGGGCCCAGTTGGTCATGTCCGACAAAGCCCCGAATCCTTGGTTGGGTCCAGTAGATGAGAAAATAAAACAGCTGGGCTTCACTATTGGGGCCCTGACTCAGCTGGGATTCAAGGGGGCTAAGAAACTTAGTCTAGATCGGTTGTTGGACTCTATATGGCAGGAGGTTGGGCTGACCTCAGAGCTTGCAAAGCCATCGGCCTTTATGTTCAGCTGGCTAATGCAACTACCTTGCCCATGCCCTTCTTGGATGGTGGGCACTCCTTGAACTCTAGAAGATTGCTTCTTTTAGCAAGGTGGAATGCTTTCCCATCGGCTGTCACGGTTGGCAGATATAACCACACACCTCTGGCAGAACGTTTGTGCTGCTGCTCCCTGAAAGCAGTGGAATCGCTGGCCCATATTTTGCTGTATTGCCCCCTCTATGAGACCCTGAGGGGAGTCTATCTTGCACCATGGCTGGCATCTCTACCTGGCCACCCAGAGGCATCGCTTTTGGTTTTTTTGTTGGGTGATCACTTGCCGTATGTCTTGCAGCAGGTTGCTCACTTTTTGAGCTCGGCCAAAAAAATTAAAACCTCTTTAGATACAAATATGGTAGCCCATGCTGAAGCCATGAGTACCCCCACTTGATGATTGTGTGATATTTGCTATCTCCTTCAGTAGTGGTCAGGTTTTAAGTTATCTGTGGCCAGAGGGTTGGCTTTGAGCAAAGCCTGACTGGCTAGGTAGGAAGGTTTTGGAATTTTAATTTAATGTTGGGGGACTTTGTACATGCTGACCAGGAGAGTTGGGGGTGACTTCGTGCCCAAATGCATGGTGCTGGCCTGAGCCACTAACTTTCCGTAATCAGTAATCCTGGCCTTGTTCGCTTATTTGTATGCCCCAGGGCAAACGTGTGCTGGGTAGTGCTCCCTGTAATGATTCCTTGTTGGTTCGCAGATAGATGAAATATTAGGATTATAGATAAATTGTTCCCACTTTGTGCCTTGAGGGGCTGGGGTGAGTTGATGCCACAAAAGAAATGGATCGAATTAAACCAAGCAGGGGTCAAGAATTTCCCACACTCAAGCTCCATGGAAGAGCTAGGTCCCTCCCCGGATTAAAGCTCCCGATTGGGATAACCTCATCGGCCTATCCACATTGCAACCTTATAGGCCTACTTTCACACCAATGTAAGGTCTAGAGGCTACCCTGTCAAAATATTGAAGCACTATGGTACCAAGGGAAAGTTAACTGGATTTATTTAAAAGTATGTTTTGTTATGCTGTGATTTCACTGAAGTTTGACTAGGGGGCAGTTGCCTTACTGTAAAAGGCCACTCTGGATTTGTTCACTGTGGGAGTGCTGTTTTGATGTCTATTGTCTATTTCGTGTTATTTTACATATTTTGTTATAACCTTTGGTTGAAACAATAAATAAATTATTATTATTGTTATTATTAGTTTTTCCAAAACATTAGCACTACAGGTTAACAGCAGGGAAGCATGTTCACCACCTTTTCCCCACTGACAGCAATGGAGAAAAATACAGTGAACATAGGTCTCCAGTTATCAATGTAGGTACCTTCCCCGATTTTTTCTTTTTCCTGCTTCATATGAATTCAAGCTTTTATAATCCCACAGTAGAGTTTAACAGATTCCAGCAGAATACGATGAATTTTAGTGCAAAATTGAAACCTGTATTCCAACACATTTATATTCCAAAAAGGTTCTGTACGTCTTACTATGACATAAACTGAAGTATATACATGGCAGTAGATCTCAGATGTTTTTAAACACAATATACAGGTTCTGCTTTTGTCCTGCTAGTAAAAAAATTAAGACAGCATGCAAACAAAGTAGTTCTAAATCTGAAATGCAAGCCTGCTAAGATTCTCATGAGCAAAAACACTTAATGTAAAGCTCCAATGAAATGTTCATTGGATGTTTCAAGTTCATTTAAATACTAATTTAACACACAAGATGGACCAGCTTGGAAAGAACTAGTTGCTTTTATCTCTTCATTAATAATCTAAATTCAAAACTGAAATAAAGATAAAATTAATGTCTAGATTTCTATGCTGCTTTCCAAACAAGCACTTCAGCTTGAAAGGCAACAGAGGAGAGATTTATTAATTCCTCTTAAGATACGTATGCAACAAAGCAGACCATTCCCCAGCTAAAAATGTAGATTAAGATTCTCAGGATATGAACTTTTTAAAGACCTTGTATATAGTAAAAATTACTAATATAGTTTAGAGACAATTCTAGTTAAACCTGAAACCACCTCCATTTTATATATAGTTAGGTAGACAACCTAGTTGAATCCTTATTTTATGTTGTATTAGTTTACTTTGGTTACTGGGGTAAGCAATTTATTTAATCAGGGGTTAAAGCATCCCCCCCCACCCCCACACTTTAGAGGACAGTTCATTCTACAAATTCACTTTTAGTTATTTCTAAAATTTATATGCTGTCCCCTCCTGCCTCAGGCATCTCGGGGTGGCTCATAGCACTTTAAAACATATTAAAATACACAGCAAACAACATTTAAAACAATAAATTAAAACTAATCCCTATCCACCTTAACCCAACCCTCCCACCCCACCTCCGTCAGGAAAGGTCTCGCAGAACAGCCAGGTCTAATAGTGTCTGCAGAAAGAAGGGAGGTCAGTAATCAAGCGGACCTCCAACAGGAGGGAGTTCCACAGCTGCGGTGCAGCTATGGAAAATGCTCTCCTCATGGTGGAAACCCCGAGGAGGACCCGGAGAGTGAGGCGGTCCCGCAGGTAGGTGGAGCCCAAGCCATTCAGGGCTTTAAAGGTAAACACCAACACCTTGAATTAGGCCTGGAAAACTATTGGCAGTCAGTACAGAGAACAAAGCACTGGTGTAATGTGTTCGCGCCGGACCGTCCCAGTCAAGAGAAGAGCTGCTGCAGTCTGCACCAGCTGCAGCTTCTGAACCAACACCAAGGGTAGCCCAAGGGTAGAGTGCATAATAATAAAGTTTTATTGTTTAGCAAAAATTTGCCATAACAAATACTAAGTAAATAAAATAAAAATGAGCCAGCATACTCATAGTACATAAAATAACATCCACAAACTATATAGTATCCACAATACCCACACTTTCCCACTCTAGTGCTATACAGCAAAATTTGAATTATAACATTTGAATGTCCAAGCCCATAAGGGCTTAAGATCTTTCAATCATACTGCGGTCAGGGGGGACAAAATCCTCGTTCTAATCTGGATTGCCACCCAGCAAAAGTTGGCTACCACTCTCGATGTCTCAGAGTCAACCGGGCTCAGGAGTTGCTTCTTGCCTCCCCCCAAAGGGGCCTTATCTAGAAGCCACTTCCCTAGGCACTTACATCTGGGGCCTGCAAACACGGTACAGTGGCCAAGTATATGGTCCGCTGTATCCACCTCTCCCAGCTGGCATAAAGGACACAAGCGCTGCTCAGATGGAATACCAGCGTATCGCCCTTCCAATACTGGGGAAAACATTGGCTCTCATTCTGAAAAACGCTGTTCGCTTATTGGCATCCTGCCATGTAAAAAGGTAGTGGCTACCCGGTAAGAAATATCTATAAGGTCTGAAGTCTGGTGCCACCCTTTGGTTGGCCAGTAGGGCATCCTCCGTTTGGGAGGGTCTGGTCCCTCAATCTCCTCTTGAGCAGCACCTTAGCCGCATCTATCCCAAGGTGCCCCATAAATTCTGGGGAAAATTCTAGTTTAAATATCTCCTGGGCTCCCAAGGCTTGCCCCCCTGCCCCCAAGCCAGAGAAGATAGTCAATCCCACCAATGAGTTCCCAGTGAGCGGGGAAAAACAAACCAGCCTGACCCAGTAAGCCAGCAATACCTGGGAGGATAGGTTTTAAGTGGCAGACAACCAGCTTCCATCTTCAGTATAACCTGAGGCGTACATCTTGGAGCACCCAGGATTGCTCTCAGAAAGTTATTCTGGTACCTTTCCAGTTTAGAGAGGAACCCCGGTCCCCATACCAGGAAAGCGTATAGCAACGCTGGGAGAATCAGCCTCCCCCCCTTGTCTACAGAAGAACCTTTTGATTGCTGTCATAGATTTTTCTGCCCTCTCTTGCACAACAATGAAATGAGCCCTCCATCCCTTACGGGTTGAGAAAACCACCCCCAAATAGGTAAAGGTCTGGACTTGCTCTATGGGGTTCCCTCTAATTTCCCAGCGATGTGATTTCTGTGCACCTCCTGCTCTCACTACCAGCACCTTGGTCTTTGCGTAGTTTATATTCAGCATTTCTGTTCGACAATATTCCCCATAATCGGACATTGTACATCTCAGGCCCACCTGGGTCTGTGAAATGAGCACCGTATCGTCCACGTATGACAATAAAGGCACACAACGGTTTCCAACTTTGGGGGGCATGGGTCTCACGTGCCTTCATGTGAATGGAATTGTTGATGTAAAGGTTAAAAAGGGTGGGGGCTAGCAGACACCCCTGCCTCACTCCCACCTTCACCTGTACAGAATTAGACAGGACACCCTCCCAGTTCACCCGGACCCTCAATGAGTTCCCTGAGTGGAGTTTGACTATTAAGTACAGCAGTCTGGGATCCATACCCAGCGCATGCAATTTGGCCCGGAGTCGCTCCCTACTGAGTCAAAGGCCTTTTCAAGGTCTATGAAGCAAAGGAATAGCCTTCTCCGATCCTTAACCAACTTATCTATCAACGCAACCAGGACGAAGATGTGGTCCGTTGTGGCCATGCCCGTTCTGAATCCAGCCTGCTCTGGCTTGATTATTTTCTGCGTCTCCACCCATGACTGTAGTTTGCTCAGTAGGAGTTTGGAGTATAATTTTGCTATCACGCATAGCAGACTAATTGGCCGATAGTTGGCTGGGTTCTTAGGGTCCCCCTTTTTATATATAGTTACTACGATGCTTGAGAGCCAAGAAGCCGGGAATCTGCCCATCTCATTAATGTAGGAGAATACAGGTGCCAGCAACCTTGCCCACCTTCCCGGCTCACTTTTCAGTTGTTCGGCAGAGATGAAATCGGGTCCCGGGGCCTTTCCATTTTAAAACTCCCCTATAAGAGAGATTACCTCCTCCTCCGAAACTGGTGGCCAACTCTGTAACCTATTTAAAGGGGCAATAAACAGCTCACTATCCCCTACCTTGGCGCTCGAAAAGAGAGTTTCATAGAAAGCTTGCCATGTCTCAGGGTGTATTATATTATTTCCTGGTCCTTCCCCTACCTTCTGCGCGTGGTGAATAATCGTCCAAAATTTCCGAGAGTCCTTCTCGTTAACAGCTTTAATAAGGGAAGCCCATGCCGCTTTCTGTGAATCTCTTAACTTTACCACCAATAAATTGCGGTAATGTTTCTGAGCTTGGCTCAGTTTCAGCCTTGCGTTTTGATCAGGCCTGCACCTCAGATTCCTCGAGGCGCGTCTCAACAGAGCCCGCGCCTTTCGGCAATCAGCATCAAACCACACCAGGGTGTTAGTGATAGAGAATGCTCTCCTACCCTGGAGAGTGTTAGTGGTGATGACAGGTTTCAGTAGTGTTAGCAATTTACTATAGCCCGCAATAATATCTGTTCCTTGTGCTACCATTCCTGTGCACAGTTACTACCCGTGGCGATTCCATTGCCTTAGTCGTCGCCTTCTGCTGATCTTCAGACTACTTCTTTGGATGGCATACTGGCCCACTGATTTGCTGGATTCCCTCTAGCCCCCTAACCCGCTCGCAGCCTTTTGGACCCCACAAATCCATTTCCAGCGGGCAATGGTTAGACACCCCTATTGGTGCCACCTAGAACCTTTCCACCAAGGGAATAGATACAACGGAATTAATAGGAAATCCAAGACACTCGAGCCCTGATGGTAGTGATATGTAAAGTCTCCGCTCCGATCTCCATCGGCTCTTCCATTAACAATGATGAGATCTAGTTCAACCAGCAGCTTTTCCAATAGATGTTTCCTATGTCCAATAACTCTATCTTTGGAGAAACGCGGGGGGATAGCAATAGATGTGACCAGTGAATCCTCCCATCCATGTACAATCTGGGTACTTGTGGAGTCTCCTATTCTGGTATTAAAATTGCCTCCCATTATTAACCAGGCCTCTGGAAATTGCCTCGTGGCTTCATTCACAAATTCCACTATCTGGGACCAAATTACTGGGTCATAGTAGGGTGAGTATTCTGGGGGAATATAAGCAATGGCGATCAGTAAGTCCAACCCACTCGGGAGATGGCAATGAAAAAGGCCAAAATTAGCTTTAATGCACCTTAATTGCTTCACCTTAGCTGAGAATTTAGATGTGAGAAACAATGCCAAGCCACCACTAGGTCGGCCCTGAACTACAGAGGGAGTTGCATCCACCCAGAACGTGTCAAATCCTCTCCACCTGACCTCACTTGGCGGAGAAGCCAGCCAGGTTTCTTGTAGTAAAACTATATCATGCTGGCCAAGAAAATCGTAGAACTCCGGGTCTACATTATGACACCTCCATCCTGAGATGTTCCATGATGTCAAATGGAAAGGTGCATCCTCCTCCCAAGCCTCCTGTCACTTCCCCTGGGTCTGTCTTGTTCTCTGCCTCAACACCCTACCTGCTGCAGGCAGGGGAGCCAATTGACAAAGCTCTGTTGGGGGCACTATGGTACTCTGTGGCCAAGATATCCCCTGGATGCCTGGGTCATCTGGGCCAAACTTCCCCTCCAATGGCCTCTCCACTGAGGAGGCACTCCTCTCCCTCAACTGTGACCCTTCCCGGCACTGCCTCACATTAGCTGTCGCCCCTTCCCTATCGGGGCACCCTTCTTTGGACATGGGCTCCCTACTAAGTCCACTGCACGGGGTAGAACTGAAGACCGCAAGCCCTGCCTGCTCCTCATCTCCTGCTCCACCACCCCCTCCTGGAGACATCCAACTGAAAGCCTGAGTAGGAGGCCAATACTACTGATAATGGTGTAACTAGGCGGGGCTTACTTTCTCCAGCTCGTATCTCCCCCAGCTGGCGCTGGAGTGACTCTAGTTGGTCCAAAAACTGGCTCTGGGGATCATCTGGAAGTGAAAAAGGTATAACCGGCAGCTTCACCCTCCCTAACAGGCTATCTCTGGGAGGAGGAATCTCCCTCGAGGCCCCCCCTCTTGCTAGCAAGGCGGGCATCTCTCCCTGCTCCCTAGTTATTGGCATCATCCCTAGAGTTCCGGGCGTCAACTGCACTGGGCATTCAGTCCTTTTAGGCTTATTGGCTCGAGGCGGGACAGCTGGCACCGGGAGGCCAGGGGATGTCCGCCCTATCTGATTTATCCCTGCCCCCCTCCTCTCCGCTAGGCCCGGTAGCTCCCCCGTCAACCCACCATGGCCTGGGGGGCAACTTTGAAACACCCATGATACAAAAACAGCCTGTTGTTCTAGCTGTTTGGACAATGCAGAGATATGGGGGATAATGCTTCTGGCTACAAAGGATACCACAACCACTTGTCTGTCCTCCGATGTAACCAATTGACTCACAGACAGTATCTCTCTTCTGGTTATTACTAATTTCTTACTTCTCAGAAGAGGTCTTAAGTGCTCCGCTACATCGAGAGCAGTGTCCCATCTTGGCACCCGCTTCCCTCTTTGTGAGAAAATGGTAAACACCAGCGAGTTCGTCAATAGCCCAAATACTCCCCCACCCTCCACCATAATAGTAGGTGCAAAGGCCTCTTGGGCTATGGTCGGGGGCAAACACTCCAGGCGGGAAACCATAGGCACCACTTGGGGGGCAGACTCCAGGCCTCCTACCATTCGGGTAGGAACTGGCAAAAGTGGATCTGGCTCTAGGGCCCGCGACTTATCCCCATCTTTCACCTGGATGAGTCTCGTAGAGTGCATTACAGTAATCCAGTCTCGAGGTAATTGTGGCCAAATCCGAGTCTGAGACATATGGCCTAAGCCAACGCACCAGATGTAACTGGCGAAATGCCCCCTTCGCCACAGCCTCCACCTGGGCATCCAGGCGAAGCTGCGGGTCCAGGAGCACCCCCAGACTCCGGACCTGCAAAACCAGGGGAGGATGGACCCCATGATGATGGGGGCCACTACCCCCCCGACCCTCCCCACAACCATTACCTCCGTCTTGTCAGGATTTAGTTTCAGGTGGCTCACCCTCATCCAATCCCCCACAGCCAACAGACTGTGTAAGCACCGAGTAAGACTCAGTAAGCACCAAGACTGCTGGGCCTGAGTTAGAGGAAAATGAGAGATATAGCTGGGTGTCATCAGCATATTGATGACACCTCACCCCAAACTCCCTGACAACCTCCCCCAAAGGCTGCATGTACACATTGAACAAGAGAGGGGATAAGATAGAACCCTGCGGAACCCCACACGTGAGGTCCCGGGGGGAAGATGGAAACTCCCCCAGGACCACACACTGGGTTCTCTCAGCCAGGAAAGAGTGGAACCATTCAAGAACAGTCCCGCTAATCCCTGCCCGGTCCTGCAGCCGAGTCACCAACAACTCATGATCAACGGTATCAAATGAAGCCGAGAGATCTAACCACAAACTTTTTTGACCACAATCTGCACATCTATCAAAGCTTTTCAAATTAAATTTACCCATTTTACCAACAGTGTCACTGATCTAACTGGATTGATTTAAAATGTATCGATTAAGTGATTCAACTTTTTTAATGTAAGTAAGTTCTTTGACTTTCAATTATTGCCACGAACCTTCATGACACTGTAAAATTATCCGAAAAACAAGTAGCAGTCTATGCAAAGCAGACTCAGGTCGTTTTCACACGGACCACGATGCCTCTGCACATGCACACCCACCCATCTGCCATGGTGATCCTATGGATGCACCCCACTACATGGGCGAGGTGGGAGGGCATGTGAAAAGGGCCTTAGTGGATTTTGGGTTGTAAGCCTTATTATGTTAGGAGACACTTGACTCTTTACATCAAGGAATCCCAGTAAGCTTGAGATCTTGACCAGATAAAAATTAGACTATTTTAATACAAAAAAAAAGAAAGAAAAGAAAAGCAATGATGCAGTTCTTGTGATTTTAAACTGATTTAGCTGTTGGCTTTATTTGCAAGAAGAAAAGGGGCGACAAAAAACAAAAAAAACCCAATTACTATTGCACATTATTACCTGATGTGTAATAAAGGTCCTTTAAAAGTGGTTAATGCTTTCTTTGCATTTTTTGTTTTGGAATCTGTTTTGTCACTGTCATCTGGTTTGGAAATTTGTTCTACAGAATGTATCTAAGTAAAAACAAACAACAATTATGAAGGAACAAAAAGAAATTGTTCTCTCTCACATATCAAAGACAAATACAGATATTTCTGCAGAAAATGGGATGGCAAGATGCTCATTCCACTAATTTTACATATTCTAGATCCTCCCGATCTTTGATTTCTGTCTAATTTCAATGAGTGAAGAATGTATAATGGCTTTGTTTTTTTAAAATGTGAAGCTAGAATTGGAGAAAACTGATAACAGTGTAAAGATTTTTTTAAAAAAACAGGATATACAAGTTATATAATTGCCTTCAGCTATTTTAGTTTCTACACCCTTATTTCTGTTAATGCACAGAACTAAACCAAATTATCACTCAGAATTGATTAGACTCATCATAAATTACAGATATGCCCAATCATAAATATATATTTTTTAAACCCTCAGATGGATTTGGGGGTAAATTGGGCCCCAGAGGGGTTACAAAAAAAAAGTCATAAAGCTTTTTTAGCAAGCCTGTACCACTTTATACTCCATGTATTCCTCAACAGTCAGTAATGGAATCAACTGTCCTGTGTTGGTTCATCCCCTCCTCCTCCAATTCCACTAAAATGGCATTGGGGTAAAATAAACTACAATTGTAATTAATGGGAAAATGAAAGCACTATGCACCTGAGGTACTGGGGGTCATATTTACCCCAAACATTCAATTCAACCCATGTCAATTCAACATCCACTACTGTAACTTTGGTAATGTTGGGGTACTATTGACCCCAAATACCTTTTGTGTTAGTGTTGTTTCTGTACTGCAAACAATAACTTGATAAAATTTAAGTTTTTATGGTAAACTAGAGTCATTTCAAATCAATCATTTTTGTTTACAATTGTGACTTAATTGGGGTCCATTTTACCCCTATGCCAGATTAATACAGTTCATTTTTCATTCGTCTGAAGGTTAAAAGACTTGAAGTAGAGCTTTTGGCCATATTAGTGTTTCCTTCTCAACTTTTACAGCTAATACCTTTTTTGGGTTTAGTGTTTGCTCTTCATTGGAGTCTCCAGTCTCCTTGTTGTCCACTTCTACTTCTTCTTTGTTTTCAGTTTCATCTTCACTAGTAATAGGTCCATTTTCACACAATGGAGTTTGAAAGTCATCATCAACCAAAGGGGGATAAGTGTATTTGAAGTTATCCTAAATGAAAGAAAATTTCACAGACTAGTTGCCGCATATTAGTACACTAATTTCACCAGATGAATTTAAATACAGAAATCTTACAAATGTTTCCCCCCAACCCTCTCTCTTATGTTTATATATTCTGAGGCTGCTTGCCCACGTGCTGTTTAATTGCAGTGGAAACATGTGCAAAGAGTTGCTATAATTGAATACTGTGGGGTTGTCCTCTTTGAGCATCAAACATGATGATAATAAAATTAAGTCAACAAATTATAGTTAGTTACTTTGTTCATATATTCCAACCTAGGCTGTAAATATGATCTAGTTTGAAACTTTGTATTCGAGGGGGTGGGGGGGAATTAAACCAAATTTGATGTGAACGAACTCAGCTATTTCTATTTATCCAATTTTATTGGATAAAATTGGATAAATAGAATTGGCTTTATAACAGCTTTGTGTGGTTTTCTGATGTTGTTTTTCAAATCCTGCAGGCAATTTGTGAAGTTCTAGAGATTAAAAACAAAAATGCTGGGCAATTTAGTAAGGTTTAAAGAGCTACCTACATTAATACAGACAGGAAACCAAATCTTGTGCCAACAGCAACTCCATTGAATTGAATGGCGTCCCGCCAGCATAAATGCTTTGAATAGAGCCTCAAACACTATACCACAGACCATAATTTTAAAAAAGTAAAATGGAAGTTTTGATTGCATAGTAGTTCAAAACAATGTTTAGAAGGCAGAGACCATGTGTAGAACAAGGATATTCACCCCCAAATTCCTACCAGTTCAAACACTGAGTGTTAAAACTGACGGAAGCAGCAGCAAAAGTCAGGCTACGGAGGCTTGAACCACTGTTGAGTTTTGTCTAAATTATGCAACCAATTTCAAAAATGGTTGAATGGACAATTTTACTAGTGTAGACAAGACATTAGATTCCCTGAATTATGCTCAAGAGACATAGTTGCAATAATGGAAAGGCAGCCTGCCAGGCCAGAAATATTAAAGACTTGTTGCTCTGCTTCAAAGGAATGGAACAGGTGAGAAACCCACCCCCCTCCATTTCTATGTGCATAAGAAAAAGAAACTTTCCGAAGAGGCTGTTGCTCCTCAGAGACATGCTGCCCAGGCAGGGGCCTCTACCTCCAGGTCTATGAACATCCAAGACTACTTCCACCAACTGTCTGGTCTTAACAGGTTGTCCTCAAATGCAGACTGTACCTGATCCTAGTAAATTAGTATTCACTTTTAAATATATCCTGCAGCAGAGAGGGCATAAAGGCAATGACAATTTTCAACTCCTTTCACAGGGTGGACTGTGAATGCCTTCACCTGCAAGGTAGTAGACTTACTATTACCTCAGCAGGGTGTAAATGAAATATATATTAATGTGGTTGGGGGGGGGGCAGGAAATGGAAGTTACTATATTTGTGATACTCATTAGCTCTTGACAGATTCATGCCCATTTTTAATCATGCAAGATTAAGTTGCTTCAGCATTTAGAATTCAATACAAAGTATAACGTCATGGGGCTGAGATTAGTTTTTGCCAAAAAACAGAGGGTGTGTTTTCATGAGCATACCAGATGCAGTGTTTTTACTATGGGGTGGTGGTGGAGTGGGGGGGTAGGTTCTGAAGTAATTAGGTCTACCTCCATTCTCATGAGCAGGAGGAAACAGGCATTAAACCCTTCTCCCCTCCAGGATCTCTACATGTGTATGGAATGTATATTAAAGAAAAGTAGCACCCTTTGAAGACAAGGTTTGAAAGTATTTTATCATAAAATGCTACGTCAGTTGATATTGATAAAAACATTTTACACACACACACACACACACACACACACACACACACACACACATTTGATATCTATAGACATACGCCCACGTAAATAAAACTGCTATGAAGTTTTCTGAGGCATTATTATACTTACAGTCCCACCCATATAAGGGGGCAGATACTCTGCACTGATGTACTCCTGCACTTCATTCTTATTTGTAAACTTCAGCATGTTTACTGCATCAGGACCCAGCCAACCTTTCACAATTTTAAAAGCAGCTAAGCAAAAAAAAATAGCATATAAGTTGATCAACAAATTTTGCAGTTTTATTTACATTCTGTCCACATTATCAACATCTGATCAGTGTTCACAAACTCTACATTAACCTCTGAACTGATATTTAAATATCTATACACACAAGCATCACAGAGATAAATGAGAAAATAGTGACTTTTGACTAAACAGCACTCTAGACGGCAACACTACGTGCTTTCAAATAAGGGCCAAATAAGGCCCTCTTAACACTTTCTTGCGAAGAGCCCAGACAAGAGGAGGAAGAATGAGATCTGTCATGACCTTGAGCAGTAGCAAAATAACATGATCTCCAGGCCACTATGGTATGAAATCACAATGGAAAAATTGGAACAAAAATCCTGCTCCTTTCCCTGCCCAAGTAAGGTACATGAAGAGGAAGAGAATGATTTTGTTCTTCTACAGTTGGTTCTGGGTCCTCAAGGTCATTCTTGACTTCTCTGAGAAAGACTGCTGAAAACATCTCTGCTAAAGCCAGGAATTTTTTTCTTCTAAAAAGCAAGCCGGCTCCATTCCAATGGTCCTGACATTTACTTGGGAGGTTTTTATCTCTTTAAAGATCTCACTGAGCTCATATCTAAAGTGGTCAACCCTGTGACCTCAAATCACTGTAATTTGATTGATGTGGGGCAGAAGAAGAAAGGGCAATCTGAAGGATGGTAAGCAATTTCAAATTCTGGGTGGAAAAGAAAATAGGAAGTTGAATTACTGCTCAGGGAAGTTTGTTCAAATAGCAGATGTGTGAAGCTGCTCAGTTTGCAAGAGTTCGTGACAGAGGAGAAGGGAACAGTTAATGCATCTTGCCTGATGAACAGAGGTCATGAGAAGGTGTGTAGGGAGAAAACAAAGGAGGAGAGGTAAGGAGGAGCTGCAGAGTGAAGACATTTATAAGAGAGTAGAAAGAATTTGAACTGTATGTGGAAGCAGATGTAAAGCCAGTGTAGCGACTTGTTCCTAATGGAAGAGAGAGTCACCACTTGAGGAGAGAGGTTACATGGTCATTATCTTCCCCCCTGATCCTTCTTCTCCCTCTTCCCTGTCAATCCTCATCGATGGGGGTCACCATCCTTCCCGTCCCCCAAGCCCGTAGCTTAGGCTTCATCTCTGACTCTCCCCTTTCTTTTAAACCCTACATCGACTCGGTTGCCAAATCCTGTCACTTCTCCCTCCATAACATTGCTAAGATTTGCCCTTTTCTCTCTGTCTCCTCTGCCCAAACCCTTGTTCACGTCCTGGTCATCTCTCGTCTCAATTACTGTAACCTCCTTCTCACTGGCCTCCCCCGCTCTCACCATTCTCCCCTCATCTCCGTCCAAAACTCTGATGCCAGGGTCATCCACCTCGCCCGTCGCTCAACCATGTGCAGCGCCTCCTCTCCTCTCTTCACTGGCTCCCCCTTTCTGAACGAATCCTACACAAGCTCCTAGTCTTCACCTATAAAGCTCTTCACAACCTTGCTCCCCCCTACCTCTCTGGACTAATTTACCTCCGTACTCCAGTCCGTGAACTCCTCGCTCCTCCTCCGCTCCTTCTCTCACCCTCCTTCGCCTCCCCTGCTCCCCTAACCACCTTCGTCCCTTCTCCCTAGCTGCTCCCCATGCCTGGAACTCCCTCCCTGCCCACATCCACCTTGCCCCCTCCCTTCGTACCTTCAAATCCCTCCTCAAGACCCACCTCTTCCTCTCTGCCCTCCCTGACTCCTCTTTCCCCTCACCTAACTCCTGCTGATACCCTCCATCCAGTACAATCTGTTACCTGAGGTCTGTGTACTCATATCCTCACTACATGGACCAACCAGACATCATTCTGATGTAACCAAGTCAAGTGTGTGCACCTGGGACCTCGCATCTTCATGAATATTACACTTCTCTCCCTCTGTTCCCCTTCCTTCGTCTCCCCCAACTCTCTCAGATTGTAAGCCCTAGGGCAGGGACCATGTCTATTCAATTAATTTGTAAAGCGCCAGGTACATTGCTGGTGCTATATAAATGCTTGCTAATAATAATAATACTAGAGTCTTGTGCAAGTTTTTTTGAGTAGTGTGACCACAGTGATGTTTGAAGGCAGCAGGAAAGGTTGTAGTGGAAAGTGAAAAACTGCAGATGTGACGGATGGAGGGGATGACTGCAGAGGAGATAGAATCAAGGAGGTGGGTGGGAACTGGGTCAGAGGAAGAAGTTGCAAGTTTGGAGGAGAAGAGAAGGTGGGCAAATTCCTCTTCTGTTACTGCAGAGGAAGAAGAAAAGATGGCAGTGGATAATGGAAGGGGAAGGAAAAGAAGGCGGGTTAGCAGAGAGCTCGAGGCAGATCTTGTCAATTTTGTTATGGAAGAAGTTAGATAGAGCCTGGGCAGAGAGCGAAGAGGCAGGGGGAGGAGGAGGCAGCTTCAGCACGAAGGTGAGTGTGGCAAAGAGACGGCAGAGGTTGGAGGCACAGAAGTGTGTCAAGTGGATGTACTAGGCCTGCTTAACAAGGGCAATAGCTGAGCCATTGAGGGAATCACAATATATGAGCGCCAGGAAACTGCACTGACAAACACCTTGTATACAGTGTGTTTAATGAAGACACTCTATGTTCCATTCCTATATAATAAACAAAACTCCGTGTGTAGGTTACGAATTAACTGCATATCTTAAAAATCCTGATCACAAAAATTACAAATAATTTTAACTATAACTTACCATTCATTATCCATGGCATTTCAAAGATCACTATCTTTGCTGCAAGGATAAGAGGGGGAGTTAATTGAAATATATCTAGGCTGCATAAGGAAGAGGTAAACATAACAAAGAAGAGACCATGGAAATAGGAAGGCTCATTCTAAGAAGCAATCTTAATACTTCCTTAAGAAGAAAAACAATTTCCCTTGATTTGCCAAATATAAAAGTACTACTAAATGGAGAGGAATAAAGTCTTTAAAAAATAAAAAAGAAAGAACTAGAAAATACAGCAAGTATTGCCCCCCAAAAGCAGACTCACGCTGGCACCAAAGAAGTATTGCTCTTCCACGCATGGCAAAAAGTACTGGCCATGCCCCCTGTACCCACTGGTCACTTCTTCACTGCAAGGGGTTGCCATGACACATGGGGCCCCACAGCACATTCCCAACATTGCCCGATCCCCAATGTGCATAAGGGTCAGACATCCTAAGCTGTGCAGCACTACTGCACCTGTATTCATCAGGCGCTGCAGCAGTGCACGTCTGTGCCGGAAAGCTGGTGGGAAGGACACCACTGAAGGAATGGCATGAGGGGCTTCAGGTGGGGGTGCTTGCCATGCTGGTAGGGGAGCTGACCCTGTTGGTGGGTGAAAGGAGCACTTGCCCTGGCAGTGAGGAAACACTTGTCAATGTGGAGAGGCTGGGGGTGCTTGCCAGTGCCTAAGGGGGGAGGTGACACTGAGGCACAATAGAGGACATAGGCTTCTCTTACCAGAGAAGAGCGATTGGGATGCTAAGAAGCAGAACTGGCCACCTCACTCCTGATGTCTATTCATTTGTGGGGCAGGGCCTGCCACCTTGCAACGCCATCTCACATTTTAGCTGTGTCTGCTCCCGAGTCGCCCAATTGTTCTCCTGCATCTCCTGGGTGTGAGCTCCAGCTCCAAGTGCTGTAGCCAGTCTAGCATGTTTGACAAATCCACCTAAGTTTGCACTGTCCACACTTGCACACACTGCCAGTGCAAATCTCACCATACCTGGATTGCAGTCTCAGTGTACAAAAATAGTAAACCCACTCTTGTAGCTGGTGTGATCACGTGCCACAGTGACCAAGAGTTCAACTGTGATGTATGCCCTGGTAAGATGCTCAAATCATGAGTTCAGACTCTGGTGCACAATACATGGGTTTACTGACAGTAACTACTCTACCCAGGTTTGGGTTTAGCAGATACAATTTAATCAAGTTACACCATGGTTATATAGGAAAGTTGATTACATATGATGCACATGCAACTTAATAAATATTCAGTGGTTACCATGGTTTCCACTCAAGACATTCTATTTTTTACCATCATCAGTTCTTATTGTTCTACTTGGGGCCTCTCTTGTTATGCCATGCCCTCCCTTGGTAGTATAGCACACAGCACTCAAAGTTCATTCCAAGCTCATGTCCTTGGTACAGTGCTGAGACTGCATTCATTTCCCATTTCTCACTTCAATTCCTAAGTAACTTCATCACAAACGTAACATACGTAATTCATGTTAACCACTTCAGAGTGCCTATACGTTTGTGCTATACACCATCCCATACTATAAGCCAACTCACATGAGAATCAGATGGTTCCTTGCATTCTATATACTGATAAAGACATAAGTAATTTTTTATTTTATTTATTTATTTAAATGTATTGGCCGTCCCCTCACGCCTATGGCATCTCAGGGCGGCTTACAACACAAATAAAACAAAAGACAATATTCATAAACATCATCAATATTTAAAAATAACCCCAACAATTTAAAAAAAAAAAATCTATACAATCCCCATCCCCCCTACCGACCCCACCCTCTCCTCTAAAGGCCAGGGCAAACAGCCAGGTCAGGTAGGCTCGACAGAAAGCTAGCAGACCTGGGGCCAGGCGGGCTTCCTCCAGGAGGGAGTTCCAAAGTCGTGGCCCGGTCACCGAGAATGTCCTCTCCATTGTGGCCCCCCGTTTAACACGGGGGACTTCCAGAAAGGCGCCCCCGGAAGACTGAAGGGCTCGCTCTGAGGCGTGGTGGGCGAGGCGGTCTCCGAGGTATGAGGGGCCCAGACCATGTAGGGTTTTATAAATCAATACTAACACCTTGAATCTGGCTAAACCATCTATTCTAAAAGTTTATCATTGTCCAATCCACACTGAAAAATTAGGCACTCATTTTATAGAACCAATGACATATGTAAATACAGGACAGCCAATTATATTTGGATTCAAAGTAGCTAATCTAAATATATTTGGTGTCTCGGGCCATCTAAGCACATATTTTTGGACTTCACTCTGCTGAACATTTCACACATATTCAAATAAAAATCCACTTTTAAAATCAAATCAAGTTGCAACTTTTATCCACTCTGTGAGATAATTATACAAATAAGTCTCTAATACTGTATTTCTTTATAAAAGCTCATATGTATTACTTACTGAGGTAGTTAGGATAATAAACTTTAAAGCAGTTGATGATGTACCGAACAAATTCCAGGTCCTAAAATAAAGACATGCAATCAGTGCATGCAGTACAAATAAAAAGCTTTTGAATTAAATATTTAACTACCCTACATGAGATGTATTCATAGTTATAAAAATAAGTGACAAACATACATAGGCTTTATGCTGTATGTTAAATTGCAAATATTGTCTCCAATACCAATGCTACGTTTCTCACTCGGGAAAGACTTTTGGAGTTTTTCTTCTGCAAATATCCTGTACAGTAGAATTAAACATCTCTTTATTTAGTAACATACAAACATCTACGTGGCCAATCTTACATAAGATAAACTGTGCCAAAGTGATGCATAAAAGCTAAGGTGAGTTTTAGACATTTTATTTCATAAAATGTAAAACTTCTAGAAATGGGTTGGATGAAAGCCAATGATCTGTAGTACTAAAAATCAGATTTTAAAATATTTTATGTTTTTGTAAAATATAAACTACATTAAATTTGTTCATTTAAATAATTTTTGGAGAGTTCTTATTGATTCAAACTTTAATGCACTCACAAGCTGCTTTCAACATGCAGAACCAGGGGAAAATTTGTCTTCCTTGTAAGGTCAAATATTTATATATATAGAAAAAATTACCATATACTGTATTAAGTAAAGATTTAGTCCTGCAAAGGCTTATGCCAGGGCAAAACAGATGTACTTGGGAGTTTTCCATTGACATCTATTGCAGAACTAACAGTTCATAATATTCTATATTAGTGCAAGCTTTTTCAGGATTGAGCCCTAAATATTTTTTGCTTTACACCTGAATGAATACTAGTATTTGAATAAAAGATTTATCATCTAATCTATTATTATCTAATAAGTAATAAATCTGAACCATTAAAATATGTAGAAATTAAGAATCTGGATAAAATCTTATTAAGATATGTAATTGCCTAAATAAATGGGTACAGTTATAGGCTATTGCCCTGCAAACACATGTATGTTCCACACTGCTAATGTGACTAATCTCACTCATAGTAAAAAGGCTAAGTACACACTAAACTCCAGTCCTACAAATACTTCCTTCAGCGAGTACACACATGCAAAAGTGTTCGCAAGAAGTAGGTGTTGGGGACTAAAGTGTGCAGGTCTCATTTTATTTTTAGTGAAATTCCTTCTCACTAGTGTCCTGCAACTGAAGAGACAAATTAGTTTTTAATTTTTATAAACAAAACTATAACTTTGCAAAAAATAAAAACAAACAGTAATCAATATTAATTTGCAAATACACATATACAAACATTTTTTCTTAATTTTAAAGTAGGCACACACTATTTTCCAAATAATGTATGCTAGCTTGTACAGTAGGAACTATAGAATTTTTAACAGGTATGCTTAACCCTCAGTTAATTACAGATAAAAACAGTCATCAGAGGAATAACTATTTATAATGAAAAAAACAACTGATGAAATTCAAAGTTTCAACTGATTATTGTCCATAATTATGCAGGTGACATTAATGACAAAGGTTTCTTTGATGATCTCAGATTACCAAAAAAGGACTACTGTCATAGTTCTCTTCTGAGTCTTTATATTATAAGGCCTTGATCCAAGCTCCACAACCACATGCCCGGTGTGTGTATATACCATATGTGCATTGTGTACTGAGTGTGTACCACAAATCTGTACAGCATGGGCAGTGCACATGCATCTTTAACAGGGTCCTAAATGTTTTACCCCATATTAAAGAAATACGTTTTGTGTCTATGAAAGGATGAGACTTAAGGCAATGCAAGACCAAGGCCCCTAATGGATGTCCAAATACATCTAGTCACAATTATAAATGCTAGCACAATTATGTGAAGAAGCTTCACAGTGCACCTCTGAGTTTGACCTATTGTCATGTATTTCCTATTATAAGCATATATTTTTGGCCATCTGTGTTCCTAATGTATTAATTTTGAGTTTCTTTATGTTAACTTTTTGTTTCAAAGTACTGGATTTGTGTTTTGCAGCATTGATTTTTAAAATCAGCTTTTGTGATTAGCTAGGTTCAGACTGGGCCCCCTTAGTCTAAATTCCAATACGAGTTTTTTCTAAACTTCCCAAATGAACTTTCACTGTATCCAAGGAAACAGTCAAATGGCTAGGAATTAGAGGGCAGATCAAAGGCCTCTTGCCAGTCGAGGTGTCTGGAATCTTATCTGTTATGTGTCTAGATGACAAATGATCAGGCCATAAACATCTCCAGACTGAAAAGGAAGATTTGTTAGTTTTTTCTAGCTAACATATCTATTTAATTAATGGTTGAAATAACCTTTAAGCTTTGGTTATTCTCTCTGTAATCTGACAATTATCTTTGATAAAAATATAAGGTTTCTATTTAAACCTTGAAGGAAATTTAAAAACTTTCCTTGCTCAGAATTAAGAGAGCCAATTAGAATCCAGTGTATTTTTTTACTAACTGACGTCATCGCGTCACTCCTCAGGAAATGTGAGCCTCCTAGCAGGCATGCTTAAGAAAGGAGACAAGAGCTTTGCTCTTCAGACTGAGATTCCACACCTCATGTTGGGATTTCTTTCTCACCAACATCTTGGCAGACAAAGGGAAGATCTGGGAAGAATGTAACGTATGATTCTCGATATCTCTGAGCCAATGAATTGAGCATATGTTAAGCTTTTAGAAGCTTTTTTCTTAAAATAGAGATGTTTTAAGATCATGTCATTTTGATTGGCTATCTATGCTATTCTATGTAAACTACTGATGCTCTCTATTTATATTTAAGTAAAATACGCTCATATTTTTAATATATTCTAAAGTCTCATGTTCCATTTATTTATAAATATATTGTCATTTTACAATACTTGCTTTGCTAGCCTGGCCTCAAAGTAAAGTGTAAAACTCATTTTATACAATTAGGAGAAAAAGGCCCAATCCAGTATGATTAGTTCAGCTGGAAAACTTAGCCTTCTTTCCTTTTTATAGAAAGAGTAACCCAATGCGACATTATAGCTTTTCTTTCTCTCCCTGTAACAAAGGTTACTCCTGGGAACGAAAAGAGCAAGTGTCTCCCCCTTTGCAGTAAAATCACTTCTCAGGTGCCATGCAGCCATTTTGGTTTCTAAGGTGCCAAAAGAACCAAATTCAGCTGCCAATGCCTTCAGATCTCACCAGATAGCTTCTAAAATGCAGCCAACTATTGGAAAACAGAAATCTGTAGCACAGTGAACATATCGGAATTGGAGGCAGAATAACAAATTATGGTAATACTACATAGACCAGGAAAAAGTGACTGATCAGATCTTGAGGGTAATGTTGGATAGTTCTGGATCCCTAGTGACTTAGTACCTTGATGGTTCTGATATACACAGTTCAAAATGGAGGTTATAATAAAAGTGCTTACTATGTGACTTAGTCCAGTTTCAGCCATGTCAAACACCACTGTTAAGGGCTTTCCCTGCTCTTTCTTGGCATAGTGCTCTAACCAAAAGGCCACATACTTCTTTTTCCAAAGTAGTGTTTTAGGATCTTTTACATGGTTCTTCACTTTGAACCAGACTACAAGAAAGAAAAGAAAAAAGTATTTATGTACACATCAAAAAAGGAACTATCAGATTCTTATTCTTGCCAGAAAAATATAAACAGAGACTTAGGAAGTCCACAAGCTACATCACTTATATATAATTATAAATACATATGCACACATTTTCTATATTTTCAACTATTTTCCTTCTGATCTTACAGGAATTTGTAAGATGATGCTTCCATTTGCTGCTGTACTTTCAACTGAAACCACAAAATACAATATCAAATAATCTGAGAAAATAAATTGGAAGAACCAAAGAGGGAAACATGTTTATTTTGCCACAGAAAAGTAAAAGAAACTACCAAAAGGGTTTCCAATTTTTCACTAACCAAATACTGCTGGATAGCAATCTAACTGGTTATCTCCTTCTTATTGATAGTTGATATATTAATCCAAGAAACCTTTTAAACCTAATTCCTTAAAAATCTTTAATTTTCCTACTTGTTGCAAATCATAAGGAAACATTTATGAATCTGCTGCAAAAGAATGTACAGGCTATCATTGCTGGTGGGAGGCTGCCCTGCTTCAGTTTCCAATGCTGCCAAATATGCAACAGCAGTACATGGGCAACAAATTCAGCTCTCAGACATGTGGACTATGAAGGAATAGGACCCAGTTCTGTGGGGTGCCATGGATGGGGAGCATTCTTTTCTGTTGACTGCAGGGGAAGGAGAAGTAAAAACAGCAGAATTTGTCTCTAAGCAGTGAAAGGTAACCGAGATCCTGATGTTGGTGCTGCTGCTTTACTTGTTGTATTGCCAGGGGAGTGAGAGTTCGCTCTCAGCTCCCAGCACTGGCACCCTGACTTATACCATCTGAGAAGGGGTACTTGGTCTTTACTGTCGTCTCAGGAGCCACACGAGCAATGAGTGTTGACAAAACAGCTACAAACACCCTCCTGCAGCAATGCCAGCCCCTACAGGAAACTGACTGTGGCTTTGAAGTGAGTAGCTTTTAGCACTAAGCACCTCTCCTTTGACCTTTGTCCCATATCCAACCATTACCTCGCTTCCTTCAACCTCACCCATCAACCCCCATCTTCGTCCCCGGCTGCTTGCCCCTTCCATGATTTACAGACTATTAACTCTTTAGATTTTGCTTCCTCCCTCTCCCCTCTCCTCCTGCTCGTCCCCTGACATTGCCATCTCTTCTCTCAACACCTCTCTCACCACGACCCTCTTGCCCCCCTCTCCTCCCATCCCGTTCGACCCCAAAACCCCCATCCTTGGCTCACTCCTACTATCCGCTACCTCCGCTCCTGCACTCGAGCTGTTGAATGCCTCTGGCACAAATCCCGCTCCCACCCTGACTTCATCCACTATAAATTCTCCCTCTCCTCCCTCTCTTCCGCTATCTCCCTGGCGAGGCAACACGACTATGCCTCCCGGGTTGAATCCTGACCCCCGCCGCCTCTTCTCTACCTTTGACTCCCTTCTCAAGCCCCCCTCCGTCCTCTTTCCTTTCTGCTCAGGATCTTGCGTCATTCTTCACCTCAAAGATTGACAAGATCTGCCAAGACATTGCTTCCCATCTGTCACCTCTCCCCGCTCCCTCACCGCCCCCTCCTTCCCTCTCTTGAGGAAATCTCCTCTTTGCTCTCTTCCTCCAACCCCTCCACCTGCCCGCTCAACCCAATCCCCTCCCGCCTCCTGACCTCCATTGCTCCCACGGTCGCCCCCCCCCCTTTACATGTCATTAATCTGTCCCTCTCCACTGGCTCCTTCCCCTCTGCCTTCAAGCATGCCACAGTCTCTCCCATCCTCAGAAAGTCCACTCTCGACCCTTCTGACCCCTCTAGTTACCGGTCTGTCTCCCTTTGACCCTTCGCCTCTAAGCTTCTGGAACCTTTGGCTACTCCCGCTGCCTGGATCTCCTCCCGGCCAACTCCTCCCTGGACCCTCTCCAATCTGGCTTCCGCCCCCTTCACTCCACTGAAACTGCCCTTGCCAAGATCACCAATGATCTACTTGTCGCTAAATCTAAGTGCCTTTACTCCATTCTTGTCCTCCTTGACCTCTCTGCTGCCTTGGACATGGTTGACCACTCACTCCTACTGGACTCTCTCCGCTCCCTAGGCTTCTGCAGCTCTGTCCTTGACTGGTTCTCCTCCTACCTCTCTGACTGCTCCTTTAACGTGTCTCTTCCCAATTGCAAATCCTCCTCTCTCCCCCTCCCAGTTGGGGTTGCCCAAGGCTCTGTCCTGGGCCCATTCCTCTTCTCTATCTACACCCGTCCCTTGGCAAACTCATTGCCTCCCACGGCTTCCAATACCACTTTTATGGTGATGACACTCAATTCTATCTCTCCACCCCCTCTGTCTCCCCCTCTGTCCAAGCTTGCCTCATCAACTGTCTCTCTGACATCTCCGCCTGGATGTCCCAACATCAGCTCAAGCTCAACATGGCTAAGACTGAGCTCCTTATCTTTCCTCCGTACCCTTCTCTCCCTCTTCCCTGTCCATTCTTATTGATGGAGTCACCTTCTGCCCCGTTCCCTAAGCCCGTAGCTTGGACTTTGTCTTCGATACTCACCTTTCCTTTTAACCTTACATCAATTCTGTTGCCAAGTCCTGTCGCTTCACTCTCCACAACATTGCTCGGATTCACCCCTTTCTCTCCATCTCCTCTGCCAAAACCCTTGTTCATGCCATGGTCATCTCTTACCTTGACTACTGTAACCTCCTCCTTACTGGCATCCCCTGCTCTCACCTGTCCCACCTTATCTCCATCCAAAGCTCCGCTGCTAGGGTCATCCGCTCAGCCCGTTGCTTCAACCACGTGCAGTCTCTCCTCTCCTTGCTTCACTGGCACCCCCTTCCACAACACATCCTTCACAAACTCCTGGTGTTCACGTACAAATCCCTTCACAACCTGGTTCCCTCTTACCTCTCAGTCCTAGTCTCCTTACACACTCCTGCACGCACTCTTTGCTCCTCCTCTGCCCCCTCCCTCGCTCTCCCTCATCTCCCCTGCTCCCCAACCGCCTTCGTCTCTTCTCCCTTGCTGCCCCCCATGCCTGGAACTCCCTCCCTGCCCACATCCACCTTGCCCCCTCCCTCCGCACCTTCAAATCCCTCCTCAAAACCCACCTCTTCCTCGCCGCCTTTACCGACGCCTGCTAGAACTTTCCTTCAATATTTACTGTCTGCCCTCCCCGCAGACTCCTGCCTAACTGCAACCAAGCCAAGCACGTGCACCTGAGACTTCGCATCTGCTGAATGTTATTTATCCCGTGTTTCTCCCTATGTCCCCTCTCCTTGTCTCCCCCCTCGGTGTCTATTAGATTGTAAGCCGTAGGCAGGGACCACATCTATCTTATTGTTCTGTAAAGCACCAGGTACATGGCTGGCGCTATACAAACGCTTATAATAATAATAATTGGTCTGGTAGTGTTGATCAGCATTCTACATTGCAGTGTGTTCCTGCCTGAACAGCTGCAAAGAGCTGCACATTGTAGGCTAAAGACCTACTTGCAGTCATAGTGTAATTTTAACTGTCAGAGGCTTATCAGGATGACATAGCTCTCAGAGTTGCTGCCTGGGAACCAGGAAAAGAAAGATGGGAGCCCCCCCAACACAACTAGCTTTGTAGTCATACCCAAGATCTCTTGCCATTGATTGAGCTATCTATTAATATGGGATACAGAGCTTGGAAGAAATGGTGAAGCTGTCTGTCAGGAGGAAAGGAGTGGAAACAAGGCATTATTACACATCTATGTAATAATTTGGATATTGTGCAGACAAAAGGCCAGCACCATAAGGCTTGTTTTAAAAAACCCCAAAAGCATGACTTCCCCACTGTATGCAGGAAATTTTCCATTCCTCTAGTCCAAACACATCAGGAAACATTCCTGATAACTGGATACAATGTTTTTGTTGCAAAAGTTAGTAACTAATTCTCACTTGTCAAAGTTTCAGCTCAAGTGAATGGTAACACACTGGGTGATAACACGAGGCACCTCACCATCTCGTCCCACCCCGGGACGAACCACTGAAGCCACCACTCCTTGGATTGAAAGGGGGGGTGGTTGTTCACATGAGCAGCCCTCAACTTGTAACCTGGCGTGGGGGCTGCTGGCACAGGTCCTGCCTACCTGCCTGCCCCCACCCCCCATGCCCTTGGGGCAGCCCGAGGAACTGTCACCATGGGACAGGACTTACAGGCCCCGGGTAGAACTTCTGTCAAACAGCTGATTGGGGGCACACGTGGGCCCCGCCCCCCTCAGCTGTTTGCTGCGCTCACCAGCCTGCCAAACAGCTGATGGGGGTGCTGATGGGGGCCACCTCATCAGCTCTTTGGCGGCCATCTCGCTGGCACATCAAACAGCCGGGGGGGGGGGG
>QEPC01004766.1:1276294-1346441 GCA_003113815.1 Sphenodon punctatus
GCAGGGTTTTAAAGCACCCAGCTGCTTCCGGGTGGGAGGAGGGGATAGGTCAGCCCTCTCGGCTGGCCTCTACATTCCCCCCATACCCCTCCAAATGCTCACAGTCTGTTCTCTCTCTCCTGCAGGTGACAGCAGTGGCAGCAGCAGCAGAGTGCAGGGACCCTCTCCTCGCCGGCGGCGGAGCTAAAGACACCGCCCGCAGCAGCGAGGCAGGCAGGTAAAATACCCCAAGGCAGGCTCCTGGACTCAGCCGCTGGGCGCGGGGTTTTAAAACCGCCCAGCTGCTTCCTGGGGGGCGGAGGGGACAGGTCAGCCCACGTGGCTGGCCTCTACGTTCCCCCCCACCCCATCCCCCAACCTTACTGTTGTTAAAGCAAGAAGTCCCAGCGCATCAGTATATGTGGGAAGGGAAGTGTAGTCTGTTCCTAGCAGTTAGAAGCTCCAAGTTGGCACATTGCCCAGCTAAGGGCTTCTAGCCAGTAGAAGCATCTAACATATGAAAAATCCATACTGGACAAAAAACATACTTTTAGAGGCTGTATGCAAAAGTCACAGAAGAGAGAATTAACTGCAATTTTAAGTTCTCCTTGCAGTTGCAGAAGTATTATAATAAACGCGGAGCGCTTCACATAAAACAATTTAACACAACCTTTAATCCTCACAACTATCCTGTGAGGCAGGTTAGGCTGAGAGAATATTGTAACTGGCCCAAGGGTCACCCAGTGAGTTTACTTTCTGGCAAGGCGAGACTTGAACCAGGTGCTCCCCCTACCGCCCAGAGCAGGTACTGCGCACTTAGTCACTACACCACACTGGCTTATTCCAAGCTTTTATTAACAAAGCTTTTTTCACACAGGGAAGATACAGTCACCAGCATCACAACCCAACTATTTCCATGTAAACAATAGAGGCAAGCAATAAAATGATAATTAAAAAAATCCACACACCTCTCACAGTAAATCTGTCTACAAACATGTAGATCAGCATTATTAAACATGATTGATTTACCTTCCCATCTTTCTGGTCATTTTTTTATTTTCATAAAAGCTGAAAGCAAGTGGTATTAACAGCTTTTCAACTGCTATTGCCTTTGATGAGACTAATGGCATGGAAGAGGAAGACTACCAGTCCAAGCTGAGACCAGAGGGCACTGCTATGAATGTTTCTGTGCCAGCACACAGCTGATGAACAAGTGATGTAACATATGGACAGAGGCAATCAGATAGGTATTGGAGAACTATAGTGAGAGGCTCTTTATAATTGTTACTTGTACTGCCCTGCTGTAGAGCTGTGGTAGTCAAGGTGTTTAGGTTTGCTCTGATTAGGTCAAATTCTAAAAGAGGTGCAAAACGCTTGTGCAACACTGCAAGCATATGTGGGTCTCAACACATCAAAAGGTTGGAATGACCAGACACCAAATGCAACAATAAAGCTTTTCATAAAATGAAACCCAATAAGACAACCTAAACAGTACTTCATTATTACACTGGAAGGAGTGCTTTCTAGTAAAAGCTCCCAGAAGTGGGGGACGTCTATAGGTCTTAACTCTTCAAGAAAAATGAGATTTAGCCATAAATCTACTCATCTACACATTACTACACCTCTCGCATTGAGTCCTGTTCTCGGGACCCTCGCAACCTGTTCTCCACCTTTGACTCCCTCCTCAAGACCCCCTGTCCTCCTCCTTCCTCTTCCCTTTCTGCTCAGGATCTTGCTTCCTTTTTAACTTCCAAGACAGACAAGATCCGTCTTGACATCGTTTCCCACTCCTCTCCTCTTCCTACTCCCTCCTCCCCAGCCTTCTCTCCTGTCCTCCCACCTCCCTTGAGGAAATCTCCCTGCTCTCCTCCTCCAACCCTTCCACTTGCCCCCTTGACCCAATCCCCTCCCGCCTGCTGACCTCCATTGCTTGCATTGTCGCCCCTTCCCTCCTGCACATCATCAACCTCTCCCTCTCTACTGGCTCCTTCCCCTCCGCCTTCAAGCATGCCACTGTCTCTCCCATCCTCAAAAATTCCACTCTTGAACCCTCTGACCCTTCCAGCTACCGTCCTGTCTCACTCCTTCCTTTTGCTTCCAAGCTTCTTGAACGTGTTGTCTACTCCCATTGCCTTGGCTTCCTCTCCACCAACTCCGCCCTTGACCCCCTCCAATCTGGCTTCTACTGAAACTGCTGTTGCTAAGATCACCAACCATCTTCTTGCAGCTAAATCTTATCGCCTCTACTCCATTCTTGTCCTCCTTGACCTCTCTGCTGCCTTCAATACTGTTGACCACTCACTCTTGCTGAACTCACTTCACTCCCTTGGCTTCCGTGGCTCCATCCTCAACTGGTTCTCCTCCTACCTCTATGACCGCTCCTTCAACGTGTCTCTTGCCAACTCCACCTCCTCCTCCCTTCCCCTCTTGGTTGGTGTTCCCCAAGGCTCTGTCCTTGGCCCTCTCCTCTTCTCTTTCTATATCCTGTCCCTAGGCAAACTCATTGCCTCCCATGGCTTCCAATATTACCTCTACACTGATGACACTCAACTATCTCTCTACTCCCTCTCTCTCCCCCCCAAGTTCAAGTTCACTTCATCAGCTGTCTCTCTGACATCTCTACCTGGATGTCTCAACATCAACATGGCTAAAACTGAACTCCTTATCTTTCCCCCTCCGCTCCCTCTTCCCTGTCGATCCTCATCAACGGGGTCACCATCCTTCCCGTTCCTCAAGTCCGTAGCTTAGGCTTCATCTTTGACTCACCCCTTTCTTTTAAACACTACATCAACTCTGCTGCCAAATCCTGTGCTGGTCATCTCTTGCCTCGATTACTGTAACCTCCTTCTCATTGGCCTCCCCGCTCTCATCTTTCTCCCATTATCTCTGTCCAAAACTCTGCTGCCAGGGTCATTCACCTTGCCTGTCGCGTTGACCACAGTCCCTCCTCTCCTCACTGGCTCCCCCTTCCTTAACGAATCCTGCACAAGCTCCTAGTCTTCACCTATTAAGCTCTTCACAACCTTGCTCCCCCCTACCTCTCTGTTCTTATTTCCCTCTTTACTCCAGTCTGTGTACTTCGCTCCTCCTCTGTCCCCTCTCTCGCCCTTCCACTCCTTCCCTGCTCCCCTAACCACCTTCGTCCCTTCTCCCAAGCTGCCCCCCACGCCTGGAACTCCCTCCCTGCCCACATCTGCCTCGCCCCCTCCCTTCGTACCTTCAAATCCCTCCTCAAGAGCCACCTCTTCTGCTCTGCCCTCCCCGACTCCTCACGCCTCCCTTCATACTTTCAAATCCCTCCTCAAGACCCACCTCTTCCGCTCTGCCCTCCCCGACTCCTCACTCCCCTTACCTAACCCTCTATTCAGTACAATCTGTTACCTGAGGTCTGTGTACTCATATCATCAACACATGGACCAGCCAGCCATCATTCTCGATGGAACCAAGCCAAGCGCGTGCACCTGGGACCTCGCATCTTCATGAATGTTACACTCCTAGTCTCTCCCTCTGTTCCCCTTCCTTCGTCTCCCCTCCCACCTCGTCTCTCAGATTGTAAGCCCTAGGACAGGGATCGTGTCTATCCAATTAATTTGTAAAGCGCCAGATACACTATATACATGCTTGCTAATAAATAAATAATAATAATAATAACAACAACAACAACAACTACTTGTCCGATATTTAAAATTTTATTTCTTCATTTCTTTCTATAAAGACAGCTCCCACTCGAACTGCTTCCCTCTTTGTCCAGCAATTTAGTAGCCTCTAATCTCAAAGTTAGCAATGCTGCTTATTCTTTGGATAAAAATTGAAGAGGGAGAAGTGTGTTCAACTTACATAACTTATAGCCCTCCTTATCATAACCATGCAGGAACAGAGACCCAGATTCAAAAAGCTGTTTTGGAAGGGAAGATTCAGTCAGATCTACAGAAAAAGAGGGAAGTTATTTAGCAAGCTGTCACCAGTCATATTTTGGCTGTATAAAAGAAGTTACTATTACAAATTCATCAAATTATAGAATGGGGAAAAATTAAATTTGTGATAGACATGGTAACAAAATAGGTGAGTTTTAGATACAGTATTCTGATCAAAATGAGCATCATGCATGTAAGAGATAGGAAATGTAAAGCAAATGGATAAATGAATTTGCAAATTTCAAAAGCAGTTTTAATTTGTTTTAAAGTGAACTAATAAACATTAGCACTATGGCTAAAAGGAACCCATTCTCAACAGATAACATTGTTTCTTTTGGGAAAAAAAGTTTAACGAGAAAAAGATTTTCTGTCAACAAATCTCTCCATTGATGTGCAAAATCCTCCAACTATCCATCTGTACCTTCTGTCCCTTCATTTTGGAGGAGAAGCCTATCAGGGGCAGGAAGAGCAGGGACCAGGAGACGAGCAACTAGGTAGCTTCCCAGGAGGCACTGCCTTTGGCTCTGGTGCGGGAGTTGGGCAATTGGATCCAGTCTGGAAAAGGCATAACTAGTATATGGCCTGGCCTCTGGAAGTCAAGGAAGACTCCTTTCTATATCTGGTGGTGGACTACATTCCCCTAGTGGTGAGGTGAGGAAGGAATGATTACAGTGCAGACAAAGTTCTTAAGGGAAATTCTAAATCTTTGATTTTCTCCACGTAAAGGATGAAAAATGTTGTTGACATTTCAGAGTTTCCTGTAGGACAGAAAATCTATCTTCTAGCCAGTGTAATAAATATTATTTTGGGAAAAGAAGGAAAACGTGTTGGGAAGGGAATGAAAGAAACAAGCAGGTAGAGATATTTTTGATCTGTGTATGTATAGGCAGGTCTACTCTGACTGGGACATTTGGGTTCTATTCAGGGGTTAAGGGTCTGCCCGCACTCAAGTCATGTGGAAGAGCCAGAATCTATTCTGATTGGGACATTTGGGTTCTATTCAGGGGTCAAGGCTCTGCTCATACTCAAGCTCCGTGGAAAAGCCAGGATCTATTCTGTGTATGTATGTATAGGCACACAGCCTTCAAGAATTATCAATAATCACTATTAGTTTTATGTACATTTGTAAAAGTCTCTGATTTTGCAAGGTTTGTACACCTGTACTTAATGGTACCCTTATCTTCTCTCCTATACTTCTAACATCAACTTGCTGCATCTTTTATCGATTTAGATTGTAAACACTTTGGAGCAGTGGTTGTCCTTCTGTGCTTGTATGCAGTACACAGAAATTTATGGTAATTTTACACAGAGAGGCATTGCATTGGTAAGTGTAGAGGAATATTAGGAATAAGCAATATTCCAGTAAGAAAATTACATACAGTGTTACAACTGTTATGCAGCAAATGGTATCTTACCATGAACTGTGAACTCTTTTCTCCACTGAAAACTTTCATCGATCATCTTCAGCGTATCATCCATAATATCATGTCGCCAAATCAAGTAACTGTCAACCCAAGTGTCATCTTGCAGCAATCTTTCCACATCTCTGGAATCATATTTATCTGATTTATCTAATAAACAATATGGAAATGTTTAGTATTATGAACATTATGATGCCCAGACCTTCAACAGTACATGATTATGAACTATCACTGAAGAACCTGGTCTTGAACAAATTCTGAGACTGGTGGAATGAGCCTGACAGGAGGGAAGGTAATATGGTCTGACAGCATACTGGGGAATGGGAACATCTTCAGCAACAAGAAGTTATTTCCCCTCCATTTCATGCATCCTAAAGGCTGAAGTTCTTCCCTCACACTTATACACACTCCCATTTTACTAAACAGAAGTTCTGTGCATATATCCAAAGACAGCATTTGATCCAAAGCCAAGTAGAAAATCATCAATAAACAGAAATACTAAGACTAAAATGAAATGAAAGGAGGGAAAGGGTTTACAATCAAATTATTACTTATCAAGCACTGAGATTTTTGACTTAAGCAAGAAGTAGTAAAACTTCAGAATTTCTTAAAGGACCTCCAAAGTACATAAGTAAAAAATTAACTTATGCCCACTCTGCTAATGCACAAGCAACTTGCTTGTGCAATGAAAAACAAGACCTCTACGTTAGTGGTAAAGACAGTAAAAAGTATCTCAGACCTACAGTATCTGTGTTCCAGTTACACACACATTATGTCAGTGGTAACATGTTTGGTTATCATCATTTACTGGGGCAATGAGTGGGGTAATAATTTATACATGGTTAGGTAACAGTGATGTGTGAGCTTTCCTGAGAGTATTCAGTCCTCCAGTCCTGCCTCTCAGTATCCCCAACAGTTCAGTTCCTTTTTCTTTGCTCTCTTCTCTCTACAGCAATTTCTCGGAAGTGACTTCCTTCTTCCTAGCAATGCATACAGAAGCAGAATCTGTCTCATAAAATAGCCTTTTCCTACCCTCCTGTCAATAACAGGAGTTTGAGTAGTCAGGTTTTCCCCATTGAGAGGTACAGAATGATTCCTGAAAGCTACGGGTTAGGAGTTTTTTACCCCATGCTATGAATGAATGAATGAATACTATTTATTGTATAACCAATAGACAATTACAAAGTACATCTAATACAAAATTCCCACACCAAATAAACAAATACTAAGAAGCACATATTACAGATTGTTACAAAACATATGACATGACTCCAATTTTGGGGGGGTTAACCATCAATTTCCGCTTCTTAATTACTGTTCTCAAGAACTTAACCATCGCACACATGTCTGCACATTTATCAGCCAGAAGGCTCTTTACATGATAGTCAGACTCTCTACCTGGATACTTAACAATGGGAAAAATCAAATGCCGGCAGCTCTCTAAATAAAACTCACAATGTAACAAAATATGGCCATTTTCACACAGACACGCTCAACACTGATAAAATGTGTTACTTTTTATTATACATGTTGCAGGGCCGCAGGTGTGCTCTATGGGTGCCCTGCAATATGTATAATAAAATGTAACACCCATTTTATCAGTGTTAGCGTGTCTGTGTGAGAAGGGTCCATGAGTTACAGATTCATGGGCACACACTATTTTGATAGGGTATCCCCTCACCCCATGCTATCATATCATGAGGTATCTAATCACAAACAAGAACATGTGAAAATAAGTCTATACAAAAAGTAGAGGCTAACTAACTAGGAGGAGTATAACTACAAGGGAGAATATTTCAACTTGCAGTTCCCAAGAGGAAAAGATCCAAAAGCACCTTTAATGACAGCTTTGTCAGATTCAGTAAAAAATAAAGGCTTTGGTGCCAGATAGTCTGTGCCAAATTAATATTAACATGGACGTTAGTATCATTTCCTTAAGGTGCAGCACTGTAGCGACCTTAAATTGAAGCCCAGTATCCTAAGCAGAGACAATGTTCAATGCAAACCAATGGGCTTTTTCAGATACAAGAGAGGGCATATTGCACTTAGTTACATGATTTGGGGTTCCCTACTAACCTCTGGGCACTTTGTCCTGCTTCCTAATTTGGTTTAAGTTGGCCTGCAAGATATTTATTGGAAGAGGGAAGAACGCAAATGTGTAAACCTTCTTTCCATAAGAAAGCAGCCCCCAAAATATCATAAGTATAAAGACTTATAGAAACAAATCAATAATAGAACAGTCAACAGAATGAGAGGAGTATCTTCAAAGAAACTTCATCAACCTCCCCACCTATCAACGTTTTAAAGCATTATCCAAATTTTTTACAAAACCAAAATCTGACACTGACAGCACATCCCTTTGTGGGGATAGTGGCCACATCAGCATAGGCAGGCGTTCAATTCACTTCAGTGGGACTCCTATCAGTGCTGTTACCAAATGCACTGTCCCTATGAAAGATTGTGCCTTCACTCATTTGCGCCTTCACTCATCATTAGTCCCAACATGAAAATAATTAACCATATATCACTGACTGAGAAAGGGCAGAGTCTGGTAATAAAATTACTATTTCATTAGGCATACCTAGCAAACCCTGGATTTTTAACATAGCAGTATGAGTCATGCGAGTAACTGATAATTAATTAATACGGCACTAACAATGTACCGTACCTGGTACTGTACAATTCTATTTATTTATTTTCGTTATTTAATATCCCGCTCCCTACTGATAACAACAGCTCAGGGCGCTCACAAATACTAATATTAAAATAATAAAATACAATATAAATACAATAAAATGAGAATATAAAAATCACAAGGAATGGAGCTACACTCCCCTCCCCCCCCATGCATCACCCCACCAAAAGTCTGGTGGAACAGCCAGGTCTTGCACTGCGTCGAAAGGATAGACGGTCCGGGGCAGGTGGACCTCCACCGGGAGGGAGTTCCGCAGTCTTGGTGTGGCCATCAAGAATGCCCTCTCCATAGTTGCCACCCAAGAAACATTCAAGAAGGGCATTCCCAGTTTACCGCAGGGATTGATCTGGAATCCGGGGGGTGAGGTGTTGAGGTGGTCCCACAGATAAGTAGGGTCCAGGCTGTATAGGGCTGGAGACAGGTGCCTATTCCCTACAACCTAGGAAAGACAAGGGAAAATGGAACATAGGGAGAGACAGGGATACCTTCACAAAGTTGAGAAGTCACAGGTGCACAGGCTTAGTTGCAAGGGAGAAGAAGACCTTGAACAGCAACAGTGAGCAACCTGGGGCAGTGAGTAGCTAGGGCAAACTAGACAGAAGAGGCAAGTTTTTAGGAGGGATTTTAAAGTTAGGAAGGAGGTAATTGCGTGAATGTGTTTGCATAGGGCGCTCCATGCATAGGGGGCAGCATGGGAGAAGACATTTCCAAGAGCAGGAGGGTCTGGAGCAGGTAGGAGTGGTTGAAGAGGAGCAAAGCTCCCCAGAAGAAATGTAGCAGAAAACAAGTGCAGAAAGATAAGGAAGAAGACCATGAAGAGTCTTGGAGTTAAAGAGCCTTGTACTGAATGTGTTTGAGAAGAGGGAGCCAGTGGAGAAAGGGAGGTGGGGCTGAGTATGATCAAGGCAGAAGATGAGGTGGATGACTTTGGCAGTGGAGTGTTGAACCGAAGTGATAGGGGCAATCTGAGAATGGGAGAGGCCAATATGAAGAAAGCTGCAGTAGTCAAGGTGAGATATTAGAGAAGGGGCAGAGAACTTCAGGTCTGTGAGCCAAATGGGGTCTAGTGCTAGTTTTTATTTGGGCCCTTTTAAAGTACCTGAATATGGCCCTGGGATGCATTCCCTAGCTCCAATCACTGAAAGACTGAGCTCAGGGTAAGGTAGAAGAGATGAGGGCAAGTACAAAAGGATAGGGGGACAGAACCATGATCTGGACCTTCCTTTTTAGTGCCCCTGCCCACAACATCTATGCAACCCTCAAAGATTATATTAATTTTCAAAATGGGCCCTGGACTAGAACATGGACTAAGGTTTTGGCAGGGGAAGCACTAAGGAAGGGCCAGATTTTAGCAAGATATCAATAGAAATTGAGAGGGAAGAGGTTGAAGGTAGTTTTGGCAGGGAAGATGAGTTCAGCTGTGGACATATTAAGATTGCATTGATGGTGAGACAATCAAGCAGGGATGTCAAGGAGACAGTTGGTGATGCAAGACCGGATGAAGAGGGAGAGAGAGGAGGTGGAGCAATGGAGCTGAGTGTCATCAGCAGGCAGGTAATACCAGAAGCCATGAGATTCAGTGAGCTTGCCGAGGGACAAGTGTAAATGGAGAAGGAAAGAAAGCCAAGGATACAGCCTTGGGAAAATCCAACTGAGAGAAAGTGACGTGGAGGAGGTACCAGTAAGAGACACTGAAGGAGCATTTAGAAAGAAAGAAAACCAGTAGAGAACTGAGTCCTAGAAATCAAAGGCACAAAGTGAATCAAGAAAGAGGGCGTGGTTGACAATGTCAAAGGCAGCAGAGAGATCAAGTAGGATGAGAATGGAGTAGAGGCCAACAAACTTAGCTAAGAGAAAGTCACTGGCGATTTTGGCAAGAGAAGTCTCAATCGAGTAGAGAAGTCTTCTTGAGTTACCCAATCCTTCCCTACTATTCAACTAGTAGTTGTTTTTTTAAAAAAACAACAACCTGTTAAAATCCCACTTTCTAGATGAGAACAACCAAACTAGGAGATTAGTACTATAAAAGATGCACATGTACCAATCCTACTATCACTCTTTGGAATTAAAGCTTGTGAACAAAGAGAATATTAAAATTTGACAAAATTCCTACTTTTAAACACAGAGCAATTCTGAATTTCTGTTCCTTCCAATCTTGATAAGATCAGAGTATGTCGGGAAAGTACAGGGAATATGTAAGTGCACCAACGTGGTTGTGACAGGAATGCACTTGGATTGATAGTGCAGGTGCATCAACACACACACACAGAAGCGGGGTGAAAAGTTTTATTCTAATAGCCATCCTGTAATGTCACGTGACCAACGGCAGCCAACTAAATTTCACACACAGCATGCAGCCATTCACCTACCACCACATGACCAAAAGCAGCCAATTTCAGCTTGCATGTAGCACGCCAATCCAAGTTATGCATCAGCCCAGCTCATGAGGCTGTTCAAAATATTTGGCACATGGTCTGCAGAGTTCACAAACACTGGAACCATAGCCACAGAGATGCATGCCGAGAACTTCCTTGCACTCGTTATCACACTCCAGGCCTTCCTGTCCGCTGCTGAGCAGATCCAAGGCTACTGCTGTTGTTGGCATGGTGTAATATCAAGACACAGAAAGGCTGTGTGACCGGGATAGTGGGACACACCACACTGCAGAGGTGGCTCCTGCGGCACCATCCACTTGCCTGCTTCTGGTAAAAACGGACCACCCTGGGGAGGCTCGAAGCCATGCAAGGGCAGCTGATGTGTGCAGAGAGGTACCTTTCAGGAGACACGGCTTCATTCACCCATGGCACGTGCAGGGCTGTACTCACTGAGAAGCTGGTCTGGGTGAAGGCGAACAACAGACTGGTGGAAGAACATGCTGTCCTCATGGGGAGACGCTGATCGGGTCACAAGTTTCTGGATGTCCCGTCACCTCATCCTGCAGATATCAGAGCTCCTCAGGCCATGACTGGAGAAACAGAGCACGGCGATGTGGTCACCCAATGCCATAAGCATATGGCCATCGCCATCTGGAAGCTCACCAATCCAGACTCCTGCCACTCTATTACCCAACGATTTGGCGTTGGAACCTCCACAGTGGGTAGCATAATAGTGGAGGCTTGCAGTGATTATGGAATTGCTGCTGGACCAGATGGTGCAGTTGGCTGACCTCATGGAGGGTTTTCAGTGGGAGGGGGTCCTAAATTATATATAGGCCATTGATGGGAGCCATATTGCCATCATCTGCCCACCTCACAGCAAGGACTACTACCTGAACCAAAGGGTTTTTTCTCCATAGTTCTCCTGGCTGTAGTGGACCACCATACCTGGTTCATGGATGTGCTGGCTGGGTGGTCAGGGAAGGACCAGGATGCCTGCATCTTCCATCAGTCCCCCTTCTTTCACCACATATACACTGGAGACTTTGGACCCTCCCCTGAAACATACATTGAGGGGTGTTCATGAAGCCAGTAGTTCTCGGGGGCCCTGCCCACACCCTGCAGCCCCGGCTCATGAAGGCATACAGTGCTGCCCGCACCCCAGAGCAAAGGTACTTTAACTGGCAGCTCAGGACCACTCATTCTGTTGTGGAGAGAGCTTTTGACCTTTTAAAGATGTGCAGGAGCTCAACTGCATCCAGAAATGATTTTCAGCTGAGGACCACACCACTTCTAACTACCGCTTGTAGTCTCCATAAAGTTTCAATGGAGAACCCCTTGCCAGTTAGCTCCGGAGAGCCAGTGCCCCTGTTTCGGGACCAGCTTAACCAAGCAGAGTAGCGCATAGCTGGAGAGATCCAGGATGCCTTGCGCCAGCACATCAACTGCAATGCTAGACCCAGCACTCAACATCAGTGATAGTTTAACAAGCATCAGTGAACTGTTTTAAATTATCTTTTTGTGATATCTATTAAGTCTTTTAAAATGTTTCCTGTGTGCCACTGTGTTTTCCTCTGGCCCAGCATTGAGATGGCATATGTTCCCTTGTTGCCCCCTGCCCAGTGGCCTTTCCCTGCATGATCCCTATTGGCATTCGCAGATTAGCTGGCTGCATGCCTGAACCTCTGTTTCCCCAATTAGCATTCACAGCCTAGATAGTTCTGGGAGTGCCAATAGAAAGTGCAGAAGCACAGGGATGCAGTCAGCTACTCTGTGACTGGCCAGCACCAAGCCTTTACCTGTGGCTTTCCCACAGTAGTTACCTTTGCACTTGGGGTTTTACTCCCTGGACTACTATGCCCTCACCCCATCCCTCAAGTGCATGGCCAGTGGCCTCCACATCCCCCATTTTCAGTGCACCCCCTTCCCTTCCCACCCAAGCAGCTTATTGCTATGCCATACCGCCATTCTCCACACCTTCCCCTCAAACTTACTTCCTTTCCCAGAAGCATCATGGAACTAAATTATACAACTTTATTTTTAAAAAACCAACCAACCAAACAATTTCTTCTTGTGCCTGCTCCTTTGGGGGGCAACTTGGCAGCGCTTGGGTGGTGGGACATTTTCCAGATCCTCCTCCTGCAGATCTGGCTGTGGAGGAGTGTTCACGGAAGGCATGCAGAAATTATTGAAGGGGGGGGGGGGGGGCGGGGAAGTATGGCTGGCCTAGGAACTGTTCCCTGGTGTGAGCACAGTGCAGGGAAGGCGGAGGTGCTTTCCCGGGGTGGGAAGGGGAAGTGTAAGGACGCTATATAAAAATAAAGATTATTATTATTATTAATAATATACTTTTCCTATTGCTTCACTTTACAACTCAATACATGTGTAAATATATCTCACTTTGTTGAGTCTAGTATGATGCAAAACCTAGAAAAACATGTTTCCAGAGCTTAAACTGACAGGAACAGGCAAGCACTGTGTTTGCCTTTAAGGGTTTTCTGCAAAGTTTCAGGATTAGCCACTGTAAGACCTTCCCATATATGTAAATCATACTCCTCTTAACACATACTACAGAACACCTGGTCATATAGATCCTCTATTACATGAACGGTGCTTACATAAAATTTCCCCAGCAGGAATAGCTAACAAGAAGCTGGACTATGTTTAAAGTTTGCCTACGGTTAGAGTCCATCCACGCACATAAGTAGTGGTCCAGCGTAGAATGCAAGCAAAGATCTGAATACAACACAGCCACCTTTTGGGTTGCTAGCAAGCTAGAATCATTTTGAACTTCCTGATCTGCTATCCTCCTTTTAAGCAGAACTCCATTAGCACACAATGATAGAAAATAAGAAATATGCTGGCATCTAATGCTATATTAGAAATGTACATCATACTGTGCATGAGAACACACTTTTTCTCAAGCTGGCCTAACCTTCTTTCCAGATTACTAAACAGAATAGGGTAGAACGTAGTTACTAAGTCACAGAAATCACCCTGTATTTACATATCATTTTAAGTTGTATAATCTTTTCAAGCTGCGTTTGGTTATTTAACAGTTGCTTGCGTATTTTTGGTGAACGAACTAAAACCTTAACAGAGCTTTGAAAATAAGTTATGTTTCAAATGATGGATCAAATACCGTACCTTACATTTTCTCTGCAAATTATCAAAGTTGTTGATATTTAAGACATTCCAATAACTTTGTGACATAAGATAACGATTCTCAAGGCATTTGTGAGAGCGTAACCTCACTGAAGTCAACAGAGCTCTTGGCACAAGTACGCCAAGGACTGTAGCGTCAGTCTTTGAAGTTGGATTCAATGACTAATATACATTGTATCATGTTTTGTAAACTTTGCAAATGCTTGTGCAAATGTTTAACTTTTTACCAATGAATAGCCGCCCCGAGCTGTGTTTCAGGAGGGGCGGGGTATAAATTTAATAAATAAATAAATAATAAATAAATAAATAAGATTCAATGGATGTAAATTAAGCACAGGTATGCATGCATGGCTGATGTCAGTATCTAGGAAGGTACAATACAGAGTGTGCAGTTAACACATTAAGGGTGCAAATCCAGTTCCCATTAAAGTCAATAGGAATTTAGCCACTGATTTTAATGGGAGCTGCATTATGCAGGATCCTGCATTCAGGAATTTACTTCTCAACTTCTTAGGAAGGAGAAAAGGAGTTTTTGCCTACACTGAGCACATCACGTTTAATGTCACATCAGGGTATGCCTATAAAGGCACATATACTGTGTTATTAAACATTTTAAACTAAGACGTTTTGACATTTAACATATGATCTGACAAGATGCTCTTTCCCACAGAAGACAAGTCAGTGGATCACAATTTTTGCACGTTATTTAGGCCAAACTCACAACCTATGACTAAGGCTATGATCTTGGCATGGAGGCAATGGATTCTGTGATTTTAAAGAGATATCCGTGACTGGATAAGGGGCAGGAGACGGCAGCAGAAGCGGGATCGGGGGTGAAGCCACCTCTCCCACCACCTTTTCAGAGTAGAGCTTACTGGCAGACCTACCTAAGGCAGCAAGTTTAAGGGGGTACCTCTCCTGAACAGCTTAATGCCAGAGGCACAGCTGGATTGGAAGTCAGAGAGCCACTCCCTTCAACTTGCTGTCTTAGATGGCCCTGTCATAAGCTCTGCACTAGATTGGGGGTGGTAGAGGCACTCCCTAGGTGACTCCACCTCTAATCCAGCTTCTGCTGCTGCTTCTACCCCTGATCCTGCTGCTGCTGCCCCTTCTCCTACAAGTTGAAGGGGGTGCTTCTCCCATCCCCAATCCTGCTGCCACTGCCACCACTGATAAGCTCTGCATCTGGATCAGGGTACACATGTGTGTACATTGCTGTGAGCATCCTGTCCATAACTTTCGATAAAAATATCCATGCGAAAATCATAGCTTTACTTATGAATAATCAAAGTCCAAGCCAATATCAGCAGAAATTAGCTCCTAGAGCAAGCTACATTTATATACTGCCTGGACTTAATTTATGCAGTCCAGATTCTGTTCCTCAAAAGTGGGATTTAGCTTCCTTCCACAATCACCAACTCCCAGTTATATACCCAGTCCCCAACACTGGTAACTCTTGACTGCCACAAAACAGTCTGACTTTATCTTCTCTGCTAAACGGGACATTCCGTTATCAGAAGTTACCAGCATTTCCTCTATAGCCTAATTTGCATTCTGCAGTTCTCTTGGTTGCAATAACTCAGTAGTATGAGGGGACTGCCTATGTACCTAAAAACTTGTGAGGGGCCACTAACGTTTTCTGTGTTTCACCAAGTTCAATGCGGTTCTGACCGCTTAACACACAGAATCATAGAACTGGAAAGGACCTTCAGGGTCATCTAGTCCAACCCCGTTTGATTGCAAGATGACTACAGCGACACATATGCTGACTTTGGAATTAAGGAATATGGCATTCAAAACTTATATTTTGCTTAAGGTCTTGCTTTACTCAGGCAAGAATTCTATAGAGTGCATGAACATTGGCCTACAAATCACAGGAAATAGTTCAAGCCAGGGTGCTCAATTTAAGATGCGTGCAATTTAATTTGGTTCAGTTTACGATAAAACCATCACATGCCAGCATTAAATCAAGTACTATGAAATTTCCAAGTTAATTCAAATGCCCTCATATGGCCACACATGTCACAGTTAAATGCCATCAAGTCATCACATATCTCCAAGTTAAATTAAATACCATCACAAGTTGCATTAAGTCTGACGCCCCTCCTCTGACAAACTTCTTCCTACAGACTCTGGCAAAGCTGTGTGTATGTTAACAGTTAGCGTGAGTGCAAGTCCCACTGCAAACAACAGGATTCACCACTACACTGTCAGCATACTATGACACCAGAGAACCACGGTGACAGATACCCCCACATGTCCAATACTCACAGACCTTCACAGAGCCATCACCCACATACCTGGAAATGAAGCAACGACAGCCACACTGCTCTCACCTCAGAGCAACTCTGGAGCGGGTTGCCATTCCAAGAGACTGTCGATGCTGTTTCCTGCTAATAGCTGATTTTTACAGCCACTAGGGGGAAATGGCAGTAGCTATGCCCAGTCCTCTTGTGACTAAGAAATACAAACTCCAGAGGTGGTCATCTACAATGGCTCCCAGTACTCTATTGTCTGTAGCTTTGCAGAAGCTGTAGACAATGGTTATTTTTACACATCACAGCAACCACTCATGAGTGAGTGGTTACTATAATTTGTAAGCACTAGCAGCAAACTGTAGATTATAATGGTTACTTGGCTGCTACGCTTTACCCGTGTGGGAAAATACTGGGCCCATCACGGCCTACAGGAGGGCAAGGTAGTTGCATGCAGCTGCTGCGATCTAACAGAACCTCACAACAGCTACATGCAACTCCCTCAGGAGCACCTTACAGCAGAAACAAGAGAAGTGAAGGGGACACGGAGCTTCTCCTGCTGTGCCTGGTGCTCTCCGGGTCTGAGGGCTGCATGAGAAGCAGTAGTAGGAAGGCAAGTCAGGACCCCACACTTGCCTCTTTTTCTTGTGCTACTCCTAGTCCCAGAACTACCCACAAGCTGTTACTATGTGTGACTATCACCACACAACCAGTTATGTGTTCAGGATTGTCCACGTTGGCAATCCTGAACACACGACTTGTGACACGTGCCAAACTATCCAATGGCCTGCAGGCCAAACATAGAACACTCCTGGTTTATACTCTATGAGTGTTATTACATGAGCAAGGGAGGGGGAGTTGGATGATTGCGGGGCACCCACACACTTTATGTGCATGAGAAGCGCTTCACACAGGCAGCTCCTGGCATGGCTACCTCGACCATGGAGGCAGCCTCCGCACATGCAATTGGCCCCACATAGAGTGCTCCCAATTTTTTGGTGGTGTTCCATGCATGGTCACTGCACAATTCACAGGAGCGCGCTCCCCCATGCACAACCTTCACTCGAGCAGTTGGATGTGTGGTCGGTGGGGGGGCCATGCATGGATGCATCTCATTTAAAAGCACCCTAAGTCAGGGGTGAGGAATCTTAGCCCTTTTGAGGGCCATTCTGAACATTAGTACAAGCTCTGAGGGCTGCATAGAAGTTGGGGGTGGGGTTGTTTTAAGGGGTGTATTCAGGAATAACACAGTCCAGATCATGGGTCTATGCCATGGCTATGTCCCATGTCCTTGCATGCATGCCCTCAGCCCTTGATCTGCAATTAATCTTTCAGCATTTGAGGATAGGGAGTGGATCCAGGGGCCAAATGCAGGAACTGAAAAGAAGGCAAATAAAAGTTAGCGGCGAGCTGCATTTTGGCTCCCAGGCCCTGAGATTCCTAACACCTACTCTATGTCCATTCCATCCGTGGTCTTCCTGTTAAGTGCCAACATGAGCACTAAGATGGTGCAATGGATTTTGTGATGACTATTAATAACTAGTAACACTTGGCTATCAAAAAAAAATAAATACATTTCACAAATACCACCAAACCTGTAGAGTATCAACACTTTATAGCCAATGTTCTAAAGGTGAAGGACGCTATTTAGAGAGAGAATATCAATGGCAAAATGGCACAAGTCGTATGCATGGGTCTAGTCTCCAGAACAGATGTGAAAAATCGTTCTACAAAAACATTCCAGCGCAGCATCTACTACTCATGATGGGGAACTACAAAATCCACACGCTACCAACCTGGCAGATATTCCGTCTCAAAGCGCCGCCTGGTTTCACTGATTAACGCAGACCTGTCCTGCTGCTGTGAAACAAGATGAAAAACACTAAGTTAGCCGCCCTAGCAATGAAATCTTCCATCAGTTCATTCTTCCCTTACCCCCGTCACCAGCATCAACCCCTTTTCCAACCCTGGGTCACGGCCTTTTCCAGGCCCTACCCAGCGTCTCGGCCCCCCCAGCGTCAACTCAGCCTGATCCTCAACACCAATTCCTCTCCCAACTCTAGGTAACATCACCTTAACCCACCGACCAGTTTTTAACCCGTTTCCTGACCCTGTGCAGTGTCACCGCCCCAGAGTCCCCCTCAATCTTATCTTCAGTGCCAACCCTTTCCCCACCTTTAGCAACAACCAAAAAAAACACCACCCCATGACCAGCTCCAATCCCTAGAGAACGTCACTTCAACCCTACCCCCCCCCCCCAAAACAGGAAGAACCCCTTTCCTGACCCCAGACAGTGTCAACAAGTCCAGACAATAACCACCCCTCTTCCACCGTGAGAACAGCCTCGCCCCCCTCCCACATACTAACGCCAGCCCCCTTCCCGGGGTCTCTATACAGCTGGAAGCAGGAGGCACTAAGAAATTGGGGGGGGGGCGGCTGTGTCTCTGGGGTAACCGCCGCCTCATTCTCGTGCAGCTACTCACATCTGCCATGGCCCCGCTTTACACCCCTCCAGAAGTAGCAGCGGCGGCAGCAACTAGAGGAAGAGAACGAACGAGCGAGAGCGCAGCCGGGTGGGGGAACCGCGTGACGCGGGCAGGAGGGAGGGATCGCGGGGGGAAGATGACACCGGCAGGCGCCGCGCGCACGCGCTCCCCTCAACAGCCACAACAACCACCCGCCCGACGAACGCTGAGCTCAGAGATGGCGCGCGCCCTTCCACTGCCGCCCAGCAGAGGCGTAGCCCCGCCCCGCTTCCCTCCGAAGCCTCGCCCTCCTTTGCCGCTTTCCACTCGGCCTTTTCCAAAGCGACCTTTCCCCCCGCCTCCGTCGGGTCCTTCCTGGCGATAGGAGAGAGGCGCTGCTTGTCCCACAATGCTTTGCGTGGCGGGAGTTTCGGAGCCGCCGGCAGGTAAGCGGAATGTGCTCGCGCGGCGTAGCGACCCCGATTGCTGCCTCGGCCGGCTCCGAGGAGGCGGAATTGCGCTGCGGGGGGCGCCTGTGGCAAGCGCTGGTCTCCTTAGAGACTACGTGTGTGGGGCACCTGGACTGGGCCTCGCACCCTCTGCGGGACAACTCGGCGGGGGATGCGGGGACCCACCTGGAGATGAAGTGGGAATTGTGAGCGCAGGCTCGGTGCTTTGATGTTGCTGGTCTCGTGCATGTGGTGCAGGCAGCAGCGCCCCCTTTTGGAAGGCAGTATAGTGTAGTCCAGGGGTCCCCTTTCCCCTCCTAAGGGTCACTTAGAAAAGCAGTACAAGCTCTGAGGGTCACACGGAGGTTGGGGGTGCTGCTCAGGAAGAAGAGACTCCAGATCATGGGTCTGTCTCCTCTCCTTGTGTGTGGGCCCACGCCATCATCTCGTCTCCATTACTGTCTCTCAGGGATAGATGATAAAACTAAAATTAGCCGTGCTTCTATCTAAATCCATGGTGCGACCGCGCCTTAAATAGTGTGTGCTTAAATAGTGTGTGCAGTTCTGGCCATCCTCATTTCAAAAAAAGATATAGTAGAACTAGAAAAGTGCAACAAAAATGAGAAAGGGTATGGAATGGCTTCTGTATGAAGAGTGGCTTAATAAGTTAGGGCTCTTCAACTTGGAGAAGAGACGACTGAGAAGGGATATGATAGAAATTTATAAAACCGTGATTGGTGTGGAACAAGTAAATAGGAAGCAGTTTTGCAGTTACCCTCTGAAAAAGTTTTGCAGTTTACCCTCTGAAAAAGTACTAGGACTAGAGGACACTTCACTGGCAGCAAATTTTTAAAAAAAATAATTTTTCAACTCAGCACAGAATTACTTTGTAGAATTTGTTACTGTTGGGTGTGGGGAATGGACAATAGGGAATGGTTTGCTCACTTTGACCTCATTGGGTACTTCTCCCATGTGACCAGGATTGGCTGCTGTCGGGAGGCAGGATACTGGGCTCAGTGGACCATGGGTCTATCCCAGTATGGTGGTATTAAAAATAAAAATAAAGATTATTACTTGTGTTCAGTGTTTGTGGGAGGAACTTGATCCAGGAACTGGAAAGGGACCACGTAAAAACTAGCCATGGGCCAAGTAGTGCTTGGTGTGAGACATCTCTGTGCTCGGGTGTGTCCCTCCTGTGTTATGGAACTAACTAAAACTAGGGAACTGTCCATAAAACATTACAGAAGAAAATGGGGTGGGGGGGAGAGCAAAGTTGTGACAACTGAGGGGAGGAAGATGATGATGTGACATCACAATTATTTCTTTTAACTTTTAAAAATTACATTTCTGTATTTGAAAATTAAAATGATATAAGAACATAAGTAGTGCTATACTGAGCCAGACCAATGCTCCATCAAGCCCAGCATCCTGGCCTCCGACAGTGGCCAATTTCAGTTACATGGGAGAAGAACCAAGTCACAATGGACAATCCATTCCCCGTTGTTCATTCCCAGTTCCCAACAGTAAGAAGTTCATCCCGTAAGCTACTTGGTTAATAGCCATTAACGGACCTACTCTCTAAGAACTTATCCAGTCCTTTTTAAAATCCAGCTAGACTACTGGCCTTGACAACGTCCTCTGGCAACAAATTCCATAAGTTAATTATGTGTTGAGTGAAAAAGTACTTCCTTTTATTTATCTGGTCGGTGTGTGGGCGTAGTATATGGGTGTGTGTGTGTGTTTTAACAAGCACCGTATGGCTGCCCCATCCTTGCATCGCCCCGTGAGTGACCATGGGTGCGGAGCACACACCTCCACACCAAATTTACATGACTGCTTCCACATGCTCTTTTTTGCAGTGTGGAGAAATACTTGCTGGATGCCTAGGAAGTTTGTTTTCCTTGTGGTGGAATATTTTAAGATAAAAATTCTACCAAAGCTGCTTGCTTATTTCATAAGAAAATTCTGCCCGATTTACTCTAAACTTTAAAACCTGCCTTAATAATAAATTCTAAGCCTAGATTGTTCTGTGTGGATGATACCTTGGTTACTTCAAGGTAACGTAGTGGAGTACTACGTAGATGTAGGCATTCACCCAGAATGGAATTGGATTTCAGCACTACTACAGTGATTATTTCATATGTTTTGAAAATTACCCATTTCAGTGTAATATTGCTTTATGAAGTGGCACAAAACACACAGGAAGACTGGAATAAGTAAGCTACTTTCTTGCTAAAAATAGATGGAGACAAAGTAGTTCAAGTGTTATCTTTTATTTGACCAGCTTCTGTTGGTGAGAATACGCAAGCTTTCAGGCCATACAGGGCCCTTCCCCAGGTATGTACCATAGCCAGTCAGAAATATATAAACTGAACACATATATTGGTGTTAAAAGACAAAGAAACTATAGGTGGTAAACACAGAGGGAGCGAGGAGGAGGCTAAAGCAAACATATGGGTAGGGATATAGTAGGAAACCGCTTATCAGGTAAAGGGAATTCATGTATGAAAGGAACTGAGTTCACAAAAATAACACACAGGTTAGAAACTGACACAGAATCTGTCAGTCACTTACAGATTTATATAATGGCTTGAAAAACGTATTTGAGTTTTGTTGAGTCCGTTATTTTTGGTAACTAATCAAGTTATGAATTTTAGTTCCCAGGCCTGTCGTTTTTAAACATTATGAACTCTAGTCGCTTTGGACCTGTGACGGGAGAAAGCGGGATATAAATTTTGAAAATAAATAAATAAATAATTCATAACCTGACTAGATACCAAAAAATTATTTTTACAGCCTTCTTCTTAAACACCTGACCCCTCTCTCCTTTCTCCCTTCCTGCCTCCACCCCAGCTACTTTCTTATCCACTCCCACCAATGTCACTTTGTACCTCACCTTATATACCTGTCCTACATTTGATCAGTTTATATATTTCTGACTTGTTACACTACATGCCTGAGGAAGAGCTCTGTGAGGCCCAAAAGCGTGCATATTTTCACTAACAGAAGCTGGCCAAATAAAAGAGATCATCTGAACTGTTTCCATCTCTTACATTTGGTAAAAACACAGCGATTTCTCTCTCTTTCTGATTGCTAAAAATAAGCACACTATAAGTAAGTTCTCAGTTTCCTATTGATTTATAGGTCCAGATAATAAAAATTAATCTCAAGAGCTTTCTAAGAAGTTGTAGTTTAATTGGAATATAAATTAAGTGACCTGTCCTCCTTGGTTCAGGTTATTTTAATTCTTTATTGTGTATGGAAATGATGGTTTCCCAATCCTTATTCTCAAAAAATCTTTTCCTTGTAAACAGACACTTGTAATCGTACTCAAATTTTTCTTTCAATATGAACGTGTTAACCAGTTAAAGAGTGACTTCTTAAATATAACTTCCTGATGTCTGTTGAACTTTAGACTTTTAGGGATAACATCTAAACTCTTTAGAAACCATTTTGTGCGCAAGAAATAACCTTACTCTTTTTAAAAACAAACAAACATCACTGTTGATCACGTAGGATTGATGACTGGTAAACTAACCTCATAAATTACAGTTTTGAAACCCTTACAAGACCTACTTGCTTTGCTTTATTGAGAATAAAAAATAAATATAAATAAAATGTTGCTTTTATGTTCTTAATTTGAATAAAATATTGCAATATTTCATTATAGTCCTGCAGTTCCAACATTACAAAAACTCCTACTAGATTGGGCCACATGATTGCTTCTTTGACATTCCTTATATATGATCTTTCTGTAAATAATACAAAAAGCTTTTTCCCCCCCTATTCTTGTAGGTTTTAAAAAACAAGCGTACAAATTTTATGCAGCAGAAAAATTTTCTAGTGGAAAATGGAGGCGCATCCAATCTTCATATAGTGGGATAAACATAAGGAGAAATGTCACGAGGTCAACAAGAAAAGTTCTTGTCTTACAATGGAGAACTGCTTATTTTTCACCTTTCGAAAGAAAAATGTTCAGAGAGTGGAGCTGGTAAAGTAACCAGATTACATGTCAGAAGAATGGTATTTGATACGGGCACTGAATTGTTTGTTCAGAAGTCCTCTGGTTTGTTCAGCATGCCTGGTGAGGGTATTGAAATGATTTGTTGTGACTGCACATCAGACTTCCGAACAGGGATTAACCTCCCTTATATTCTGATGAAAAAGAAGAAAAGGAATATTATCAAATATTTTTTATTGTTGCTTCATAATGCCAATGAATTTGAACAATGTCTGAATTTTAAATTGGACTATGAATTGAAAGGTCATGCAAGGCTACTTCCTGGTCCATCAGTTTTGTGGAGGCATGCTGAAAAACTCTTTTATATTTCTCTGAGAGCTCACACAGTGTTGAATGCCCCTGCTCAGTTTTCTTCCATCGAATGGGCAGGCGTGACAAAGGATGAAGGAATAGTTGTCTTAGGTATAAGAACTGCTTATTTGTCAGGAGGAGGAGAAGAGCAAAAATTTCCCAAATCAGATGAAGCCATCTGGGGCAGTGAATTCTTTGGATATGCAATTGAGAAACAGAAAATGCTACCTGGTACCTGTTTTTTGCCTCATGCGTACAGCAGTGTGGTTGCTTGCCTACATGTCATCAGTGCTGAAGTATTGAAAAACCAATTCAGAACATCAGTCATTGCTGTCACCCAAAAGAGACAATTGATTTTGTTCCAAGATGGTGTCCCTAAAGATGTCTGCCAGCTTCCATACAAGGATCCTTGTTCACTACAAATAGTTGAAAGTGGGGGAAACAATTTGCTGTGTGTTGTGTCATTTGCCTCTGGAGACGTATGTGCACTGTGGAAAGACAATTTGCAGGTATTGATTGATCTTACAAAATGCCATTTATTATTATTCAGGTCCCATAATAGCGAAGTAAAGCTAACTTCATCTCCTTTTTTCCATTAAAATTACCTTAAGCTTTGCTCATGTTCTCTTTGTGCTACAAAGGCAATCAGTTGCTGTATAACTGTTTTTAAAAAAAATCTGTACTATTGCAGTAATTCAGTTTATCAAAAGCCTGTTTTCCGGGTATGGGACAATAGCTTTCTGGGTACTTTGATGTCCATGAAACAAACTACGCTGCAGTGTGTAGAGGCATAATCTGCTTATTTGTTCTACTCAACGTATTGGTCATGTCAGGTAATACTGTTGCTTATTACTGATCATGTATCTGTTCATACCTGGATTTGCAGAGTGCACTTTACCAGCATTTACCATGGGAACTTGTGCGAAACAGCACATACTTTCTGTTTATGGTGCATTGTGAGAATGGAAGTGTGCATAGAAATATGGACATAGTGTGTCCCATATGTTCTAATTACTACTGCATTTTCCTCACTTGCTGCCATTTCAGAATTTGGTGCTGTATAGATGGAATTGACCCAGTTTCTGGGGTCACACTACAAAACAGAAATCCCCTTCCCTCATAATTAAGTTTTGCAGGAGGAGCTGCTCACTGCTGATGTGCACAACAGGGTATCATGTTCTGTTTCTGTAAGGTGCGGGTTGAGCAACTTGCATTCAGCTGAATGTGCCAGCAGCATGTGTCTTCCATGCAGGGCAGGGTGTGGCATGACCAGTTGGTGAAGAAAGGGCATGAGGCTTGAGGTCGTTTCTTACCCTTGGGCCAATTCTCTTCAGCCTTAATGGAATGTTCTACACATGTAGGTATGCTGTGGTTCCCCTCCCCCAAGCGTCACACTCCCACAAGAGAAGTGGTCAGTGTGGCATGTCGGGGCTATTCATCAAGGCGGGGGATTGCTAAATTCCAGCTGGTCAGGACCACCTGCGGCAGTGATTTTAGAGCTGCGGCAGCAATAAACAGAGGCCCAGGACTTCTCCGGTGACCTGAAGCAGCTGCAATCAGAGGCATGGAACTTCCTCTAGGAGTTGGCGCACCAAGATCCAGAGTTGCTAAAGCTATGACAAGAGTTGGAAAAGAAGCAGGTTGGTGCCCAGGACATCTATGGGGATCTGGGACAGCCAGAACAGGAGCCAAACCATGGGGTACAGGAATATGTGCAGTTCAGAGGGAAACAGCAGTCTAAAGGGATGGAGCAGTACCCCCATTTGGTACAATCCTCTTGCACATCATGCCAGGCTGCTGACAGAGGTGTAGTGGGACCTTGCAGTACTGTCCCTGAACACAGAGGAGATTATATAGTACATAGGAGGAAGAGAGCTTTCCTTGAGAAGTGTCCTTTTCTAACTTATAAATGTTTGCATTTATTTCCTCCTTTGTTTAATTAAAAACAACATCTTTTTAAGAGAAGGTGTAGCGAAGTCATTGTTTCTACTTCAAAGGAATGGTGGGCCTCTTATTTGGGCACATATCAGCAGTAGTACTTACATGGCCTGGGTTATGGGCTTTAGGCGTGGAATCATAACACTATGACTGAGGGGCTGAGAGTCCCATGCTATTACCAATAAGCAAAGTTCTGTTTACTGTCTGCCTTGGGTGGGAGACATGACTAGGGCAACATAGCCTATGACAAGGGCATATGTTTTATTTTGGAAATGCTGGCTTGTGTGTATTCACTTTGAGGAAATAGCTGTAACTTTAAAGGAATGCTGCAAACACAGACCTTGATTAATACAAAGTACTATTAAAAGTAAGTATTTGGAAACACAGCAGTACAAAATATCCAAGTACACAGGAAAATTATCAGTGTGGTGGGTTTTTTTTTTAAGGAGCTAGTGGGTGCCCTAGTCCTCTGTGTTCCCTCTGGGGATGCTGGCTCTTGAAATGGTAGTGGGGATCCAGGGTCTGGCTCCCTATTCTCCACCCCCCCGCCTCCTTGGTTATCACCACATCCTTGGACAAGCTGAGGGTTGTGCAGCAGCTGAGATGCTCCATCATTGTCATGTGTCTAACTGTGAGGGACTTTCGTCACTCTGCTCTCTGCCAACAGATTTCAAGAGTGCTCCATTGTTGGGCTGCGTTGACCAGCAGGTTAATGAGCTTTTGCCTGTCTCCTAGCCGCTGATGTCTCTTGAGTCCTGACAAGTTTGTTTCTCCATAGTTTATCTCAACAACACTGCAGCTTGTTTGCTGGAAGCTGCCAACAAGTTACAACTGCTGTCACTAATGGCATGGGTGAAGTGATCTTTCCCATTGGACCTCCACCTGGGGGAAGCTGTTGAGAATTCCTCAGGGCCTGTAGAAAGAGCAATGCAGTGTAGCTTTCTTCCACCATCCCAATCCCCCGTGCTATCCCACAGAGCATGTTTCTTCAGTAGGCCCAAGGCACAGGAGAAGAGAGGGAGGGATGTCAGACCATCTTCTGACAAACTGATAATTTGATGTAGTTGGGTCTGCTTTCTGTATTTCTTCTGAAGCATTTATATGAACAGAGCACTAAACCAGCGTTCTTCAGGATTAGAAAGAGAATTTTGTACTCCTGAAAGATCAGGTGTGCGTGCTCCTCTTCGGTTTGTATTATAGAGCCGTGGCTTTACAGTTAAGGTAGCTTCAAAGTTTCATTGAAGAGCACCTATGCTATTCTGTTAGTGGTTTGCTGGTGGTTCTATTCTGTTCTGGGTTTGCAACCAAAAACTCTTGACCTAGTTTTCTCATTTCTTGTACCATGTATCTGACGTTTATGGGCAGTCTCTATTAAGCTCTGGTGCTTTCTATTACAAAAAAACAAAAATGTGCTTTCTAGTTAAAGTGATATGTTGTAGAAAATGTCGTCCTCTAAGGGGAAAAAAAATGTGAGATGCATATGCATTATGCTTTGTGTTAGGTAAAAAGTGGGCGCTCAGGCATCTCGCCCGGGATGTGCCCAGCTGACGGTATCTAGGATGGCTATCCAGGAAGATGTGAGAGGTTTAAGCATAGGGACCAGGGAACTCTTATGGAAGGTGGGGATGGAGGAAGCTGGGGTGGGAATTGGTAGGGGTGGGGAGGGGAACACGGACCTGCAGTAGAGGGTTGTTAGGTATGGTGGGGGGGCTGGTTGGTTTGACTGCCAGGGGGGTAGGGAGTTCAGTCGGGGAGTTTATATGCCTGAGGAAGGCGGGGCATGGAGCTGGAGGACCGCCACTGCTTCCCTGCCTCAAGTCATCCCTTCCCCTGCCGATTAGATATCCCAAGGACCATCCAGACAGCACGGGAGAGTTTAAATGCTCTCCAGCTGTTCTTTGACCCAATGGATTCTGGGCCAAGGTACGCTAGAGAAGGAAAGCCTGTTTAAACTTTCCCAGCCGCCTAGATATCTCGAAGATCATTGAAGTGGATGCGGGGCATTTAAACACCTGGTGCCCCTTGCCTCCACAGCACACTGCGGTCTGGGGCACCCATGGCAGAGACCGGTGACTCCTCACTGCTTCAGGCAGGGGGGGAGGCTGAGTAGAACAGCAGAAGAAGGTGGCTGGACAGAGTGCCAATGGCAGAGGTGTTCATACTGACAGGATGGCTCCTCTCCTGTGTAGTGACTGGGCGAGCTCCATGCTTGGATGTGAACCCTGCAAGCTCACAGCCTATGAGTTGATCCCCAGCTGCCTGATGCTGATGTCATTCCAAGTAGCCAGGTTGAGCCCTTTTGTAGCTCAGGCTTAGCAGGGATGGGGGAGGCAGCGCCCAGCCAGAGTGGTCACTTTCCACAAGGAGCTAGATAGTGCCGTCTCCCCCTGTCCTGAGAATAGAGGAGCCATCCTGTCAGTGTAACGATGCCTGACTTTTTAAGCAGCCTGCCTCCCCCAAGAGTGGGAGGGAGCCTGCCTGCTTGAGTTCAGGCTTAGCACAGCAGGGGGAGGTGGTAGGGAGCACACCAGGCAGTGCGGCAGTTTTACATAAATAGTATATATAGCAATGACTTTGCTGGTATGCTAAGCCTGGACTCCTCAGCCAGGCAGCCTCCCTTCCACTCTTCGGGAGCCAGGCTCCAGGAGCAGATTGACTCATCGGGAAACCGGGAGAGTTCCTGGTGGCTTGGTGGATCCCGTGGCCTTACCCTCCAGCCCTCCCCTCCTCTCCCCCCCCGCGCCCCCCCCCGGTGTGTGTGTATTGACAACTTAACAGAAGTTAAGATGTACAAAACCTTTCAAAAATGTGATCTTGTTTAACAGTATTTGTAATATCTATCTTGATCTTAATTTCTGTTAAGCCGTCAATAAGACCTGAGTGAAATAAGATATAAATTATAAAGGAAATAAGTGCATGTAGATGTGGGTTTTTAAAAAGGTGTAGTTGAAATTAATAATCATTAGGTGGTAGAATAAATTCTATATTTTTGGTAAATTGAATTTAGTACTGTATTATTTGGTAATAAGAGAACTGTATAAGAAAGATGCCGTAGCATACTATTTCCTGTTTTGTTAAAGTTTGAGTTAATGTGAATCCGCCTTAACTAAATATTTAAACCACAGGGTTTTTTATATTTGAATTTGGAGTAACTGTTCATGTGAATGCTGATCTGTGTGAAAGATGGTGACCACAGTTCAGTGATCATTATGTCTTGGTTAGGGAGGAAATTGACACAGTATTCGGATTAAGCTGTTTTTCTGAACACAACTAAAGTGGAGTAGGTATTAAGTCAAAGTTGTCCTTTTGGTTTCTCCTCCATTCATTGGAATGTGGCCCATCACTCGGGAGATGGTCTTTGTCCATTTACCAACCCCCACTGTCACTCACTAGCCTGGCGGCTTACAACTTAAGACAAAAATATAAAACATATAAAATACAAATATAGAGCCACTTTAAGGGGGAAGCCATAAAAACATAAAACAAAGCCCCACCCACCCTAGCCCTCAAAACCATCCCACCCAACCCATCTCACTCGCTGAAAGCTGATGGAACAGCCAGGTCTTACAAGATCGTCTAAAAGAGGGGAGGTCCAGGGCCAATCGTGCCTCTGCTGGGAGGGAGTTCCACAGCCTTAGTGCGGCCAATGAGAATGCCATCTCCATAGTAGCCCCCCGGGGGACTTCGAGGAGGGTGCCCACGGTTGACCGCAGGAGGCGATCCAGAGCCCGGGGGTGAGGCGGTCTTGCAGGTAAATGTGGCCCAGGCTGTGAAGGGCTTTAAAGGTAAGCCAACACCAACACCTTCAATCGGGCATGGAAGACTATAGGCAGCCAGTGCAGAGAACGGAGCACAGGTGTAATATGCTCCCACTGGTCCGTCCTCGTAAAGAGACAGGCCGCCACATTCTGCATTAGCTGCAGTCTAGGTTCCTCCTGGCTTAACCATGGTTAACTGAAACAATGTCTCTGGCTCCTTACAAGCCTTAGTGCTGGAGCAGCTTCACCTCTTGACTCGCAGGCTGTCTGTCCTCAGCTTGGTCAGCTGTCTTCTCTGCCTCGGGCTTCCTTCAGCAAGCAGGATTGCCTTGGGGTTCAGAGAGCTAGCTAACTTGGCCGGCAGCCTACAGCTCTGTCCCAAGTGTCTTTCCGCTCACAGGTTGTTAGGCAAGATTCTTCCTCTTCAACTTCCCTTCAACTTTTAGACTCAAGGCTGAACTCTCCAGCAGCTTCCAGTCCTTAATATAGCTCCCAGCCCTTACTAGAGCTTGTTGCCTCTTCAGCAGCTTCCAAGTCTCAGTTCCTCTCATTTTTCAGCAGCTTCTCACACAGGGCACTTTCACACCTGCAGGAATGGATCATTAGGAAACTGGTAGATCAGAGGCACATACAAATTTAGCCACCTCTTTGAGATGCGCATGCTGACAGCCGGGTGATTTCCTATGATATGCGTCTTTAGAATACTGATTTGACTCACTGGATTTTGCCCCTCTGTCAATTGACTTTGTAAAGACGCATATTGGAGGAAATTACCCAGCTGTCAGCGTTCATACCTCCTCAGATATGTGGCTAACTTGTATGTGCCTCTGTCTGATCTGCCAGCTTCCTAATGACCCATTCCCACAGGTGTGAAAGTGCCCTAAGTCTGTTCTGGCTCAGCTCTGTCATACAGGCCTGGCTCCTGCCATGCCCAGTCCCACAGCTGCTTCTTCTTGTCAGGCACCGTTCATTACTTCCTGCAGCATGTGCAACTTTGCATGCACCCTCACCTTGCTGGTGCTAGCTTTGTTAAAAGACCAGTAGCCTGCAGGGACTCTACCCTGTTACAACACACTAAAACTGTGAGTGGGGGGTGCATGGTGGCTGCATGAAAGGAACGCGTCCTCCAGCCAGCTAACCTCCCATCTGTTTTCACATGCTATTTGCACCCTGTCCCAGCTAGCGAGATCTGTAGTGCTAGCGCAGACCTCTGCTGCCATTTCCCTTGCCATCCTGGGTCTGAAAAAGGCTGAGGTCCAGGTTTTGGGCACAGACAACTCTGCTAGTAGCAGCTGAGAGAACTGGATGTCTGGGACGTCAGTGGTTGGGAGAAACCATCTGCAACCGTAGAATGAATATGGTTTTCCTTTTGCTGCCCGTCTGTTGTTTAGCGCTGGTTCCGCCAGGATACTTTACTTCACTTGAGATTGCTCATCTGGCAGAGAATGCAAGGCAGGATGGTATAATGCATGATGGATCATTCTCAAAGTGTGTGTCAAGGAGGTTGGTGAACCTGGATGCCAGGCAAGCACAACCAGATTTCTTTTGATGCTGAATATAAATCTTGTAGCTCGTTGCTGTAGTACAGTGAAAGTGTTTTTGTTTCGTCCTGTCTACCATGGCCCAATATGCAACTTCATTCCAGTATCTGCAGGGGGGCTTTAAATGTGCCTTTTAAAAGTGTAACCCCTTGCCACCCCACCCCAATATTGGTAGTTGCCACAAGTGCAGTTTTTTTCAGGGGCAGCTACTCCAGCATAACCCAGTAGTAAAACCTGTGTACTTCTATAACGCATATAAAGAGCTGTGTGGTATCTGCACCTGTGTAGTGCCCCAGTAAACATGAAGCCTGTAGGCACAAGAAGTAATTTATAGTAAACTAATGTGAGAAGTCAAAATGTAAACTCTGTTTGAATTTTACTAAGCCCACCTACACCACTGCTTTCTTGGCAAAAGGAACACTTTAAGGAAAGACACAGAGAGCCTTTGGGCTCCCCCCTCCCACTTTTTTTTAAAAAAACCTTATAAATAGTTAATTTAAAAAAAATATTTTCTTCATCTGCTGCGAGCGGTTTTGCATCATTTTTCTCCCTTGGAATCTCTTAGGATTTTTGTGCACTTAGATGATAAACTGTCCCCTCCATTTTACAGACCCCATTAACATAAAAAAAAATCATGTTCAGGATAATTGAACTCTTTAATAGGAGACTAGTGAAATCTAAATGCCATAGATGCCATATTTTTTGCAGTTCAGTGAGCAAGCTTTTCCATAAACTGTATCTTGCCCACAGTTTAATATTGGTGTGACCTGCATAGCTACATTTCAAATTTCAATAAATTTTAAAAATTCCTGTTGTAAGATTTGTTAATCTCATAATTTATAGTTGGGTTTTTTGTGTGATCTGGAAGCCTTAAAAAATAAGATATCTTTCTAGTTAGATCTCAACAATTGCTTATTCATACTGATAGCAGCAAATTTCATCAAGTACTAATGTTTTAGGGGGAAAAAAGCATATACATTATGTAACACTTTTAGTATTGTGTTGTATTGCAGGTTGCTTCCAGGTGGCAAAAAGTGAAGTCTGTCCTGGTAGATGACTTTGTTGGCACTGGAACGGAACAAATTTTATTGCTTTTAAAGGATGAATTGAGTACAGATAGTTTAAATACTTTCAGAATAACAGATTTTGGAAACGTTAACTACACAGTAAGTTCAATTTACCTATTTTTAATAAATCAGTACAATAATGAAGAGTTGCTACAGTAAAAACAACAGATCTGATACAATGTTTGGTAGAGACAATTCACCCATTAATGCAGTCTCTTGACATCTGTAAAAGACAAAAGGCAAGATACCTTCTTATTGGGCTCACTTCTGTTGGTGTCTGCAAGCTTTTGAACTGCACAGAGTTCTTCAGAAAGGTATGAGATGGGTAGAGCTGAACCTGAGCTAACTAATTTGTAGAGTTTTGAGAAACTGAAAAGCTTGCATACGCTCGCCAACAGAAGTTGGCCCAATAAAAGGCATGATCTAAACTCGGTGCACTGCAGCTCCTATTGAAATCAATAGCAAAACTATTGATTTCAGTGGAACATGGATTGCAAGTAGTAAGGCAGATCCTCAGTTGGCTTAAATTTGTTGCATCAAACAAGGGTGTGGCTGACTGCTTTTGCAAATCATGTTAAACTGTGGGCAAGTGTACCAGACCATTTTTTGCAAACTTTTAAATTTAAACCAGCAGACTATCAAGCTGATGTCCGTTTAGTCCCTGCAAGGAAAATGCTATATGGGACTGCAGTAAGTTCCTCAGTTCTGGAGAGGTACTTAGTGCTCTAGAGGTATCTACTTTTAGCCATTGACCAAAAGAACTATAATTGTAATGGAATGTTGTTAGAATAAGGATGTAAATAAGGGAATACAGCAATCATTCTATTTTTTTTTTAATTGTATATGTCTAAGGGAAAAAACGTTGTACTTTAAAATATTTCAATGATAAAAGTTGATTTTATTTTTCCATGAATTTGTCATGATGATTCAACTGCAGTCAGAAATAATCTGGTAGGAGTGTAGCTTTATCAGCTAAACTAGTTTGAAAGGTTAAAGACTAATCTCTCACTGCAGATACTTCCAACATGTCATCACATCCCTCTGAACTTGAATACAAGGTCCAGTAATTTTAATGGAGAAGTTATGATAAACAATCTATTTGAAAGAACTCTTTGACTTAATGACATTTGCTAACATGGGAACATCTTTGGGGAAATTAAAGTAATGTTGCTGAAGAGACTTCATGTTGACCCTTCATGTTGTATCATCATTATTACAATGCTTATTTTTTTGGTCAGTCAGACTCTTTGATTAAGAATTTAGCGCTTATTAATTAATTTCTTAAATAGAGGTTGATGGTAGATATAAAGACCTAATTCCTTTCAGTAGATATTTTTTAATTGCTTGTTGGAATCCTTGTAACTTTCCATCTACCTTAGCGTCCAATAATTGAATGTCAGCAAGTTGCACCTTACTTTTAACTGCTATGTTAACGTGTTGGTTGTCTATCTTTAGAGAGGCATCAACTATAAAGAGGATACCTGTGCTTTAGAAGAACTGCAAGAGAACCATTGTCTTATGATCAAAGCTCTTGAAGCAAGACTGCAGGTTTGCATTCAGCAGATATATCAGTTTTTTGCTAAAAAATATCCTGGGTTGTAAAATGGAACCTTATCTGGAAAAAGCAAATATTAATTTCATTGTTGATGCTGTTGCTTGCGTCATTGCAAGGAATGGGAAATTAAAACTGTTTTTGGTTTTCAATAAGTAAAACTCATCATTTTTGCATGAAATTGTTTTCAACTTTGAGACTGTCCTCTGTTTTGCTCAGGATTTATTTAACCGGGTGATGATCGCTAGCACCAATATAATCAGCAGCCAATAAGTTAAGTAATCAGTTCATCTTTATCCATCAATATGGAGTCTAAAGGATGGACACATTGGACACAAAACATTTTTACAAGAAAGTACCTTCTACAAATCTTAGAATCTCTAAGGGTGCTTTACTACTACCGTGAGACCTTCAACATATACCTCCGAGACTGAAGTCTTTGGGCATGACAAATAGTATTAAAGCAAAGTAACTTCAGCAGTTTTCTCACTGCAGCTTCAAGCAGATGTAGAATCATGGAGTTTTAGAGTTGGACAGGACCTCAAGCATCATCTAGCCCAGCTGACTGCTGTGGCAAGATATCCCTGTTTACAGCATCGCAGCTTGGTTTTGAAAACGTCCAAGGAAGGAGATTCCACAACCTCTCTGTACAGCTTGTTCCATTGCCCAACAGTTCTCATAGTTAGGACATTTTTCCTAATATCGAACTGAATTCCTACCTTGCTGCAGTTTAAAACCATTCCCTTTTGTTCTGACTTTTGTAACTGTGGTGAACAAATGTTCGCCGCCGCCTTTCTGTTATCCTTTTAAATATTTGAAAATTGCTATCATACTCCCTGCCTCTTTAGTCTTTTCTCTAGGCTGAACATACCCAATTTTTTTCAGCCTTTCCTCAGGTGGCTTGTCCTCCAGCCCCTTTATCATCTTAGTTGCTCTCTTCTGAATCTTCTTTGTTTCATCCTTCCTGAAGTGTGGTGCCCCAAACTGGCCACACTGCTCCATGTGTGGTCTCCCTACTGCCAAGTTGCTCAGGACCTATCTACTGCCTCATGCATCTTCGATAGACTGCATGTCATGTACCTTTTTTGCAGCAGCCCTGCATTGCTGGCTCATGTTCAGTTTATGGTCCACCATAACTCAGATATCCTTCTTTCTAGTGCTAATGCTAGCTGGTTCTCCCCATTTTTTATTTGTTTCTGATTTTTCATTTCTGTGTGCAGTACTTTGCATTTGTCTGTCTTAAATCTCATTTTGTTTTTCAGCCCAGGTTGCTAGTCTTGCAAAGTGTTTGCAACATCTCCTGGTTTTGTCATCAACAAATCTGATGAGTGCACTTTCCGCTTCGTCCTATAAATCATTGGCCCTTTTCACACAGACGCTCTAACGCTGATGAAATGGGTGTTGCATTAGTTTATACATGATGCAGGGCTGCAGGTGCGCTGTATGGGTGCCCTGCAACATGTATAATAAAATGTGACACCCATTTTATCCGTGTTAGAGTGTCTGTGTGAAAAGGGCCATTAATTAAGATGTTAAAGAGGACTGAGCCCAGGACAATTCACTGTGAGGCACCACTAGATGCCTCCAAAGTTGATACTGTTCCATTAATTAACTGTTGAGTGTGACATTTATTAGTTTGCTTATTATTTATTTGAATTTCTACCCCACCCTTCCCCATAGGCTCAGGGTGGCTTACATAATAAAAACATACCTAATAAAAATACAATAAAACTCCAATTAAAAACCTCATTAAAAAACCCACCCTAACCCCTAAACCCTCCCACCTCAACCCCTAACCCCCACCTGCCAAATGCTTTGCAAAAAAGGAAAGTTTTGCACTGCTTCCAGAAAATGCTCAGACTTGGGCTCTGACAGACCTCTGTGGAAAGGGAGTTTCATAACCTAGGAGCAGCAACCGAAAATGCCTCTTTGCAGGTCCTTGTATAAACAAGATTAGCAGGTGGAACCTGCAGGAGAGCCTTCCAGTTGACCACAGTTGAGTATGGAAGGAAATGCAGTCTCTCAGGTATGTGGGGCCCAGACCATTTAGGGCTTTAAAAGTCAAAATCAGCACCCAGAAACCTATAGGTAGCAAGCACAGACTGTAAAACACAGGTGTAGTGTGCTCGCAGCAACCCACCCCCAAGAGGAACTGGGCCACTGCATTCTGTACAAGCTGCAGCTTCCTGAAAGTCGCCAAGGGCAGCCCAATGTAGAGCACATTGCAGTAGTCTAGCCTCGGGGTGATGAAAGCATGGATAACGGTGGCCAAATCGGAATCAGAAAGGGACACAGCCTCCTCACCAGATGTAGCTGGTGAAAAGTGCTGTTGGTCACTGCTGCAACCTGGTAATCAAGGCACAGCAAAGGGTCCAGAAGTGTTACCCCAGGTCCTCCCTAGGGGGTATGGATCGTTTATTTGTCACCCCAAAAGGTTTTAGTAATGATACCTCTTTTTTGATAGATACCTCTTTATAGATATATAAAGGTGCACAAAATCTCACAAGACGACTTGCTATGCATATAACAGCTTCTTTATTTTCCCCTGTCTCTTACAATAAGCTCACAATCTAATATGTGAAATAACAAAGCAGTTTTTTCTCAACACGTTGATGAAATGAGGCAAGACCCAGAAGAATGGATGGCTCATCTTTGGTAGAGCTGGTGACCCTCATGTCTGTCTTCTCAGGAAGGTGTTGGTAGGGGATGGAGTCCAAAGAAGCCAATTTTTCCTAGTTTTTATACTTTTTAGCTGCTCGTGGCCTTCCCTCTGTTGATGTCAGCAGCTACATAGTTCTCCTTCCCTATTTAATCTTTCTCAACCAGTTTGATACTTTATTTCCAGTAAACAGAGTGATCAGTAGTCTTTCCCAACCAGTTTGATACTTTATTTTCGGTCAACCGAGCGATCACACTGTCAGCGCGTTACCTGTTAGTGGGAAGGTTCCCCTTTTGGTTGGCCATTGTTTGGAAGGCTCTCCTTGTGGTCAGCTACTGACAGGCTCTCCTTTTTGTTAGCTATTAGGGTTTCCAGAAGCATTGCTTAGGAAAGCAGATTTGTAGATTTCCAGAGAGTTAAAACTTTTTGTATACTGTTTAACTCTTTCATTGCTATAAGCTTGCTCTGTTTAAAAGCATTTTCAGTTGGCCCCTTTCTAGGGCACTTCTCTGCCGCCAACCTTAATTTTTCCTCACAATTGCAGTTACCCTTGCATAAGCCCTCAAAGGCTGCAAACCTGAGTAACCAGAGCGGGCTGGACCCCTTCAATAACAGGAGTTCCAAACCCCTCCAAGTCACACAACTGGCCAGTCATCATCATCATCAGTCTTACTGGTTTCAGTTCAATCGACTCACCCTCATCCAGTCCCCAACAGCAGCCAGGCATTGAATAAGCACTAAGACTTCAGGACCTGAACTGGATGAAAAAGAGATGTAGAGCAGAGTGTCATCAGCATACTGATGGCATCTCATTCCAAACCTCTGAATGATTTCGCCCAGCGTCCTCAGATACACATTGAACAAGAGGAGAGGCAGATGGAGCCCTGTGGAACATCACAGGGGAGGTCCCGAGTGGATGACAAGCAGTCTCCCATCACCACCTGCTGGGACTTCACGACAGGGATGAATGGAACCACTCAAGAGGAGTTTTGTGCACCCTTGCCAGGTCCTGTAGTCACATCGACACCCCACGATCAGCTGTTTCAAAGGCTGCCAAAAGGCAGGGCCCCAAGCCAAATGCGGGGCTGCAGTTTGCAGATTACCGGCAGAATCTCCTCTTCCAAAATCTCCTGCTCCGCTCCTTCCAGCACAGAATTTCCAACCTGTGCAGGGGAGGAGTGGGGGTAGGAGATTACATGGGGGTGGGGGGGTATGGAAACAAGCTAGGGGCTCCTCCCTGTAGGCCAGCCTCTGTTGGGGTGGGGGGCTGCCAGGGCTCTCCCTTTCCCAGCCTGGCAAATCAACTGACCCGGCAGTGGCGTTGGCGTCAGCAGCTTCTCCCAGCGCTCTCCAGCTGGCTCCTTTTGGCCACTTCCTAGCCCTTCTCAACGAGGCCTCCCAGAGCGGCTCAGCCAGATGATGTCATCCAGCTGCCTTGCTCTGAGAGGCCACATGGAATGGACCAGGGAGTGGCCAGAAGGAGCCGGCTGGAGAGTGCTGAGAGAAGCTGCTGACACCAATGGCCACAAGTGCAGTCTCCATACTGTTCCCTGGACAAAATTCTGACTGAAATGGGTCCGGGAATCTGATAGCATCAAGGTGAGCCTGAAGCTGCTGGGCAACCACACATTCAGTAACCTTCTCTAAAAAGGGAAGGTTAGAGACAGGGCAGTAGTTGACCTGGAAGTCAACATCTAACGCTGGTTTCTTGAGCAGGGTTCAGAGAACCACAGTTTTGAGATTTTCCGACAGCCTCCCCTCCTGAAGGAAGGCATTGACAACCACATCCAGAAATGGCCCCAGTGTCTCCCAGCTGGCTTTCACCAGCCAGGATGGGCAAGGATCTAATTCACAACTGGCTACCCACATCATCCCAAGCACACTCCCTGCATCGGTAGGCGATATTGAAGCTGAAATTTGAAGTTGAAATAACAGTGTCCAGGTTGTTGTGGGTACAAGTGATTTTTGTCTGCAGAGTAGTTAATAAAAATGTCTCGGTGCGCAATAGATAACTTTGGTTCACAGGAGAGACCAGCAGGATTAACCAGGCCATTCACTACCCTGAACAGCTCTGCAGGACGGGACTTTGCAGACACTATGATAGTGGAGAAGAGAGATTTCTTTGCCACCATCACAGCCACGGCATAGTCCTTCAGAAATGATCTCTGCTGCAATTGGTTGCCTTCAACGTGAGTTGAGTGCCACCTGCGCTCTAACTGCCCAACCTCCTGCTTCAACTGCCTCAGGTCCCCCGTATACTAGGGGGATCTATGCTACCGCAACAGTGGAAGTGGACACTTGGGTGCAACTCTGTCGATTGTCATGGTCATGTTGTCATTCCACAAAGTGACCAGGCTTTGTGGGTAGCCAGAGTTGCTACCCAGGTTAGGGGGTAACCTTTTCAGTTAGTTGTGAACCCACTTAACGGTAATCACATGCAGCCCATATTTTACCATCTTCTTTATGAAACTATCGTGTGAGATTGTGTCAAAAGTCTTGCTGAAGTCAAGATATACTATGTCTACTGCATTCCTCTTGTCAACCGAGCTAGTTATCTGGTCAAAGAAGGAAACTAGATTGCTCTGGTTTGAGTTGCTCTTAACAAACCTACGTTAATTACTAGTTATAATTCACTTTTCATTAAGCTGCTCACAAATTGATGGTTTTATAATTTGTTCGAAAATCTTTCCAAATAGCGAAGGTGGGCTGACTTGCCTATAATTTTCTGGGTCATCCTTTTTCCTTTTCTTAAAAATAAGCACTATGTTTGCTCTTCTCCAATCCTTGAGACCTCACCTGTTCTCTATGAATTTTGAAAGGTAATCCCAATGGCTCTGTGATTTCTTCAGGTAATTCATTCAAGATCTTAGGGTGCAATTCACCAGGTCCTGCTGATTTTATAATTCAAGTTAGGAAAGTATTCCTTCGCATCTTCTCTTGTTATCCTGGCCTGCATCCCCTCCCTCTCATTGACCATGTCCTCTTTGTTAAGCATCTGGTCACAGTAAAGCTTTTTGAGAAGACTGAGGCAAAGTACCTATTGAGCAATTCAGCCGTCAGTTCATCCTCTGTTAAAACTGTACCTTCCCTGCTGAGCAGAGGACTCGCACCTTTCTTAATCTGCTTTTAATATATTGGTAGATTCCCTTCTCATTGTTTCTGACATCCTTGGCTAGTTGGAGCTCATTGCAAGCCTTTATCTTCCTGATTTTGTTGCAACATGTCCGTGCTATTAGAATAGATATTTATTTGGCATCAGCTCTCACTATAGCCTTCCCATAAAAACCGAAACATACAAAATAAAATAAGATAATACAGAATACTGTAAATACACACATACAGATCATGTCGTTATTTTACCATACTTAGCCCAGCACTAAAACAAAACAGCTTTATGAGACAGGCACACTAGAAATAGAAGGAACACCCCCTCTCTGCATGGCAGCAGGAATTCCTTTAGCTCATTAAAACATCACCTTCCGTTTCTGGGAAGCCAACCAAACGAAGGTTGCGAGGGCCACAACCTCCTCTCTTTTATGCAACCTTCTCTCTTTTATGATGGGCAAGGAGATCCCTAAATCCTTGGCCTGGTTCTACACGCAACTGATCGATGGAAAACGATTGGAGCCAGACTGCTCTAAGATCAGTATAATAGTGGCAAGTCAACAAGAAATGCTCCACTGTCTCAACCCCTCCTTGGGGACAGGTGCACACCCATCTGGATTAGGGGATCCTTTTGTATCTCCCTTCTAGCACTGCAGTCTGGACCAGATGGAAATGGAGAAGCATATAGCTTCTCCGAAGGCTACGACTCGCTAGCACGTTCAGGTATGTTTCCATCCCCCAGGCAGACTTGGATAGCCCCAACCATGGGGCAACCCTCCAACTCCTTACGGCCGCTAGGTTCTCTTGCTGGTTAATATCTTCCAGTCTGCGCTGGATTTTTTTTTTGATCCCCACCAATGTTCTTCCAGAAAAATAGGCAAAAGAGAAGCCCTGGCTCTGTAGTAGATGACCCAAATATCTGAGCCATGGGTAACCTCTAATGCCCACATACAGAAGTTCCTCCTGCAGGCATAATCGTGGAAGGGAATCCTTGTGTAAGGAAAGCAACCTTATCCAATACCGAATCAGGGCCATCCTAGCATATAGAGCCATAGAAAATACTCCCGTCTCAGCCCTTAAGACGGAGCCTGGTACATCCTTCCCCACTTGGAGAATCCGGCGCATAAACGAATCCTGCACTTTCTCCAGGGGGTTAATTATCGGCTGGGAAATAATCTCCAACCAAACTGCCGCCGCTGGCGGAACTTTGGTTCTATATGCCTTCAAAAAGGTGGAAATAGGGACACCCTGGGAAATTCCAGCTGCCCTACCTATCGCTCCCGCAAGTTGTGCTACCCTTACTACACACCCCTGAATATGCTTAGCCCACGCACCTCTGCTCGAAAAGGTTACCCCAAGATATACATAGGATTAAACCACATCAAGTGGTTGCTTGGCAATTTCCCACTTAACCGATACTTTACGACAGCCTAGGATCATGACCTTAGATTTATGATGGTTGGGTGCTAATCCATTTAGGGTACAATACTCATTCAACCTTGAAACAAACGCTTCAGGCCCCTTGCTGTCTGGGAAATAAGCACCAAATCATCCATGAACTGTAGTATGCTCAGTTGGCGAGAGCCAAGTTTTGGGGGGGTACGTATTTTCTGCTGTCAGATATTTCACAAGATGGGCTGGATAAACATTGAACAGCAGTGGGGCCAGCACACACCCCTGCCTGACCCCTCTTTGTATGTCAATATCTTTACTCAGCTGGTTGTCAAGACCTGTTTTTACTCTTGCTTTGTTGTTAGAATACAGTTGGATAATTAGTGCCAGGAGATTATTGTTAATCCCTAAAGCAGAAAGCTTCCCCCAAAGGCGTGCCCGAGAGATGGAGTCGAAGGCTTTAGTTAGATCAACGAAAGCAGTCCGTGCTATTACTTGATACTTGCCCTTAGTAGCACATTCTTCCATTTCCTCTGTATGTGTCTCTTGGTTTTCAGGTCTTGCAAAAAGATCTTGGTGCAACCACGATGGCCTTTTTTTTGGTTCCTCCCATATTTCTCCCACATAGGTATGACCTGTAGTTGTGCCGCCTTTAGAAACTGCAAGTCCTCCTGGACTTCCATTTTCCCAACCATGAAATCAGCTTTCTAAGTATGTTGAAGTTTGCTTTTTTGAAATCCATTGCCAGTACTTTGCTAATCTCCTTTTTTCAGAGGATTGTGAACTCTTATCATTTCATGATCATTTATTCCCAAGGTGCCCACCATATTAATATTTTCAGCTAACTCCTTGATGTTTGTCAAGATTGGATCTAAAATAGCTGACATCCCACCCCCACGTGTTTCTCAACCTTCTGGAAGAGAAAGTTTTCTTCTATGCACAAGAACTTTTGGGAAGATCTAACATAGTTACTTTGCAGTCTCCCCCTAAAGGTCATGGCAAACAATGTTGCTATTCTATTATTATTATTATTTATTTATATAGCGCCAGCGATGTACCTGGCGCTTTACAAAAAACAAGTTAGATGCTCTTTCAAAGAAATGGGTTCTTACTACAGCTTCTTTGAAGTAAAAAGCAATGGGGGAGTATATACTCATTTTTGAGGAGCATATACCTCTCTTCATACTCCTTAATAACTTCAGTTTAGAGCTCTTGCTATATGAATGACAGGGGAGTAAAATGATTTAAGGCTTCACTACTTCAAAATATCTATTTGCAATGTGGCCTTTAGCAGACTAGGGCATAAGTCTATTATTATATAATAATAATATTAAGGCACCTGGCACTTTACAATTGTAGAAAATAGCGTCCCTGCCCTGGGGGCTCTAATCAACTCAATTTCCCCCCCCATCATAGGCTGGCTTTGCTTCTGTTCAAGAGTTACGGAAGCATTTACTACTCAAGAGGAAGGTCCTTTTGGAATCTTGCAGAGCATTAATAGATCTTGTTCAAGCAAGACACCATGAACTACCAAGTGCAGAAGAGGTAAAATTAATATATATGCTACAGTAATATCTAACTGTAACAGGGAAGTATGATTTATCTGAACTGAAGGTGGGTTTATAATGAAAAATGTGTTTTTTCAGCTGTAGGTTAAAAATGTGAAATTTGAGGGAAATGCTCCCAACAATTGATTTTGTACAGCATACCCATTTTACCTATAGTAGAGTTACTCCACTTGGTAGAGGTGCCGTATGGCCATGCTCTGTCAGCTTTCCTAATAGTTTTAGGAAGCAAAAGTTAGAGAGCAATTGAGAGAAAATAGTGTAAAACATTTCTTTACCACATAGCTTTCAGCTGACTGAATTGGTTGGCAATAAAGGCAGGTTTGTTGAGTTTATTTATGACAAAGCACAGTTGTACAAAGTTCTTTTAAAGATTATACATCAATCCACTTCAGTATTATATATGTGCAAGTGTGGTGTTTTCTCTTTTTTCTCCTTCTGTAAGGAAGGTCTTGTTTCCCTCTGGGATGATAGAGAAAATGGTTTTGATAGAGAGACACCATCGACATCTGAAGACACAGAACATCTCATAGAGAACGTCTGGCAGCGTGTGGTAGATGATGACTTTGTAGTTGGAGTAAAAATAAAAGAACCACTTCGCTTGTAAGTTCTGTAAGACTGTTTGCATTAGTAAGAGCTCCATCCAGTAAAGGTGTGTAGGTTTGGTCACTGTAGTAGAAAAGTTTAAATGAATATCAGGGAATTTAAAAAGCTGGTGACGACAAAAAAGTAATTTGATTTTATGATGATTTGTCTTTTTTATTTAAAACTAATGACAACTTGAAATCATTCATATTAAGCCATATTTATATTTTGGGTATACATTTAACATGACAAGATTTTTAAACTACACATTGCAAAAAAAACCAACCCAAAACCAGGAACATAATATATACTGTGCAGTTTGTCTGACTTAATTCTGTTAAACAATTAAATGGAATGAATGAATGCTTTATTAATGACCGTTTGGTCAAATCAAGCAATGAAATGTTAGGGATTTTGATTTATTTTAATTGACATTTTAATGCTGCACTAGCTTAGTTTATTTCATGCCTATTAAAAAAATCATATTCCAGTCATGGCAAGATGGTGAGTTAACACTAGAATGGTTGCAAAAGCACTGCATTACTTTTGTAACTGACCCTAAATTAGTTTACATTAAAAAAAACAACACAAAAAACCCCCTCTGGGAATGCATTCAAATTGAACTTTATTATAGGAATTAAACCTCAAGGAATAAACAGTTAAAAGCAGTCTTAAATATATATTTGGAGTCTAACATTTTAAGAAATTGACATGTTTGTAGTAGGTTGACAGGCAGGTTTGCCCATTTAAGCAAGGACTCTAATTGATCCTGATCCATTTTCAGTATTTTTTATTTCTAGGCAAAACTTGTGTGTGTGTGTGTGTGTGTGTGTGTATATATATATATATATATATATATATATATATATATATATATATGTGTGTGTATTAAAAAAATCCAGTTGGAGACGGTTGTACTACTTTTTTTGTTTTCAGGAAAAGTTGATTTTAATTGAAATACGTTTGAAAAATGCTATTGTTTTAAGTCAGGTATATAGGTCCTTGTGAGAATAAAATGCAGAGAAATACTGAGCAACTTAGAGCTCTTGATGAATTATTAGCTCCTGTATCACATTTTTAGTTAAGGTAAATGTCAATGTAACTTGCAGTCCTAGCTTTGAAAGCAAATACCATTCTAATAAAACAGCAGGGGGGACTTTCCAACATTAAAAGAAGCAAGAAGCAGCACAAAGCCCCTGAACGATTTGATTGGCAGGAGCACGCCTGCCTGCCTGCAGTGTAAGCTCTAGCCTCGGGCTGGGATTTGTGGTCCAGGAAGGAAGGAGTGGGTATTCCTGCTACCTGCCGATCAGCTCTTCATTGTAGAGAAGGGAGTGCCCTGCAGTACAAGTTGGGAAGGGTGGCTGGACAAGCAGGGTATGGGGCATCGTTCCGTCGTTCGGGGTGTCACATTCTTGTCCAGATGCCAAAAACGTGGTGCAAGCTTAAAAAGTCTAGAAAGCATTGTATATGAAGGTTTCATTTTTAAACTTTAATTGCAAGCAAAAGATATCGTCTATCACTGGTACAGACATGGGTAGTAGGTATTTATAAAACCACCGTGTTTTATAGCTATGAATTGTCCTGTTGGATGCTAGACTATGAAACTGATTAACTGTTTTTAACCCTATATAAATTGGAACCTTAATATAAAGTGGTTTTTTTAAAAAGTTATAATACAGAATTTTAAAAACTCATTTGTTAAGACACCAAACACATGGGATTTTCAAAGGAAGCTAAGAGCAGGTCAGCTAAATTTTGCAGACTTTGTCAAAGTTGGATCCTCAGTTGCCTTAATTTCCTCTGAAAGTCCCAACCTATATGTTCAGAACATCATGTGGTTACTATGCTTGGGTAAATAGGTTAAAATATACCTTTACTCTGCCTACTACCCACCTCTCCAATGCTCATAAACTAAGTGGAAATGAATACATTTCAAAAATCTGTAATACACTAACCTGCACATCCATTTAGTAGCGTGGTTGTGAAAATTTAGAATCTTGAATGTTCAAGAAATTCAACTTTAAATGCCAGCATGCATCTTTGCAGAGCTTTGATTCATATTTGTTATGTGAACTTCAGGTACAGTAATCTTATCCGGGGGTTTTACAGGTCACTGAGCGATATCAGTTTATCCCTGGTAATGGATCAGAAATTTGCTTCAGTTTCTCCAATTGTGTGCCGGAATAGCATAGTTAAACTGAACAGGACTTCATTGGTAATGTCCTTGCCCTCAAGGCATATGGAACCACTGCCAAAAAGGATAAAATTGGACTGCCATAATGAAAAAGTGGGCCATGAAGGATCTTCTAAAATTGATGTAGAAGGAGCAATGTCTTTTACTGCTGTTACCCAGCTTTCACCACTGCTGGCGTTTCATCATCTTTACTGTATGGTTCTACTGCATGCTAAGAGAAGAAAATATCAAAATGGCAACCTGCAGGAAAGCAAGAAAGTGACTTTGCTGTGTGGGAGAATTTCATTAAGTCTGGAAGATATTTCAAGTGAAAAATATGCAATTAACTTGCTAAAGGATAATCATTGTGCAGGTAAATTGTCAATATCTATTCAGTTCATCAGGCTGTAGGATAGGTTTAATTTAGCCTTCATTGTACTTGTTCTTATCAAAGTATTTCTAATTATTTATTCAAGAGTAAAATCTAAGACAAAACAGAATTGAAGTAAATGGTCAATTTTCAATATTGAAATTGAGTTGATCCAGGTTCCAAAATCAAATTGCTGTTAATAATTAATGCTCTCTCAGAAGGGGTGGGAAGTGAAGTGGTACAATTTCTAAATAACACAAATTACCTCCTAAATTGTGATGGACTTCAGAATTAGTATATTAAAAAAGCTCGTCCTAAGGTATAAACACTTCTCTAAAGGAGCTATCTTGTCCCTTTAGAGCAAGTGTTCTGGGTTTTTACCAGTCACTGAGTGATTAGAACACAGAGTGTTCTAATGAACACTCAGACCTTAGTCTCTGCGTTCATACCCAGCTCCATAAGTCTGGAGGAAGCTTACAAAGAGTATTTGGCTGGATGTGAACTACCCCATTCAGCTCTGCATGATATTAGCTTAACTGCTTTATGTTGATGAGTCACATGTCCGTAATGTTAATATATTGTGGTAATGAGTGTTACGCACATTTCTGCACTTTGTGAGAGGTATCGCATTTTGGTGGGACAAGTGAATGGTATTTGGGAAGTATCAATAACTTATTCCTTTCATTCAAGAAGGAATCTCATCAAAATAGCTGAGCAGAATTCATGCCCATGTTCAAACGACCAAAGGTGAATCTGCTGGAAGGAACACGGGGGCTCAGTGCATGAACATTTTTAGTATGTGCACACTTTACTCATTTTGACTCATGTCAACATAATTTATTTTGTGGGCAAAGTACCTTCATTTCTCCCTTCTCCTCCACCTCCCAGTCTGTCCCCAGTACTTCAGAGAGTTCAAACAAAGTCACACGAATAGGCAGTCTGATGGTAGATAACTAATACTGTATCCAGTAATGAATATTTGAAGTAATGAGAGCAACTTGTACATATTGCTGGCATGTAATCAAACTGTAATTAGTTGCTGTACAATGCACATTACTGATCAAAACAGCCAGGATTGCTCAAGATGAGAGTGCAAGAATTGGTACAAATGATTTTTAAAGTCACTGAAGGTTGTAGAAATGCTAGAATTTCCCACTGTTGATATTCCTGCGATCTTATGACAGTGTGCAGCCCGAATGAGAAACTAATTTTGACTGAAACATAGCTGTTTACTAAATAAGCTGATATTAATCCTCTCTCCCCTTCACCTCTTGCAGACTCTCTGGAAGATATCTTTGCTATTATTACCGTATATTGCAAATTCTCCTTTCAAATTTTTTCACCTGAGTGCACATTGACTCCATTGAACACATGGCTACGGGAACAAATGAAGTGTGTACCAATCAAAGTGTGTCCTGAAAACATGTTCTGTCATAAATCAGGAAGTCTGCATGGTACTCTCTTCAACTGGAACCTGAAAACACCATTTGAAGGAGCTTTAACAGTATTTTGCAGGTAATGGTTGTCAGAAAGCTCAGGGAATGTAGTCTCAAATTAATGAGTCCAAAGCATCTAAGAATATTTTTAAATGACTATACCGTGCTTATTAGAACTGGAATTTTTCTAATAGGGGATGGATGAAGGATAGGCTTCTTTGTAGGATATTTTAACCAGAACTGCATATGGCATTCTGCAGAGAACACATGCTCTCAATTCTCATGAATGGTATGAGCTCTTCAGCTTGTGGCATCTTTGAGTAGTTTGTTCAGTTGGAATTGCAAGAATTATCAATTCAGGGAACACTTGAGTCCTACTGTAAAAATTTAAATATTAAATAATGCATGTATTTTAATAGAATTTCTATTTTTGAAGATTAAATTACCGGACTATGGCCCTTTTCACACAGACACTCTAACGCTGATAAAATGGGTGTTACATTTTATTATACATGTTGGAGGGCACCCATACAGCACACCTGTAGCCCTGCAACATGTATAATATGTAACACCCATTTTATCAATGTTAGAGCATCTGTGAAAAGGGCCAATGAATAAAAACAGGAAATCTACAAACTGTAAAGTTGTTCATTTTTTTCCACTTGGTGGTAATGCCTTTATTTTCTGTTTTCAAGACAATGCTAACTCTTATTTTCACATCTTGATAATGAGTTCCTGAATATACTCCCTTCATTAATTATACAATCAGCAGTTGAGTTTGCTAATTTAAAATGGGCCATGAGATTCCTTATGCTGCCAAATACTCCATTAATTATTCTTAAAATTCCCTAAAACCAGTCTTCGCTCAGATGTCTTGCAAACTTAGAGATGATACACAAGTTTACTCATATGAAACAAAACGTTTTGTTGCTGCTTTAAGTAAGAAATATGTCCACTGTAGATGGCGAGGTGCTTTAATAATTTTCCCCCTCTTAGCTTATAAACTTAGTACAAAGATGGTGCTGACAAAATATTGATTGCATAGCGCTTATCAAAAATAGCATAGTACTTGGCTTGGTTACAAGAAATTTCATGACCTTTTCTAAACAGGTAAGATTTAAACAGGAATGCACTTTAATTCTAATGCTAACTAGTAATATTATTTACTTGACAGCACCTATCGTGTACTAGGTACACTATCTCGGTTCCTGTCCTGAAAGGTTTTATCATCTAAAGTTAGATGAAGTTGGGGAAAGTTACTATATGCCGAAATCCTGTAGTGTGTCTATAAAGTTGGTTTTGGGGGGGAGGGGAGGGGAGGTGTATTCATATTGGGGATTTGGCCTCTCTTTTCTTATGAAGAATAGGGTGTATTAGCCTCAAATATACAAGACATCATCTAAATAAAAACTTTTTTCCTAAGGAATGGAATTTTAAAAATCAAATAAAAGCCCTTTTTACATGGGCAGCGGTGCATGTCCCCCACATGCACCGCTGCCCATGTAAAAAGGGCTTTTATTTGATTTTTAAAATTCCATTCCTTAGGAAAAAAGTTTTTGGAGTATTTGGCTGGGTGTGCAGCCGCAGTGGATGGAGTTGGGTGTGTGCCTGTTCCTACAGGCGCACACCCATCTCCACTCACGGAGCCTCCGCCATCCACTGCCTCTGCTGTTTGCACGGACAAACACCCATCCCCCGACCCACCACCACGGCACTTACACTGCATCGAACACCCTCCTGCACATCCAGGTGTGTGTGTGTGTGGGGGGGCATCCATGTAAAAACAGCCAAAGACTTGAAGAAATTTTCTGTGTCACTACTCAAGGTTGAATTTGCTTTTGTGTCCGCGCTACCCACAAGAACAGTCAAAGACAAGCTTTGGGATAAAGAGGCATCGACCACAACTTTATTACATTTTATACACAACTTAACCAAACAACCAATGAACATAAAGAACCTGTGTGTATAGCGGAGAAGAACCATGCTATATAAAGCAAGTAAGGGGGCTGAGCTAATTCTCGCCTGCCTAACTCAGGTGAATCGACCCTTCGAATTCACCCTCCCCTTGGGTCAGGGCAGGTTGAAGCCTCATACCAGCCGTCCCGAGCCTGGATTGGGGCCCCTGCCCTTAAGATCCCCCCCACTCCCCAAGTGGTGATGGGGTGCAAGCGTGTCCCCTTAGCTCTTAGGGAGCCTCACCACAGCATGATTCCTACACCACTAACCACCACAAAAACGGGGAGGAAAACTTCATTCAATCCTTTTCCCCCACATAGGTATACCTAAATGTCTATCCTCCAGCCAGAGAGTTCCCTTATACAAATGTACACCATCCTATAGAAAAGGCTTGCATCCTGGCACCCAATCCGCTCATGGTGTACCACCCAGCTTACCAAGTGCCCTAAGAATGCCTACATAGCTCTGTTGATCTTCCGCTTGGCCCGCTCTATTTTGCCTGGTGTGGTGGTATACCGCCAAGATTGATGCTCCAGCAAATCTGACCACCATATGGAGAACTGTGGCCAAGTAGCTACCAATTCGGAGATGATGATCTTCATCTCGCTAGTGAACCCCCATGGGGCTCAGGCCAAGGTCATTTTCACCCAAGTGGATGACCAGGATGTCAGGTGGCCCAAAGTGTGCAGCCCTGCGGAACAGTGAAGGCATCAGGTGTTCCCATCGCATTCCACTGCGCACAAACCAATAAAGGCTGGCACACAGTTCACAACCCAGCTGGGTATCAAAGTCCGAATCAGCTGTGTGGTGTTTGGCCCAACGCACAATGCTGTGTCCACATATCCAGTCGGTGAGCAGCCGTCCCGCGCCTGCAGATGGCAAAACATAATATTGTTACAGACTGGTCGCAGCCTACTAAGAAGGGCTGAACGGCCGTACATAACTGTGATAAGTATCTGAACTCCATCTACCTATAGGCTTAATCTGAGAGGCAGGCAATCCCCCCCCTCCCCCCATGGCTGCAGTGGATGCAGCCCCAATTCGGAAAGAGCGCGACCCATAGTCGGATGGTTGAAGACCCAGCATCGCTATGCCCTTTTAAAAAATTGCTTGAAATTGGAATTTGGTCAAAAATGTTCCGGTCAAATGAATGAAGAGAGGGTTCTGTAGGCACGGGTGAACATCCAAATAGGCATCCATTGCCAAGACTAGGCACACCACCCCGACTGGGGATCGGTGCACTGTCAATAGCTGACCCCGTCCCTCCTGATCAGTTTTGGATCACCGAATCGTGATGGCGATTGAGTCAGGCCTTCGGTCTGCATCTCGTAACTCCAGGGCAATGCTCGACCGATCACTCTGGGAAGAAGGTATCCACTCACTGATCCTTAATGCTGTGGTAAAAACCGCCTGGAAAAGCAACATCTCATAGGGAGATGAGCAAATTTGAGGCAGCGCGGCAACCAAACGAGCCAGTGTATTAACAGGTACTGGTTGACGATTATCCCTTTCAAGAGCACATTTTCTAGCCCACCCCTCGACAGCCCTGTGGTGCCTGTATCCTGTGCATCGGTCAGCCACCCCTTGCACCTTGCAGAAGAAAGCGATAGCTGCTAGGCGACTCTTCATGGTGCCAACCTGTGGCAGCTCAAGTGTGCTGCGAACCACTCCACGTGACGGGGGGATGGACCACTTCTCCTGAAACCCGTGGGTGGACAGAAAATTGCAAAATTTCCGAAAAGAGTTCACGTATGCTTGCCAGGTTGATCTTGATACAGCAGCTCTAATGCCCTTGTCTAATCTTTGCTCCCAAGCTTCCACAAGGCCTCCGGCATCACCTCTGGGTTGATGATGGCACCAGGGAACGAAACTGCTCCATCTGAAAATGAGAGAGGAAATCTGCAGTATCATTGTGTACACCGGGCACGTGCTTGGCTGAGAAATACATGTTTAGAGAAAGGTACTTAAGCACAAACCAACGGACCAAGACCATGACTTTGTTGGATTTACTAGACTGTCGGTTGACTACCTGTACCACTGCCTGGTTGTCAGACCAAAAACATACACGGGAGTCCCAGAATTGCTGCCCCCAGAGCTCCAAAGCCACCAGTAATGGAAAGAGCTCAAGAAAAGTTATGGCCTCTGAGCAGCCCCGTGGAAGCCGTCAGGTGGCCACTGCTGGGCGCACCAGCTTCCCTGAAAGAAAACCCCGACACCTATCCCCCCCCCCCCCCCCCCCCCCACAGTGTTGGATACCACCTGAAGGTCTGCCTCAAGTAGCCGCACTTCCCTCTAGAGAGAAATTCTATTGTAGCTATCAAAGAACCTTAGCCAGACCCCAAGGTCCTCCCTAAGGCCTTTGGATACCCGTATACGGTGGGGGTGGGGATCATACCTGCTGTAACAGTGTACCGAAAACGGTGCCGGAGGCTACAACTTCACAGGCAAAGTAGGTGGCAGAGCAAAGTTTGCATGGCCCTTAATGTCACCTTTCTGGGGCCCACAGTGTTTCTTAACAGCACCCACAAGGAGACCAACTTGTCAGGAAGGAGGCTCGATGTGCAGGATACTGTATCAATCATTACGCCTAAAAAGGAAAGCCGGGTCGCTGGACCCTCAGTCTTATCCCCAGCCAAAGGGACGCCCAGTTCAGTTGTCACCGTAGCGAACACGGACATTAGCTCGGCACGCTCTCGAGAGGCCGCTCGCCCCGAAAAGAGGTAATCATCAAGATAATGTGATACGGAAGGTAAACCTGACCTGTTCCTCACTGCCCACTCAAACATGGTGCTAAAGCACTCGAAAGCAGAGCAGGAAATGGCACAGCCCACGGGCATGGCCTTATCGTAAAAAAACCTGGCCCCTAAAAGAAAAACCCAATAGATTGAAATTTTTCGGGGATATCAGCAGCAGGCGGAAATCCAACTTTGTCGCACTTCCCCATGAGCGCCTCCTTGCCACATGCTCGCACAATACGCATCGCAGCATCAAAGGACAGTCAGTTCCATCGTCGACAGAATTGCCTCTGGGGTAAGACAAGTGATGTATCAATCGGTACTCCTCTGGGGTCTTTTTAGGCCCTATCCCCAGTGGGGAGCACCTCAAAGGACGAAATGGAGGGGAGCCAAATGGGCCCGCCACCCTCCCTGCCGCTGTTTCCTTACTAATCTTATTCCACACCACTTCCTCCATTCCCTGCACAGATTTCAGGTTATTAACCATTTGGCTGACCCGTGTAAGGAATCTCAAAACCTTCCAAAAAACCCTGCCATAAGTAATCGGCGTCGACCTTGTTTGGGTAACGCTGCAGGAGGGGACCTCGCACCTCAAACTTAATTGGCATAGGAGCCAAACCATGGCCCTCGCTCGCCTGCTGTCCCCCACTGCCCCCTTGCCATTCTTGCTTTGGGCCTCTGTTTGTAAAGCTCTGCTTCCTGGAATCGGACTGTCCCTTGAGGCAGGGTGGCCACCCCTGCAGTTTGCACACATGTGGGCGTATTTACAACTGGTACGAAAACACCCTTTCCCATTGAAAGCCCAGCATACCGGCTTGCCAGAAACCTGCTTTGAAGGCCCTGATAGCACCACCCCACTCCTTGTTCGGATGCCTGCAACAGGGCGGTTCAGGGCCATAATTTGTGAGTGCATGTTGTAATCAATAATATCCCAGCGTGTGTGGGAGTTAGATGCAGCCCTGTGACAAAACACTTCATCGTATTCGAGCCAGGCAGTCCCCCCACCCCCACCCCGCTCCCAAAAAAGTCCATGTAAGCTTTTTGTATGATGGCGGTGTATTGAATTAACTGCCAAGCCCTACCTGGGAATCTGAATGCCACCCCACCCCATGTAAATATAAAAACAGGCTGACCATTTCTCCCAAGTCCTAGGTACTGGGGGCCTTTTTGGTTTGCCCTTGCCCCCCTTGTCAGATTCAGAGCTCTCATCACCCGGATTCTCAACGTGTAATAACATAAAAATGCCAAGAAATTCCCCCTTCCATATCTTCTCCTTGGTTTTCAGGGACAGGTGATCGCCGGGCAAGGAGATGGGAATAGCGTAAGCATTCAAGCCCGGAGTAAAACCCAGCCAACCATATGTAGCTTGCGCCCCCATGCAAACTACCGTTGTATCCCACACTGGGGTCGCAGCATTGGCATCTAACGCCAGCACATCCGATTTGTCCCCGTACCACTGCATGGCCTGTCTGTCGGCCACAGGACTGGGTCCTGCATCCACAGCCATTCTACCGGCCTGGGTCTGGCCGCTGACCCCCGGGCCCACAGAGCCTACATTACTGGTAACTGCAGGACCCGTGGACCCCTCACATCGATCCATCAGCACCGATGGTATCCCGCTTGACTCTGGTGTGCCACTCGAGGCTGACCGCGTCCCTCCAGCCATGTTCCTGATGTCCGCCTCCGTTACTCCCACCTCGTTCTCTGTCCACGTAGAGCCAAGAACCCGTCCTCCTCAGCCTCGCACTCACTTGGGAGGTGGAGGAGCTCTGCCCGCCTCGCCCAACGCGCTGAGAATGTACGGTCTCCAACGCGGTGGCTAGCATCTCAGTTACCTCCAGGGTGTACCTAGGAGTGCTGTCTAGCTGCTCCCAGTCCCCCCTCGGAGCAGGGGTGTCAGCAGCTCCCGACTGGGTTCGCCCCCTCCCAACATTACAGGTTACAGGATGGGGCCCCTGTAACCTGCCGAGCCCGAGAACCCCTGCCACCATGACTAGACCTTGTACACGCCATGTTGACCTGTACTTTGCAGAAATACACAAAGAAAAGATTTTGTTAACCCCATCACGCAGGCAAGGGAAGGAAGGTATGTATATTGTAGTGCTTTGAGCGTCACCCCGGTGAGGCGCAGTGGCGCTTGTATATGTGTCCCCTGGTGCAAGGCATGCCCCCCGCCCCTCCCTGTGGCTTTGCGTGCTTTTATTATAAAATTATTTATTACATGCTTATTGTTCACTTATGTGTTTAGTATTTATTTGCGTGCTTATTCTTTATTTACCCTTCACATTTTAGTTAATTATTTTCATTTTTTTGTTCCACATGGGGCTCTCTCTATTGACTGCCTCCTGAGTGCCACTGTGGTGATCCAGGTGGCGGTGCTCCACATGGCCCCCTCCTAGAGGCCCTTTTAAATGCTTCCTTTAAAAAGCATTAAAAAGGTATCTTAAATGCCCCCTTTAAAAGCCCCTTCCTAAGGACACTTTCAAGTGGATACTGAGGCCATTTAAAGGCCTCAAAAGGTATTTCAAATGCCTCCTTTTAAATGACTCCCTTTGAAAGCCCCTTCTTAGGGGCTGTTTTAAGTTAATACTGAGCGCCGCTTCCTGGCCCAGTGGTGACGCTCCACGTGCCCCCCCCGGGGGCCTTTTAAAATGTCCTCTGTGCACCGCCGCGCTGATCCAAGTGGCGGTGCTCCGCATGCATTCGCTCCCCGGGGCTTCCCGTATGCCCCATCGTTGCATTCTGAGCACCGCCGTGCTGACCCAGTGGCGGAGCCCCACTCTGGGGCTAGAGTGATACCATGGGCTCCCCCCCCCGCCCTCCCCCCCGGGGCTAGTTCGATTGCCACCAGTGGGCTCTCCTCCCTCTGAGGATCACCCCCTATGCTGCAATTGACTGGAGACATGAACCACCTACCCCTCACCGGGGCACCTTGGCTACACTCCCACACAAGAGATCCAAGAAGCGGTCCAGGTGAGATCCAAAAAAGTCTCTGTGTGGCCCTGAAGTTGGGGGAGAGACGAAGAAGTACCTGGCCATTCCAGGTATATACCTGGTAGGGTCTCCGCCTACCGGGCGCATCTCCTCCCCCCAATTGGGCCACGGAGCCATGCCTCAGGAGCAGCAGGGGAGGGGCAAAGGGGTCTTTGCCAATCCTCTGCCCAGCCCCTGTTCTGGGAAGGCAGGCACAAACCCACCCACCCCTGCTGAGAGCATGGGTGTGTGTGTGTTCCCTTTTCAACTTAATGCATGTAACTAACTTATTGAAAATTAGTGCCATATCTGCATCTCAAAGATTTAGATCAGTGGGTCCCTAAAGATGACCACTGTTTTCAATAAGTTTTTTTTTGAGGTTAAAAGAACAAGAATATGAGAGGAGATAGTTTGAGACATGGACTTAGTCAAGTTTGGTAGTGCTCATTGGTATTGAGGGATATTAGTACTCTGGAGCTCCTTGTCTTTGACAGCAGCTCCTTTTTCCTGTGTTGCTGAGATAACGTGGTATATGTTGTACTTCCTGCAGCTGCCAGTCTTTTTTGTTTTCTTCTTCTCTCTCTCTCTCTCTCTCTCACGGTCTCACTTGCCTCCTAAGGTCAACTTCCTCACTCCTTCATATCCCTACAAACATAGGGGAAGGCGAATGAGAGGGAACAGCACTCAATTGATGTGTATATCGTCCCCTGCTTTCTTAGGGGTGTGCACAGAAATTGTTTTCGTTATTAAAACATCTGTTTTCATTTCTATTTTGTACTTTTTGTTTTCGTTTTTACTTTCATTTTTGTTTTGCATTGGTTTCAGTGGGAAGCACATTTCTGACTGTAACATCTTCATTTTTCATTCCATTTGCGTGGCATGTGAACAGATTGTACCCCAAAGGACCACGCCTGCCAAATTTCATAATTGGATGAAGGGTCCTGATTTTATAAGCAATTAAAGTTTAGTGGTTTCTACGCACATTTCTAGCTGTGATGTCATTGTTTTCCATCCAATTTGGATGAAATCTGGAAAGGTGTTCCTCTCACCCAAGGGAACTTCCCTGCCAAATTTCAGAAAGTTTGGATGAAGCAGTAAGAAGTTGCAAATTGTCTTAAATTTATTTTATTTTTATTTTAAATATTTTTATCCCACCCATCCTGCCACAGACAGCTTGCAGATGTTGCCTCTTTTTTAAATTAGAGAGGTTTTACGAGATGCAGAGAGGGTGAAGAAGACAGGAGGAGGCAGTCAGAGCAGAGAAGGAACAGGTGCCAGAGGCACTGGCACAGGCTTCAGTCATCGGCACTCTAAAGTCTGTGGAGGCATACGTGGGGGCGAGTAGGTGCAGAGTTCTGCTTTTACGAGCATTTGCAATGAGACTGAAGACTGCAGCACACTCACACCACTGAGCGAGCTACACATGTTCTTACCATGGTGGGGACTGTGCAGAAGCTTTATTTCTCATAGGGTGTGCCAAGCAGCAACTCGTAGGGATGAGCCCTGCCTATACCAGTAGGAGGCAGAATCTCATGACCCTCTGGTCATGTGCAGAGGGGGTCCATCCCTCCCATTTACCAGTTGGAATTCTGCCTCTCACTAAATAGAAGGTGAATCTGTGTGCTATGCACACCTAGGCAGTTCTTCATTTTGGAAGCCTTTTTCCTTGCCCAGAAAGAACTTTTTCCGCATAAATTTTACCTACGGCTCCTAGGCTCACTCCCCAATCCCCCCCCCCCCCCCAAAAAAAGCAGGAGTGAGGAGCCAGAAGGCCGAGACAGTAGCAGCCCCCAGAGGCCCGTTCCAGCTTGACGCGAAGCTCTGGGAAGGACGAGTGCGGGAAAGTCCCTTCAGGTGCTTCCTGCAGCATTATCACTCATCGTTGTCGGGACCATTCCACCTCTAACTTTCTTACCGTGCCACCATGACCACCCAGAGCAGAACCCACCTCCACAACCAGGACTCCGACGGCTTGAGCATTGGCAGCCTCCCCCTGACAGGCCGCCATAGTAGCGCAGCTCAGTCTCCGCTGTACCAGGAAATGGCACCATTTTGCTGCTACCAGACCACGGAGCAGCCAGCAGAGACACTAAGAGCCCCATGCCTCTCACAAGTACAACCTTTACAGCTTAGAGGCTTTAAATAAAATTGTGGCTTCCCTTGATAAAATTCAAGATGGGAAGGAACACCGAGCCCCTAAGCGCCCCTGCCCCCCCCAAGGGAGGGAAAGAGAACTCTAAGGCAGCAGGAAAAGGAAAGCACCATGCCTCAAAAAAGCTGCGCCCAGCCGCTCTAACCCTATGGGACCAGGTTGTCTTTTCTTTGGACGAGGAGACCCCATCCTCTACTACTTCTCATCCCAGACACCATCCCCTAGTGAAAAGGACTCTGATTTCTCACTTGCTTTTAAACCTAAGCTGTTTAAGCAAGTACATAGAGTCCTTAGTGTGATGGAAGAGAGACAAGTCCATGGCGTCAGTTTTTGCCACTCCAAATATTGATATGGCTGCTGACTCTCTAGCAAGAAAGCCAGTCTTCCCTTCCAAGGGTGGTGTTTACTCAAAGGACCCCACAGATAGGGGCGTAGAATCTGGGTTAAGAAGGATTTTCGAAGCTGTGTCAGCAGTGCTTCGAATGTCCCTGGCCTCTTCCTATTGTGCCAGGACAATACTTAAATGGTTCAAGTTAGGAAGAAGCCCTGAAGCATCAGTGAAAGTAACCCGAAAGTTGTTAGCTAATATTACCATGGCAACTTCATTTATAACTATGGCCACTACAGACGCAGTAGCATGGGCAGTGAGAGCACTAGTGTCCTCATGTCGCAGATTTTGGTTCAGGTCATGGCGGGCGGACCCCCATGCTAAGAACCTTCTAGTTACTGGCCCATATCAGGGAGAGAAGTTGTTGCAGTGGCACTGGATAAAATCTTAAAAGATGCTGGAGATAAGGATAAGGAAGTTTCCTTACACCAATTCAATCCACCCATATCTTTTCACTCCTCTAGTATCTTTATTGTTTAATACGTTCTCGAGAGAGCTATCCTCATCCTTTCCATTCTGGGGAAGAGGGTACAGAGGAAGAGGATCCAGATCAAACAGGTACAGTTCAGAATCCAGGCCAGGAAATGCAGGCTCCGCTACCCAACAAGGAAAGCAGGATGCCTGACTATCACACCCACCATCAGGAGTTAACGGGTAAGGTTTGGGGGCGACTTTCCCTTTTTGCACATCTGTGGCCTCACATAACAGATGTGTGGATCTTGGAGACAATGGCCAGCGGATACACAATAGAGTTCTCCCATCTTGCAACAAACAAAAACATCTAGCCATGCGAGCCGAAATAAAAAGACTGGCAACAATGGGGGCCGTTGAGGTGGTGCCAGAGGAGGAGCGGGGCCTGAGTCTCGATTCCATTTTATTTTTGGTGACAAAGAAAAACGTGGACTGGAGAGCTGTATTAGATTTAAAAACTTTAAACAAATTCATAGAAGTTCAGAATGGAGACCCTGGCCTCGATTTGCCAAGCTATAGAAAAACATGAGTGACTAGCCTCCCTTGACTTGCCGGGACGCTTAGCTCCACATCCCTGTTCGCCCTGCCCACCGTCGCTGGCTTCATTTTCAGTACAGCAACTCACATTGGCAATTTTGGGTCCTCCCGTTTGGCCTAGCAATGGCACACCAAACCTTTACCAAAGTCCTGGTACCCATTGTCGCCCATCTACATCTGCAGGGAACCCTCATACATCCCTACCTGGACGATATACTTATCAGAGCCCCATCCAGACTAGCCGCCACCATAATAGTCGAACGGACACTACAGACCCTCCAACACTTCAGGTTTGTAGTGAACCTAGACAAATGTCAGCTCTCCCCCTCCCAGACTATAGAACAACTGGGAGTCTTGATAGACATGGAATCTGACAGGATTTTTCTCTCCACTGAATGCCAATCCAAAATCAGGGACCTAATCTCCAAAATTCTATCTCTTCAAAGTGTTCCACATCACACACATGCCAGGCTACAGGGTTTCATGGTCTCCTGTATATACCACCTAGCATGGGCACGACACCATCTCCACCCGTTACAGCAGGCACTGCTTTCCTGGCAATACCAAATAATGGAGAAGACCCAGGTAGTTCTCCCTAGATCCCAAAGTCAAGCAATCTCTCAAATGGTGGATGAACCCTCACAGATTCAAATCTGGGGTCTCTCTTTCAGAACCTCTGAAGCTGGTGATCACCACGAATGCTAGCCTCTATGGATGGGAGAGCCTGTATGAAAGATAGGTACACTCAGGGCAACTGGTCAGCGAAAGAAAAAGAGCACAGTATCAGTTGGCTGGAGCTCAGGGCAATACACCTAACCTTACGCCACTTTTGCCCCTCTAATATCCAGGTCCCGTGTACTTATTTACATTGACAATTCCACGGCACTGGCATCTGTGTGGAATCGGGTAGGCTCCAAGGCTCCAGTCCTCAACAGGGAAGCCAGAGACATGCTCCTGTGGGTGGAACAAACCTTCTCTTCTCTCAGCCTTTCACATCAAGGGAGTCAAGAACCAAACAGCGAACTGATTCAGCCGCCGAGATCTCGATCCGGAGGAATGGACCCTATCCCGAAAAGCCTTCGTGCGAATAGAGTGGAGTTTGAGTGTTCCCGACCTAGATTTGTTTGCATCATCAGAGAACACCAAGTGCCAGGTTTTCTACTCAAGAACTCAACATCCATGGTCAGCAGCACTGGATGCCCTACAACAATCTTGGTCCGGGATCCTGGTATGCCTTACCTCTGTTTCGTCTGATAGGGAGAACTCTCAACAAAGAAAGAAGGAGGGTCGATGATTCTGGTAGCACCCTATTGGCTCAGATGCCCCTGGTTTGCCAATGTGATAAATCTAGCAACCCAAAAGCCACTAAGTCTGCCCCCAAAGGCGGACCTGCTGTCAAAAGGCCACTTGCTATACAGGAACCCGGAATTTTTCAGACTAACAGCATGGCCCTTGAGTGTGCAGCATTGAGGTCAACGGGTTACTCCGATGACGTCTTACAGACTCTTATGGCATCCAAACATCTCTCGACTAGGTGAATATACCAAGGCACCTGGCGGGTGTTTGTTGAATGGTGTTCTACCAGACAGATATCTCTTCAAAACCCGAAGATAGCCGATATTTTGCTTTTCTTACAACATGGGTTAGAAAAGGACTTGAGGGCTAGTACCTTAGTGAGGCAGGTAGCGGCCCTTAACAGCACTATCTCTGCCGTTAGGGGTAGGAGTATATCCAGACATCCTCTGGTGAAGAGATTTCTGAAAGCAGCTAAAGCTATCTCACCCCCTGTTGTTCATAGATTTCCCACTTGGGAGATTGAATTTGGTCCTTAAAGCCCTCACTAAAGCTCCATTAAAGTCCCTTAGAGATGTCTCTCTCTCTTTTTCTTGACCATTAAGGTTTCTTTTCTCATTTCAATTACCTGGCTGGAGAATCTCAGAGCTGGGAACACCCTCAATGGATCCATCCTTGTGTATCTTTTAAAAAAAATCACCGTAGTACTTAGATTGGATCCTTCCTTTTTGCCTAAAGTCAATTCTGTTTTTCACAGACAAGAGAAGATTGTGCTCCCCTCTTTCTGCCCGCATCCTTCTCGGCCCTTGGAGAAGCACTGGCATACACTAGACATAAGGAGAGCGCTAAAAGATTTTCTGCACGGGTTGGCTAGTTATAGGAAATCCTCTGCCCTCTTGGTAACGTTTTCCCAGAGAAAGAGGATTAAAGGCCTCTAGGGTGTCCATCGGCCGATGGATCTCAACATATATTACTGAAGCTTACAAAGCCTCTGATTTGTTTTCCCCCTCAGGGTGTGGTTTCCCATTCTACAAGAGGTACAGCAGTATTTTGGACCTTGAGAGCTTGGGCCCCTTATGCTGAAATTTGTAGGGCAGCTACTTGTGCCAGCCTACATTCCTACATTAGGCACTATAAAATTGATATCCTTGACTCTGCAGATGCAGCCTTTGACCGTAGGGTTCTGCAGGGAGTGTTAGAGTAGTGGTGTATGACTCTTGTATTGGTCTAGTTTCTCTCCCACCCACTTCGGGATCTTGCGGCATTCTGCTCTGAAAAGTTCCTATGAGTTCCTGCTCTGCACACCCTAGGAGAAAGGGCAGTTGGTTCACTTACCTGTGAGTTGCCCTTCTGGTGGCGTGTGCAGAACAGGAACTCAGCCCTCCCTCTGGTTCTGTTGTGGATGGACTGATATAGAAATATATCATCGACAGAAATAAGAAGAGAGTTTTTCTGTTTTATTACGTAATTTTCATTGAGAAGTTATTGTTACAGCTGTTGGACAACTGGTAAATGGGAGGGATGGATCCTCTCTGCACATGACCAGTTTTTTTCCTGAGATTCTGCCTTCTACTGGTATAGGCGGGGATCATCCCTATGAGTTCCTGTTCTGCACACCCCACCAGACGGGCAATTCACAGGTAAGTGAACCAATTGCCCTATTTTCTCCCCAGTGCCTACCCCCAAGCCTCCGTGATTGCAGTGATTGGGTACTGGCAAGCTGAAAGCCTGGGCAACATCTCCAGAGAATGAGCCTATCAGGGATTCTCCTAGGTTTGTCACAGTGGTACAGGATGGGTTTGTGATGCCAATTGGCCAGCAGACATGTCAATTATGTATCCTCATTCTGTGCTGTGCCCACCCCAACCCCCCTGGTTGTTACTGGGTAGTTGAAAGCATCTGCTTAGGAAAGAGCCAATAAGGGATTCTCTTATATCTTCTATCATAGTGCTGCAGGATGTGTTTGGGATGCCAATTAGGCAGCCTGGATGCGTCTGTCATGTCTCTTGATTCCTGGGCTGCTTCCCCTTCCCTCCACCTTGCTTCCTGAAATCCGGATTATGTCCTGAAATTTTTGTTTTTGTCCCAACATTTTCAGGACTAGTATTTGTACAACTTCTGTTAAAATAACAAAAGTCCAATTGCTTATAGAATTGGGGCCTTTTATCCAGCCTTCTGAAATTTGGCAGTGATGATCCCCTGGGTGAGTGGTACAATCGGTTTAAATTCCATCCATATTGTATGGGAAGCAAAAAAGTTACAGCTGAAAATGCATGCAGAAACCATGATGCTTATAAAATTGGGACCCTTTATCCAACCTTATTGGTTGTTGGCAGGGATGATCCCTTGGATGAGGGGTACAATCCATCCAAATGTCATGAAAATCTGATGAAAAACACAGATGTTACAGCCTGAAATGTATGTCCCAAAATATTTGTTTTTTAACATAATCTTTTGTTTTTATTCTGAAATTTCAGAACTCTTTCCTTTTTGGTTATTGCAATACAAAACGGGATTTCATTTACATTTTCATAAAAACAAAAATGAAATGCACACCCCTACTTTTTGTATTATATAATCAATCTGAATTCCTTTTGAAGGGTATGCTTTGTTTTATGGTTTCCTGGATAAGTGTGATATACTTCCTTCCCCATCCTATACATAAACTTTTAAAAGCAAGGGATGCCAAATTATGGGACAACTCTTCATGCTAACACCTACACAGAACCACTTAATTGACTGATGGACTATAAACCCCCCTTCCTTCTGACTCATGATGTAATGAAACTGCCCCATAATGTGTTTATCCTCTTCTCTGTATAACATGCAACTTTAATTATATCCTAATGCCTCTCCAGGAAGGTATGTACAGTCAGTAGTATCAACCACATTGCAGGGGGAGGGGGTGTTCAGCATCGGTTGCTTAGATGTACCCTACCCTTCAAAGTACATAGAAGCTCAGGTTGTTCCCCTACTTAATTGAACCCTAGGACGATAGGTGGGGTCTAACTGACACGAGAGGGGTACAAAAGAGTTAATAAAACTTTTAAAGCAAACTTATACCACTCCATACTCCATGACTTTTAAATTAAGGTTTTTATTCTGATGCTGTTGGGGGTCAGTTTGACCCCAATTGAAGCGCATGGGAAACTGAATGTACTATGCACCTACGGTGCTGGGGGTAGTATAGACTCCCAGAATCCTGTTAAAAATAAATGTTTATTATTTCTTTAAATGCTTAAACCAGGACCTGTTTTTCCCTTCTTTTCACACAACAAATGGAAATAGAAATATAGCATTGTGTCTGTTTTCATTAATGACATTTTCGTGTATACAAAAATATCACTACAAGCACTTTTGGGGGTCTATTATAACCCAAGTTAAACAACCACTTTACAAATATAAATTGAGTTGTATATTTTTTTAGCAGTTATAACCTTACTGGTGTGAACCTTCAACACTGTTGGTTTTTTTTCCCCATCATAGCTGCTTGCAGAGTTCATTTTGAAAAATACTTACCATTCAGCCATATGGGGTCGTTTGGACCCCTCCATTTACTTGCTAAGTGAGCCTTTTGATTAGTAAGGGTTAACATTAAAACTGGTTTGCAGTAAGGTGGTTATCTAAAGGCAGATCAGGAGACTTCATGGAGCCATCTCAGAGAAATACAAAGTGTGCTAATGACAACTCCATTTACTTGCTAAGTGACCCTTTTGTCAGTAAGAGTCAACATTAATGTTAAATTGACCTTTTTGCAGTAAGTTTGCTATCCAACGGCAGATATCAAACTTCATAGAGCCATCTCAGTGGAATACAAAGATAATTAGATAGAATCACTAATTGCTTGGTAAACACTTGGCACCCCAGTTGAAAACTCAGCTGCTATTCCTGTGTAGTTTATAGTGTTAACATTGTGGCCATCGTGGGGTATTACTGATCCCTGCTGCCTTTTGTTTTATTCCTATTCCTGTACTGCTCCCCACAAAATCTTGATAGTGTGAATTTTTTTCTAGACAGCTGTTGTCCTTTTCAAATTAGCCCCCCCTGTTGCTTTTTAATTATGGGTTAATTGGGGTCTGTTTGATGCCAAAACCAGACTAGTACAGTGGGCATGTCCAGCTTGCTAGGGTTAAAATAGTTTCATGTATATATTTTCTACTATTGAGTTTTTGAATATTTTTCTTGTCTTTTTTTATTTTATTTTACAGACACCAAACTATCCTGTTCCACGTCCTTCATAGCCTCATTAGAGTTCTTTCACCAACCTGCAAAATAAAGCCCCTAAGGTTAGAAAGCAAGACCTTACTCGCAGAACAGCTTGCACTGGCTTTGGAAGGGGAAATGGACACCCTTATGAGTTCTTTCTCCTCTGCTGTAAATGAAGTTGAAAACAATTTGGCACTGAGGTATGAAGGAAGCAAAAAAACAAGCAGTGCCATTGTGGACTCTTTGTTAGACAAAAAGGAGGCAGTGCAGCAATTCAGAGAGGAGTTTCAAAATGAACAGAAGCAAAGCACACTGGGTATGAACCTAATATTGAGTAGTGCCTCTTACAGACAAATTGCTTTGAAAGTAGCTGAAGCCCAACTGGATTCTGACATGATTGCATGGAGACTGAGCAAGTCATAATTGTTCTTCTAAAGGTTTATTCAAAATAAGTTTACTTAAAGGAAACTGTGGAGCACTTTTATATTTTGTTACTTTTTGCTTGCAATGCCATTTTAGAAGATGGAAATAAAACTTTTCTCTAATTGTGTTGGCACTTCTATTTGAGAAATAAATATTTTTCTTTCTATTTGAAGGTTCTTAGCTATACATTATTCACCTTGTTAATGAAGGAAAATGGTTGGAGAGAAATATCTTCAGTTTGGCCAACTTGACAAGAAATGAGTATTACCAGCAGTTGAGTAATTTTTGTTTCTGTAAGCTTCTGTGATAGCAAGGAAAATCATCTTTTCTGAATATTACTGGGATAAGCAACTTATTTAAGATGTTCATTAAGGAACAGATGTGGAGCAAATTTGAAATTCAGTGGCTTGTTATTAAATATTATTATTAATTATTATTATTATTATTATTAGCACATATATAGCACCAGTGATTTACCTGGCACTTTACAAAAAAACAAGATAGACACGGTCCCTGCCCGAGAGCTTACAATCTAAAGACGGGAAGGGGAGGCAGGGAAGGGGGAACAGAGGGAGACATGGTCCCTGCCCGAGAGCTTACAATCTAAAGACGGGGAGGGGAGGCAGGGAAGGGGGAACAGAGGGAGAGACAAGGGATGCAACATTCATGAGGATGTGAGAACTCAGGTACACATTCTTGGCTTGGTTACAGTAAATTGGGAGTATACAGATAACAGATGGAGGATAACCTGGGAGGGGATGATTAGCAGGAGTTAGGAAGGGCGGAGCGGAAGAGGTGGGTTTTGAGGAGGGACGTGGAGGGTGGGGGCAAGGCGGACAAGGGCTGGGAGGGAGTTCCAGGCGTTCGGGACAGCGAGGGAGAAGGGATGAAGGCGGTTGAGGGAATGGGAGGTGAGGGAGGGGATAGAAAAGGAGCGGAGTGCTTGAACGGGTTCAGAGGAAGATCAGGGCAGAGAGGTAGGGGAGTGAGGTTGTGAAGGGCTTTGTAAGGGAAGACAAGGAGTTTGTACAGAATACGCTCAGGAAGAGGAGAGGAGAGGCTGGACGTGGTCAAAGCGACGGGCTAGGTGAATGATCCTGGCAGCAGAGTTTTAAACAGAGATGAGGGAAGAAAGGTTAGAGTGACGAAGGCCAGCAAGGAGGAGGTTACAATAGTCAAGGCTATTAACTAGGGCATGAATGAGAGTTTTGGCAGAGGAGACGGACAGAAAAGGGCAGATCTTAGCACTGTTGTGGAGGGAGTAATGGCAGGATTTAACAATGGAGTCAATGTAGGGTTTGATGATGAAGCCAAAGCTATGGGCTTGGGGAACAGGGAGGACGGAGACCCCCGTCAATGGCAATTAACAGGGAAGAGGGAGAGGAAGGATTGGGAGGGAAGATAAGGAGTTCAGTTTTCGCCATGTTCAGTTTGAATTGGCGTTGAGACTCCAAGCGGAGATATCCGAGAGACAATTGGTGAGACGAGCTTGAACAGAGGGGGAGAGGGAAGGAGTGGAGAGTGTTGAGTGTCGTCAGCGTATAGGTAGTATTGGAAACCATGGGGGGCAATGAGTTTGTCTAGGGATTGGGTGTTGATGGAGAAGAGGAGAGGGCCAAGGATAGAGCCTTGGGGAACCCCGACCTAGCGGGGTAGGGAGGAGGAGGGGGAGGAGTTAGGAAGAGATACATTGAAGGAGTGGTCAGAAAGGTAGGAGGAGAACCAGTCAAGGGCAGAGTCCCGGAATACAAGGAAGTGAAGCGATTCAAGCAGGAGTGAGTGGTCGGCAGTGTCGAAGGCAGCAGAGAGATCAAGGAGGACAAGAATAGAGTAAAGGCAGTTGGATTTAGCCACAAGAAGATCTTTGGTGATCTTAGCCAGAGCTGTTTCGGTGGAGTGAAGGGGGCGGAAGCCAAATTGGAGGGGGTCAAGCGAGGAGTTGGCGGAGAGGAGATCGAGGCAATGGGAGTAGACAACCCATTCAAGGAGCTTGGAAACAAAAGGGAGGAGTGAGATAGGAAGGTAATTAGAGGGTTCAGAGGGATCCAGAGTGGACTTTGAGGATGGGGCAGACAGTAGAGTGTTTAAAGGCAGAGGGGAAATATAAAATATAGTTTCTGGTCAAATATAATGAAGTAATAAATTGGGCCAGAGAACCTATTTAATAAGCAGATGTAAGAGTGGTTTTTTGATTGAATTACCCAGAAAAACTGCCACATAAAAGGCCAAGAGCAAATAAGAGAGTCTAGGATCTAGTTCAGAATTTACTTACTCTAAAATTTTGAACTTAAATTGATGATAGTCTTTTCTTCAACCAATAGGCTTAAACCTAAGATGACACCCTGGCTGAACCTCTCAAGCTAATTCTGTCATGCACAGTTTCTCGCATACAATTCCAGTTGAAAGGACTTTTGTCCTTCTGTCTGAAATACACTTGAATGTAATAAGACACAATCTAACCAATCAGCTTGAGATTTTAACATGCAAGCTTAAACCCAGCAGGAGTGTAGCTATCATAGGTATAGGAGGGACATTTGTCCCGGGACCCAAGCTGCATGCAGGGCCCACAAATCCTGTCCTGTTACAGCGCAGCCGGGTGGAGACTGACCTGAGTGGAAGCAGACGTTTCTGCTGCGTGCGGTGCGCATGGGACCCACCCAGCGAGCAACACAGGATGGAGAAAGCACCAGCAGCAAGGATTTTTTTTTTATAATCTCAAATAGCATGGACCAGAAACTGCTAGATGTGTGTGTGGTTGGTTTTTGTTTTGTTTTTTGCTTAGAAAGAAATGCAGTATGCTAGTTTATTAAATGTAGTTAATACACAACAAAAACTTCATAGCATTGAATAGATGTCATCACAGAGTGACTTTCACTTTAAGAAATCTCACAATCAGTGGACAAAATTACGATAAAGTGTAAAATAAATGTACTTATTTTATTTATTTAACAAAATTTGTACCCCGCTCTATCTGCCACAGGCAGCCGAGCGTGGCTAACAATAGAAAAAATATAAATATAATATAAAACAATTTAAAAACACTTTAAAACATAATAATGCCTGGCGGAACAGCCAGGTCTTACAGTGCTTACGGAAGGCCAGGAGGTCCAGGGCCAGACGGGCCCACACCGGGAGGGAATTCCAAAGGTGCGGCGTGGCCACCGACAACGCCCTATTCTGCATGGCCACCCGGGAAATCCGGGGGACCTCCAACATGGCGTCCCCTGACGACTGCAGGGGCCGATCTAGAACTCGGGGAGTGAGCCGGTCTCACAAATAAGCAGGGCAAAATAAAGACAGTAAATTAATGACTTTTTACAGCTAAGTGCTATGCAAGCGAATTTGCATAATAAATTACGCTATAACTTTAACAGGGGTGTAATAATCAGATAATAGTTCATAAGACTGAATTGATTTCGGGTCAGTGCTTCAGACACTGTAAAGTAATTTCTTCATGGTTATCCTAATTATTCCTTCAATAGGCCACTAACTAAACTTTCTCTGTTTCTCCTTCCCCATGAAAAGTGGACAGGGAAAGTGTAGCAATTGTTAATTATGCGTTGAATGAAAAAGTACTTCCTTTTATTTGTTTTAAATCTGCCGGCAGCTAGTTTCATGGATTGTCCCCTAGTTCTAGTACTATTTGAGAGGGTAAATAACCGTTCCCTATCTACTCTTCGCATACCACTCAAGATTTTATAAACCTTTATCATGTCCCCTCTGTCTTCTCTTCTCTAAGCTGAAGAGACCCAGCTTGTCAAGCCTCTCTGTACCTTTTCTAGTTCAGCTATGTCTTTTTTGAGATGGGGCGACCAGAACTGCACACAATATTCCAGGTGCGGTTGCACCATTGATTTGTATAGAGGCATTATGACATCCTCAGTTTTATTCTCTATTCCTTTGTGAATAACTCCTAACATTCTGTTCAGTTTTTTTGACTGCTGCTGCACATTGGGCTGAGGATTTCAGTGTATTGTCTACAATCACTTCCAGATCCTTTTCCTGAGTGGTAACTCCTAGCTTAGTACCCAGCATTGTGTACTCATAGTTTGGGTTATTTTTCCCTATGTGCATCACTTTGCACTTGTTGTTGTTGTTTGTTGTTGTTAGCAAGCATTTATATAGCACAAGCAATGTACCTGGCGCTTTACAAAGTAACTGAAGAGACACGGTCCCTCCACATTAAATCTCATCTGCCATTTAGATGCCCAGGCACCCAGTCTCGTAAGATCCTGTTGCAGTTCTTCACAGTCTGCTCGTGTTTTAACTACCTTGAATAACTTGGTGTCATCTGCAAATTTGATCACCTCACTCTTAACGCCCTTTTCCAGATCATTAATGAATACATTACACTGCACTGGTCCCAATACAGATCCCTGGGGCACACCATTTTTTACATCTCTTCATTGTGAAAACTGACCATTCAGTCCTACTTTTTGCTTCATATCGTTTAACCAGTTACCGATCCATAGTAAGACACCACCTCCTATCCCATGACTTTTTAATTTTCTCAAGGGTCTTTTATGTGGGACCTTATCAAATATTTTCTGGAAATCCAAGTACATTATATCTACCGAGTCTCCCTTGTCCACATGCTTATTTACACCCTCAAAGAATTCCAACAGATTATTGAGGCATGACTTACCTTTGCTAAATTCATGTTGACTCTTCTCCATTAAGCCATGTTTATCAACATGCCCAGTAATAAGGTTCTTAATGATAGTTTCCACCCTTTTGCCTGGCACAGACATCAAGCTTACTGGTCTGTAGTTTTCAGGATCACCTCTCGGTCCCTTTTTAAATATCGGGGTTACATTTGCCACCCTCCAGTTCTCCAGTACAGTAGCAGATTTTAGCGATAGGTTATAAATTATTAACAGTATTTGAGTTCCTTCAGAACTCTGGGGTGAATACCATCTGGTCCTGGTGATTTGTTAGTATTTAGTTTGTCAATTTGCTCAAGGACCTCCTCCAGAGTCATGTTGATTTGTGACAGCTCTTCTAATTCATCACCTACAAAGTAAGGTTCCTGCGTGGGTATCTCCCCAACGTCCTCTGCAGTAAAGACCGAAGCAAAGATCTCATTAAGCTTCTCTGCAATGTCATTTTCCTGCCTAAGCACCCCTTTCAGCCCCTGGTCATCTAATAGCCCCTCTCTAGCAGGCTTCCTGCTTCTGATGTACTTGAAAAAGTTTTTATTATTAGTTTTAGCATCTTTAGCATGTTGCTCCTCAAATTCCTTTTTGGTCTGCCTTATTAACTTTGTACATCTACTTCGGCAAAGCTTATGCTCTTCCCTGTTTACCTCATTGGGTCTCTCCATTTTTAAAAGGATACCCTTTTAGCTCCAATAGCCTCCTTCACCTCACCATTTAGCCACACAGGCATATGCTTGGTCCTCTTCCTGCCTTTCTTAATTTATGGAATACATTTAATCTGAGCTTTCAAGAGGGTGTTTTTAAATAGTGTCTACGCTGCATGTAGACATTTCATTCTTAAAATGTGAGGTGAAGTAACTAATACAGTTCAGTCCTGGCTACTCTGCCTCAGTTTCCCCTTGCGTGTAATGGAGATCATGCTACTGCTCTTTGGAAGCAGGCAGTTCTTGGTTGCAGTCTCATTGATAATTTCCCAGCCAGCCTTTCCTAGTCGCTACCCTCACCTCCTAGTTTCTTCCCAAGTCTGTCCCCTCATCTCCTCTCAGACAGCTCCTCCCAGATAATCCTCCCACACCCTAGTTCCTCTCAATCCTGCTGCCATCTCCTACGAGGCAGCAGCTCCCAGACACTACCCCTGTTCCCTAGCTTCCACATCCTGGGACTCATTCCCTGCTAGCCATGCCCTCAGACAGTCCCCTACCAGCTTCCCTGAACCCTACCTCCAGCCACTTCCAGACACCCGCTGTTCCCCTAGCTCCCCCATTCTTTTTTCCTTCTCCTTCAAGCCAGCCCCTCCCAGACACTCTCCCTGTCCCCACACTCCCCCTAAGCCAGCCCCTCCCAGACATTCCTTTCACCCACTATACGTGTGTGTGTGTATGCATGCGTGGGTATGTCTGGTTATTAAGCCGCTATGTTTATTTCCCCCTCCCCACAGTACATGTTAAATGTGACCATTAGTACCCGAACAATTCCCCCTTTAAACTTCTGATGTTTCTGTGCATTTGGTTGGTGAAGGTAGCTTTCTCGACAGCTGTAAAACTGCCACTTATTAGAGCCATCTGTCAGTAGAGCCATCCCTGCCACAGGTTGGAGGTCCAAACCCCCACTTTACCGGGTTTGAGTGACTCATTTTCCCTTGTGCACAGCCATCTTGAATTAGTTTCTCTCTGGCTAATTCAAGTCTGCCGCAGGAAAACTCCTTTGTCACTCAAGGGCCTGATCCTTCCCATTTACAGACTCTTTACTCTCTGTGTTCGCAAGAACTTGAGGGCTCTTGTTACTCACTTGTGTTCCAATGTTAGACACAGACACTTCTTCATAAAGATAAGAAGTAAGTTTATTGATTACATAAGCAAGATAGTTGATACAGAGTGGTTACTAGAAATCAAAGGTAAATATAATGCATTCCTGATCTATACTGGTTAAGTTCCTAAATAAGCATCTTACCCTATAAAGGTCCATAAGCTTCTGGTTCCTCAGTCATAAAGGTAGAATGACTGGGCACTGACTTCTTAGTTGGTAGTAGGGGCGGGAAACCGGTAAAAAGTTCCCCGGAAGGCCTAGAGCGTCCTGACGCCGGCAGCCACAGCCGGCGCTGAGGCCGCCGGACCGCCCGCCGCCGCCGGAGCTCCCAAAGGTAAGCGCACTGAACGTTAGTAGGGGTGATCCCTGGGGGGG
>QEPC01004766.1:1349157-1379773 GCA_003113815.1 Sphenodon punctatus
CCCCATTGAAACCAATGAAATAAATCCGGTACCGGCATACCGGATTTAATCCGGGAATCCGGTTTTCGCAGAACCGGTAACCGGTAAATCCGGTAGCCGGTAATGGGCCCGGGGTCCCACCACTAGTTGGTAGAGAGCAAATCATGCCTCTCAGTTCATGGTTTCCCCAGCCTTGCTGCTGGCAGCTTTTCGTATGCAGATGTAACTGCTGGCTCTCGGAGAGAACTCCATCAAGGTGACTCACTGGCCTCTTTAAGTAGTCTTCCTCTTTCTTTGTCTCTGTTTTCCCGCCTTGGGGAAAACCTGAAGTGTGTTAGACAAACGTAAGGTCCATCCGCATCTCCACAGGGTTCCGTCTGGCAAGTGTTCTCAAATACACATTTTTGGTATCTCTTTGCATTTCCTGTAGCTTGGTGACGTGTCAGAGCCCTAATTTGAGTTTTACAGTTCTCAATTGTAACATTACATACATGTGGAACCTTTTGCATTACATATTTACCAGACTTGTAGTCTACATGTAGTCTCGTGTTACATGTGTGTGACCCTGTTTCTCCGTGACAGCCCCCCTGTAAGATTGCATTGTGAAGTGGGCCCAACAGGGTCCCATAACATGCTTAGACTGGTGTGTCCTGCCGGTGTGTGTAGGGATATGCAACCCCTCTACCTCATTTGTGTGTGTTTGAATCTTAGTACAGTTAGACCTTTGGTTTTCCAAACCCTCTGTCAGCCCTGTGGGGCTATCATGTTCACGTGTTTTCCACCATATTTTAGTGGTGTAATCCTGTGATCCATACCCTTCAAGGTACATCAGTAGGTGTTTGCATAAGACTGTGACAAATGGGTGGGAACGCCATGTTAACAACCTTTGTTCCCGTCTCAAACTTTGGCCATGTTTCCAGACTATCTGGCAGCCTGTTTCTTACTGGCTGTATGTCTGTTCCCATCAGAAGTATTATTAGGAGACACAGGAGGGAGTGTGGAGTAAGTGTGACACCTTTTACACTAAAGAGCACACACACCCCCTTCTGTTGTCTGTGTAACTGCATTTTCAAACACTTTTCACCAGGAGTAATGCTGTAATTCCCAGTGGGTAGATTGCTATCATGTGGCATTCGCATTTCCCCCTTGGCTGTGATGGTGTGTGTGGATGTCTTTGCATTCAAATCAATCACCCAGCCAAAAACTGCTTCTGTGGAGGGCGTTTGTCAGCAGCCTGTCTTGTGCCCTGCCCCCGACTTCTGTTCATACCTCCAGGATCCCCTGGGTCCATATGACCATGTCTTTCTCCTTTGGGGGAGTCTGACTTTGTGACATGGGTGTGAGAACCCCCAAGTATCCCTTCAGACCTCCCCACACCAAACTCCGGAGGATTTAGTTTACCAAGTGCAGCGGCGTGACTCTGGACACTGTTAACCGTTTCCTCCCCTCCAGTCTCTACTTCAGCAGCGTTTCCCTGGTCCTCCTTAGGTAAGGCAGAGGTGCACAGTTCACTCTTAGACTGATGCTCGTGCCCCTTTAGGATTACTGCGTGGTGCATTTCTATCCCTGGGGAAGAGATACCCCTCGTTCCCCCCTCCATCCCAGGAAAGGTTTCCTGCACATTTCCACCTCCTCCTAAGGTAGAATCCTCCACCTCCCGGCTTGCCTGTTTCTCCTTGGGTCCAGTTAGCCACTTCCCACTGTCTCTTAAGGTAGGACAACAAAACTCCGGGTCATTCTGTAACCCCCTGGTTTGAGTAGGGGCGTTTGCAGCCTCTACTCTCCTCCTGGGGTGGTTACTCGGTTTGATTCTGCAGGATCTGGTCCCTCCTGTGTAAGGTGGGGTGCCAAGCCTTGGGCTTCAGAATCAGGTTCACTCCTTTCAGTTCCCCATGTGAGATATGCAGTTTTCTCCCCGGATCTTGTCCTCCCCTGCCTTCTGCCTGGATTGGGGACTCCTCTTTGGGATTTTCCTGCACCTGAGTGGAGTTCACAGGTTGGGGTGCAGGATCTGTAAATCCTTCCTGTAACCCTTCCCCTCCACTAGGATTGTTCTCTGTCTCCCCATGTTTCAGGGGTAGAGGTGCAACTTGTTCAGGGTTCTCTGAGTCTTGTTGCCCTTCACCCTCCCTTCGCGGGTTGCTCTCTGGCTCCCTGTGTTCCTGAGATTGGGCTTTTTCCAGTCTCCCTCCCAGCATCCATTTGTTTATATCATTCCCCACCAACATTTCATTTTGTGTCCTTCTGGGGAGTACTGCCACCTGGATGGGTCCTTTTGAGCCTCCCCATTCTAAATCTACAGTGGCTGTGGGCAAAATATCCCTGATCCCCATTGCCAATGATACCACAACCTTTCTATGAGTGTTTATTTTATGTTTTGGGATCAAGTCCTCCCGTACCATGACCATTTGTGCTCCATTGTTCAATCTTCCCACACAGTTTACCCTGTTAATCTTAGCAGGTTTTCATAGTAACTGATCTCCTGTGGGTGGGTTAGGAATGGTATAGCAATCATCAATCCCTCTGGGGACTGGTTTAAGTACCGACACAAAATTCACACTGACAGTCCCAATAATCTCATCAGCCTCTCTTTTAGGGCTTTGAAACTCTCTTTTTGGGGGGCAGTCTCTTACCACATGCCCTGTTTGCTTACAGTTATAACACTGTCTTGAATCATTAGTAGGGGATTGGGAGGTGTGTGTTCTTTGGAGTCTGGGTGATTCCTGTCTCCCCCCACCCCCATTCTCGTTTGGTTTGTTCTGGGTTAAGTTTACTTGTTCAGATTGTGGATTGTACCCATTCTGCTTATGGTAAAACCCTTGTTTGGATTTTTCTCCATTATTTGGTTTCTTTTCACCATTATTTGGCTTTCTTTCCCCATAAGCTGAGAGAGCATTTGAAATATACTCATCTGCTCTCCTCCCAGGCTGTTTGTACCCCTAATCTCAAATCACACTTGCTTAATCAAGGGATCACAAATGTCAATTATTTAGGAATTGCTCAAGGATTACAAGGTCCATTACTTGTTCCTTTGTAGTGTTTCCTTGTGCATCTAACCATTTCCCCCCATACTGATTTAACATTTTCCCCATATCTGAATAAGACATACCGTCTCCCTTCTTAAAGTTGTGTAGTTTCAGGCGAAAAGTTTCTGGAGTGATTCTGTACTCCTCAAGAACTGCTTTTTTGAATTCCTCAAAAGACAATGCTTGGTCTTCCTCGAGCTTTACATTGTACACATCTCTTGCTTTCTTGGGGATCTTGGGTATCACCAAATTGATCCACAAGTCATAGGAGCAGGGACCGTATCTATTTTATTACTTTGTAAAGTGCCAGGTACACTGCTGGCGCTATATAAATGTTTGTTAATAATAATAATCTGGAATCTTTTCTCGTTGAAAGATGTGCTGGGCGGTTGTGAAAAATTTATCAATGCATTCGCTTTCTTTGTATATGGGCAGAAGTGCTGAACAGTCTCTGATTAGTTGCCTCCTGTATCTTTCTGGGGTGCTTCCAGAGGGTATTGTGGGTTGGATCCCCGCATCTACCTGCATTTTGAGGAAAGCGAGTTGATGATCTCGTTCTCTCTGTTTGTCCTCTCCCTCTCTTCCTGTTTTATTTTTTTCCAGTCTGAGCTCATGTTCCATTCTCATTCTGGCCATCTTGAGTTCAGGGTTTGAGCCTCCTCCCTCTGGTTACCGGTCAGTTGGAAGTGGGTTTGGGGGTATGTTTGGCAGCGCATCTCCATCTTGGTTGGGTGGAGAGGGGTCCGGAGGGGGATTTCCTGCCCCCGCTCTGTTTCCATCCGTTCCATTCGTGCTCATTTCAAACTCCTGGATCAGCTGCTTCAATTGCTGCTTAGTTTTGCCTTCTGCTTCGAGACCTCTGTGTCGGGCTTCCCTGCTCAGTTCTGACTTTCACAGGTGATGAAAGTGTTTTGGGAGCCCTATTTTGTCACTTTTCCTGGCCCAAAATTAAAACTAAAACAACAAACTCAAAGCACTCTGTTCAAGGATCTGCTTGTTCCACCCTCTCAGAGCTGAGTTCCCGACTCATGGGGCTTTCAGACTCTGCAGGCTTGGGATTTACTCCCCTCAGAGGAGTCCAGTCACCTGGGTATGCTCCTCTACTTTCTACACATTGGTCCACAAGCTGAGCTTTACCCTACTCATTGCAGCGCCACTGTCACGGGTTGGAGGTCCAAACCCCCACTTTACCGGGTTTGAGTGACTCAGTTTCCCTTGCGCACAGCCCTCTTGAATTAGTTTCTCTCTCTGGCTAATTCAAGTCTGCCGCAGGGAAACTCCTTTGTCACTCAAGGGCCCGATCCTGTTTACAAACTCTTTACTCGCTGGGTTCACAAGAGCTTGAGGGCTATTGTTGCTCACTTGTGTTCCAATGTTAGACACAGACACTTTTTCATAAAGATAAGTAAGTTTATTGATTACATAAGCAAGATCTTTACTGGTTGAGTTCCTAAATAAGCATCTTACCCTATAAAGGTCCATAAGCTTCTGGTTCCTCAGTCATAAAAGTAGAATGACTGGGCACTGGCTTCTTAGTTGGTAGAGAGCAAAATCATGTGTCTCAGTTCATGGTTTCCCCAGCCTTGCTGCTGGCAGCTTTTCGTATGCAGATGTAACTGCTGGCTCTCGGAGAGAACTTCCTCAAGGTGACTCACTGGCCTCTTTAAGTAGTCTTCCTCTTTCTTTGTCTCTGTTTTCCCGCCTTGGGGAAAACCTGAAGTGTGTTAGGCAAACATAAAAGGTCCATCCGCATCTCCACAGGGTTCCGTCTGGCAAGTGTTCTCAAATACATATTTTTGGTATCTCTTTGCATTTCCTGTAGCTTGGTGACGTGTCAGAGACCTAATTTGCGTTTTACAGTTCTCAATTGTAACATTACATACATGTGGAACCTTTTGCATTACATATTTACCAGACTTGTAGTCTACATGTAGACTCGTGTTACACGTGTGTGACCCTATGTTTTTCTGTGACAATCCCACTCTACCTTCCATAAGAGGACATGCTTTCAAAGCTAGACCTGGCTTTCATTGCACAGATAAACTCGGTCAGCCACATTACAATGGCTGCAATTAACAATGTCCTGCAACTTATCCGCTGCCGAGTGTCGCGCAACTCAGCTGTTCTCGAGCCCCCTTGCCCCCCCCCCCCAAGTTGCAACTCAGTCTTAATTGCGGCCAGTTACCAGCTTCTCAAGAGAGGGGGAAGGGAGGAGATATTTCTACATCTGCTGCTGTCAGACAGAATGCCTAACCCAGCCATTTCTTACTGTATTGTGATATACGCTCTTGTCAGCCAATCACAGCGGACAGCACTGCTGCTGTCTAACTGAACCTTGTGTGCTTGTGTTCTCAATGTGCATTGGTGAACCTACTGTTTCATAAAAACTCTCCAACATCACCACCCAAAACCAAACATTTAAAAGCACTCTCTTGGCTGTCGAGGCTACATATATGTCAGTTTCAAGCCATAATTATGTACACAGACAAAGATATAGGCATGCATTAAAATGTTAGTATGGAAGTGATTCTACATCAGAGCAGGAAAATCAAAACACTCTTAACTCAAAAAGTATTGTACTAACCCAACCAAAATTAAGCAAAAATCACAAACCATCTTCCTAAAAAGCAGGGTTGGCATTTCACTACTTAGAATGAAAGTGCGGTTGTAGTTTAACATACAGCTGATACCGCGGCTATATAATTTAGTATTGCACAGAATCCGTTTAATTCTGTACTTACACTAGAAGTTAGGGTAATGTGCAACTGCTCTGTGGTTGATTAGGGGAAATATGGTACAAACTGTTAATATACCGGATTTTGGTTAAAGTTGTGCCAGCACTTGCTCTGACTGTTTGCGTTGCCATTCCTGGAGCAGAATTAGCTATTGGAATTGGCTATGAAACCAGCAAACAGTAGATATTAACTGAACCATTTAGAGCTGAAAGAGAATAGATGGGGTCAGTATTTAATATGTTGTATATAAATGATCTTGGGGTTAGAATTTTAAGCATCATTGGAGTTATGGTGTGACTTGCGGTCTTTTTGATCTGAATGACTTCCATGTTGAGCATACCTGTATGTATTTTGATTATATATTAAGAGTTTCTGGTTCAAAAATAAATTCTTGAGCCCAAAAAGCATGGATTTGCAGTTTGTACACAAAGGGCTTGTAGACTCGGAGTTGATGTGCACAGCCAATACTTATCCATTTAGACATATGATTAGTTCTTTCCACTGCCATTGTATTTATCTTGTGCACATACTTGTTCTCTTAAGGTGCTTGCACATGTTACACTATTTCATGTTGGTTTCTATCCTACAGAAGATTTAATACCACGTGCATACAACTTTTCTCATTCATCAGGAAAAGTTCTGTGATTTTCATCCCAGATTTCAGGGTAGTGAAATTCTTCTCTGACAGTAATGTGGGTTTTGTATCGCATTAAATTGGAATGTGTGCATGTGATGAATTTAATTTAAAATTAATGTGAAAATTAGAATGTGTAGAGGCTTGCCTACTAACGTGTATGAATCCATTTTTAATGTAACAACGGATCCCTTACGGTCAGATGATGTCACGCTGGCCCAAAAAAACCCAGAAGGAAAATAACGTGGGCATGCAGCCCTGCTGGAATTTTCCATTATCTCACGTGAAAATCGACATGTGTGCAAGCGGTCATAGATTTATTACAATCTGGCCCATGATCTATATCATGTTGGGAAACCCTGGGGGCCAAATGTGGCCCATGGCTAGCTTTTGTGTGTCCCCATTCCAGTTTCTGGATCTCACCCGTGGATCTAGTTCCTACCCCCAAACATTGAAAAACTGAGCTCAGCATAATGGGGCAGAATGAGGACATGCACAGAAAGATAGGAGACCGATCCATGATCTGGCCCCTCTTTTTCTGACAGCATCTCTTAATTCTCACTATATCAGCAGGGTTCCTAGCTTTCTCTGCCAAAAAATTGGAAATTCTCGAACCTCCTCCATAAATTCTGATTAAAACCACCAAAATCTGCTATTTTGGGCTGTTAAAATTAGGAAGTGTTTGTTGCAAATTATTCATTTTTTGTGACAATTTGATGAACTGGTTGCCACTGCCACTCAAATAACAAAACAACAAATATCTGATGATATGGGTCCTTCCCTCGGAAGGTGTGTGTGTGTGTGGGGGGGGGGGGGGGGTTGCTGCTCCAACTTCTTTCTTCCACCAGCCCCAGCACGTACCGCAACGTACCTCTGCCTCACCAAAAGCCAAATGTGTCTGTATTCTTTTCATGTCAAATCTCTTCTCTTGGACGCAGGCGCGCACCAGAACCTCCACAGAGCTTCTGCCTTTTTAAAATTTCCGCTGCTGCTGCTGCCGCTTGTGATTTTTTGTAGGCAGAAATTTCCTAGAAAAACTTGGAAATCTGTGTTTTTCTCTGGGGAACATGATTTTTCTCTGATAAAATGGGAATTCTGCATTTTTCTCTGGTTTTCCATGCTAAATGGAAAACCAGGAATTCTGTACATCAGTAATCTTTTATAAGTGAATTTGTGTACTTTGGTTTTTAAATCCTTTCCTTGAAGGATGTTAGGGAAAGATTTTAAAACAATAGTCTTTTAATATTGATATCTGCTTATGCCGATATGCTAGTGGTCTGCAAAGATTTATCACAATCTTTACACCTGTTTTAAGGACTCTTCTCTCACCTTTGTGCTAGAGTTAGGGAAGTTCTGCTAGTTCTTTGTACTAGTAGAACGGACTTCCAGCCATATTGAATGTGGTAGTGGTACAAGATGTTTTTTTAATGTTTTCTAAACTGATACGCAAAGTAAAATCTTGTTTAATTTTGAATATAATGAAATCTAATGAGTGCTGTTGATCTAAATGAATGACTCATTACCAGCTTTTAATGTTAATTAAACTTGCAGAAAGTAGCATTGTTTATGTATTGCTAATAGTGTGATGATTTAGCTTATTGCTTTAGACAAATAAAGTAAACAGAGGAAATTCTAATAGAGACTGCTGTCAAGGTAATTACATTTTTATGCCTTTTTAAACACTGGCAGTTTTAAAACCACTGAAGAAATGATTTTTGACTGATTTCTCTTTTAAATAAATATGATGCAAACTGATGAATGATATTTTATAGACAACTAAATTTTATTTTTGTATGATTAAAACAACATTCCTCAAGAACTTTTAATATCAGTTTGCTATACATGGACTCTTGATGTTAATGTAACTAGTGGGATTTATTTTAGTTAGCAGCAGCAGAAAAATAGGGTTTCAAATTGTAAGTAACCAACAGGAGCATAAGAAGTTTTTGATACAACAATTTTTTATGGTTAAAATTTAAATTTCTCTGCTCCAGAATGTGTCCTGAGTTCGTCCCAAATGAAAGCATAACCAGGTAGTTCAGATAATATAGTTTGTATGACACGCATCTGTTGGGGAGAGCATGACTTTCTGAGCTTCCTAGAGTCCTTTATGGTGTGACAGACTCTGTGAAGCTCAGCAGCTTGCACTCTTGACAAACAGCAGTTGGTATCTTAACTCCTTCGTTTTTCCAGTTTCTCAGCCCATATAATGCTAATGCTTGTTTTAGAGAAATGTTGTTCTTATTTTCAGTTACTTGTATCAAGCTTATAAAAAACAGTCAAATACATTTGAAAAATCAAATACTAAATTTCACCTGCAATTTATTTTTTTTAAGAACAGTTCAGTCCTGAAGAATTCATGCTATCCAAGCTTGTAATTTACTTAAGGCAGGGACTTTAAACTTTACATAAGGTGTCATTACAACAGTGTTCTGGCTATTTCCCAAACCCATCACAACCGTGTAATGTCCCTATGGCAAGTAGTTTGTTTGTTTATTTATTTATTTATTTACATTTATTGGCCGCCCTCTCATGCCTACGGCATCTCGGGGCAGTTCACAACAACTAAAACAATAATAAAATACATAAAACAACAATATAAATAATTTAAAACTTACCCCCCCCCACAAACATTCCCCCTCCCTACCCTGCTCTCCCAGTCTCCCCTCCGAAGGTCTGGGTGAACAGCCAGGTCTTACAGGCTCGATGAAAAGCCATCAGACCCGGGGCCAGGCGAGCTTCCTCTGGGAGGGAGTTCCAAAGCCGCGGCCCGGCCACCAAGAACGCCCTCTCCATCGTGGCCCCCGTTTAACACGGGGGACCTCCAGGAAGGCACCCCCGGCAGACCTCAGGGGCCGCCCTGGGGCGTGGAAGGCGAGGCGGTCTCCAAGGTATGAGGGGCCCAGACCGTATAGGGCTTTATAAACCAACACCTTGAATCTGGCTCGGTGTGCTATAGGCAGCCAGTGCAGAGTGCGGAGCACAGGTGTGATATGCTCCCGTCGCCTCGTCCCCATAAGGAGACGGGCCGCCGCATTCTGCACCAGCTACAGCCTCTGAATCAGAACCAAGGGAAGCCCCACGTAGAGAAGCGTGTTGCAGTAGTCTAGCCTCGAGGTGATGAAGGCATGAATAAGAGTGGCCAGGTCAGGCCCAGAGATGTATGGGCGCAGCCTCTGCACCAGATACAGCTGGCGGAAGGCGACTTTAGCCACTGCCTCCACCTGCCGATCCAGACGGAGGCCCGGATCTAACACCACCCCCAGACTCCGAACCTGCTGGGCTATGGGAGGGCAGACCCACCACCACCACCAGAGTGGTCAGCACCTCCCTCGCCCTACCCACCACCATCACCTCCGTCTTATCAGGAGGTTGGTTCAGTTGGTTACCTTGAAAAGGTGGTGCACTAGAAACATTAAGTGAAGTTTAAAACTTCCTTTAATTGACCAAGGCCCTATGCTAAACTCCATAGTGTTTTTTGTTTTGTCTGTAATGAAACAGCTTTTTAATACCTCATTTGATCCATTAAAATCTTCCAAGGAATGTTCTAGGTATTATTTATTTATTTAAACACTTATACCCCGCTCCTCCAGTCCTAAGGCAGCTCGGGTGACTCACAACATATTAAAAACAATACAAAAAGGGTTACTAAAACAATCAGTTCATTATTAAAACAATAAAGGAGGTAGACCCACTGGCGAAACCCCACCCTCACTGCCTCCTCCCCCCAAAAGGCCTGGGCAAAAAGCCAGGTCTTACAGGCCCGACGAAAGGCCATCAAGCTAGGAGCCAGGCGAGCTTGCTCTGGGAGGGAGTTCCACAGCCGTGGTGCAACCACCGAGAACGCCCTCTCCATTGTGGCCCCCCGGTTCACCCGGAGGACCTCCAAGAAGGCACCCCCAGTAGATTGCAGAGGTCACTCCAGGGCCCAGGGAGTGAGGCAGTCTCTTAGATAGGAGGGGCCGAGACTGTGTAGGGCTTTAAAGATCAAAACCAGCACCCTGAATCGGGACCGGAACGCTATAGGCAGCCAGTGCAGAGCCCGGAGCACAGGTGGAATGTGCTCCCTATGGCCCGTCTCCATTAGGAGACGGGCCGTCGCATTCTGCACCAGCTGCAGCTTCCGAGTCATCATCATCAAGTGCAGCCCCATGTAGAGCGCGTTGCAGTAATCTAGCCTTGAGGTGATGAATGCATGGATGAGGGTGGCCAGGTCATGTCAAATGTCAAAGTAAGTTTATTCGGCCGAGCCAATGGCTATAGCCAGATAAATAAAATTAGGAACAAAGGAGAATACAAAAGAAAACCAGGAAACAAGCCCTGAGGTTTTCATACAACTCTAAAAGATAAAAGAAGCAAAAATACAACAAAGATCCATCATTACAATATATTGGCCAGGTCCAGAGCTTGAGACATATGGCTGGATCCTGCGCACAAGATGTAATTGGTGAAAGGCTCTCTTTGCCACCGCCTCCACCTGACGATCCAAGTGGAGACCAGCGTTCAACAGGACCCCCAAGCTCCGTACCTGCGGGGCCAGCGGGGGCGAACCCCCTCCATGAGGGGGGGCATCACCTCCAGTGCCCGACCCACCAATATCACCTCCGTCTTGTCAGGATTCAGCTTCAGTCTGCTCTGCCTCATCCAATCACTTACTGCTAACAAACATAGGGAAAACACCGAGACTGCAGGGCCTGTGTTCGTTGAAAAAGAGAGGTACAGCTGGGTGTCATCAGCATACTGGTGGCAATTTACACCAGACCATCTCATAACTTCCGCCAGGGGTTGCATGTAGATGTTAAATAACAACGGAGACAGAATCGAACCTTGCAGTATGGCACAAGCAAGATCCCGGGGACCAGATGTTTCTTCCCCCAGCACCACTCACTGGCCTCCTCCCCAAGAGGAATGAGTGGAGCCATTCTAAAACAGTCCCATCCCCCCCACACACACACACCGGGTCCGCAGCCATCTCAACAGCAACCCATGGTCCACTGTATCAAACGCTGCCGAGAGATCTAATAGAACCAAAAGTGTAGCATGTCCTAAATCCATCTCTCGGCAGAGGTTGTCTACCAAGGCCATCAACACAGGGTATTTTCAGACGTTACGAGATCACGCTCAACCACAGTGAACCACTGTCAATCCCACAGCGGGGCCAAAATGCCCTGAACGTCTGTCCGGTGGCCACCAGATGTTCACCACGGTCAATACCCACATGGGGTCAATTTCAACCACGCTTCCAGGGCTCCCCACCGGACAATCCCCGAAAGCGTGGTCAAAGAGATTCCCGACGGGAACCAACAAAAAGTAACGTCTGGTCAGCAAGCACCGGCAGGGATCAAAGGAAAGGATTCCCAGCCGGGGACAAAGCACGCAGCGTCGCTCCTAGGCAACAAGCGACAACACAGGCCGGGGAGGGAGATTTAAAGGGCACACAGCAGCAGCCGGGACGAGCCGCCCCGGCGCCTTCCAGGTGCTTTGACCACGGCCCGGCCCAGGATCGGCGTAACGTCTGTTGCACTGTCCCGAGCCGTGATCTGTCGGCCCGATTCCCTGCCGTGGTCCCGTCATGTCTGTTCGGGGCTTTTTTTGATCACGGGGGGTAGTTGTTTGGTTCTCCCCCGCTGGGGATCCACTATGGTGAATCGGGACCATGTAACGTCTGAAAATACCCACAGTCTCAGTGCCATAACCTGGACGAAAACCTGATTGAAAAGGATCCAGGAAACCGATGCTATCCAGATGTCCCTGGAGCTGCTGGGCCACCACTCGTTCCCTAAAAAGGGAAGGTTAGAGACAGGCCGGTAGCTAGTGAGCAAACCAACATCCAATGATGATTTTTTGATCAGGGACCGCACCACCGCCTCCTTGAGGCAGTTTGGCACCCTGCCCTCCCGAAGGGGAGGCATTGATCACCCCCGCCAACACCGGCCTCAAAATCTCCCCGAGCAGCACTCTTGATTTAACATTTCTGCGAGACAGAGTGGCCAGCAATAGTGGATGAGCATTTGACTGGTGGTTGGAATGGGCAGCTGGATCGAGCTTTCGGATGGGTAGCGATTGAGTCTGTGTAAAGTCAGACTAGGCAGTGTATAAAATCTAGCTTGATCTAGAAGCCAGTCATCTTTGAATTTTGCCTTGGGCTCTGATTAGTCATAAACTGTGCACTCAGCCTATTTAAACAATGAAATCTGGGACCCCAGGATTTTGGGAACTGAATGCAACTCTCCCTTAAAATCCATAGAAAGGCTCCCACTGACTTCTATGGACTTGGATCAAAGGGTATTTTCAGAAGTGACGCTACCATGCTTAGCCACACTTAACCCCACCCCAGGGTCACAACCACCATCACATCTTTTTGGCGGTCGCCAAATGTTCACCACGCTTTGCCCCGAACCATGGTAGCAGTTACCACCAGTTGTGATCTTGGAAAATCACAGGTAACAGTCAGTGGTAAGCACTACCACAGTTCGGGGGAAAGTGTGGTAAGGCACACCATCATGTCTGTTCTGGGTACCAGTCTACCCCGGGGCCAGATGGGTTTCCTCCGGGAGGGAATTCCAGAGTCACGGCCCGGCCACCGAGAACGCCCGTTCCATTGTGGCCCCCCACCTAACACAGGGGACCTCCAGGAAGGCGCCCCCGGTAGACCGCAGGGATCGCTCTGAGACGCGGAGGGCGAGGCAGTCCCTGAGGTATGAGGGGCCGAGATCGTGTAGGGCTTCATAGATCAAAACTAACACCTTGAAGCTGGCCCGGTACGCTATAGGCAACCAGTGTGAAGTGCGGAGCACAGGTGTTATGTGCTCCCTCTGACCCGTCCCTGTAAGGAGACGGGCCCCCCCAAATCCCCCTTGTCTCTACACCCCCAGATCCTCCACTACGGACCTGGTCTCTGAAACAGTCCAAGGTGGGACAGCGCTTCCACCCCCGCCCCCACCTCTTAGGTGAGAGGCCTTTGAAAGTTCCACGTTCCAATGGTGCAGCCTCAGAGGAGAATCCATTCTCAATCCTTGCCTCCATGCTGCTGTGGCCCACTGCTGTTCCCACCCGGAAGTCATGAGATCATGATTTCTGGTGTGCGCGTAAGTGGTTGGTGCTGCTGGCAGCATCTCAAATACTGGTGCTGTAGTGGGGGGGAGGGGAGAGTGGAGAAGCCTCCCAGCCACATCCCTGCCCCCAGGCTCAGTCCAGTGTCTCCTGCGGGTTCACAGACCGCAAGTTGAGAACCATTGCTCTAGATAATATATTCATAGGCCATTCCAATTTCCTTAGTCTATTCTCTGTGAACTCAGATTCCCGGCATCCCTTCCACTATTTAGCAAGCATTCAATATTTCCACTGGATTGGGGGGTCTTCATGCCCCAGGGGATTGCATTTATTCCTGCATTAATAGTCTAGGTCAGCGTATCTAACTTCTTGGCCACTGTGGGTCAGATCACTTCTCAGCAATTTGCTGGTAGGCCGGATTGTACAAAAATCTCTTGTTTGATGGCAGTGTACATTTGTTCGATTATCCCTGTACTATAGAAATAGTGGCCATCTTTATCAACACAAACTATGCAAGTTAAATGTACGGAGTCTGGAGGGTTTTTTATTTTATTTTAATATTGATACTCAAGAATCTGATTTTTTAAGGCCGTGGGTGGATCCAGCCTATGGGCCACCAGTTGGACAGCCTTGTTCTGTATCAGTCAACTATAACTGACTACTGCTTTTAAACAAACAAGTATAAATAGCTCTCTAGCTTACATAAATAGCTTATCTTGCTGCTAAATGACAGTGACAAGGTATCAGAGTACTAGCTTATTTATATGTAAAATTTATGTGGGCTAAGTACCCATGCGTCAGATTGGTTCAGTGATTTATTTTGATTCTCTGGCCCATTCCACAAACTAATTCATTAATATATTTTTTTTAAATTGTGTGGAATGTCAATGACTGGACAAACTTGTTTGCAAAGATTCAGTAAGAGACTTCCAAATATGCATGTATTGTGCAAACGTAGGCTCTGGCAGTGGAGACCTAGCAACATCCGATGTTTAATGTGAAGGTAGTGATGGAAAGAAAGTTGTTCAGACGGCATTATATTGGACCAATTTTTGTTGGTGACAATATGCAAAGCAATTTTACTTGCTTGAAGAAGGGCCCTGAGTGGCCCAAAAGCTTGCATTAAAGTATATAGCATGTCTATGCATAATTGATCAGGGCTCTGGCCTTGCCTAGCATGTTCCTCAAGGAGCCTGGGGTGTCTTCTGTAAATAATTATAAATGTACATACTTTTAAAATCTATAAGAATTTTTACTCCACTTCCATTTAATGGTGGGTGGATGCAAATAGTGTGCTTTGAAGCAAGCAAACATAGGTGGGAGTGATGACTTCTCTATAAATCCACTGGAGCGGTTCTATAGTTAAGGCAGCTGCAGCACTCCGTTAAAATCACGAACATTCTACTGGTTATAAAATTGAGATGATTTATCCTATCACTGTGAAATGTTGTAGGGATGATCACTTGGGTGAGGGGTAGCCAGAACAGTTGAGAAATGGCCAAGTTATATGACTTTGAATTTTGGAAACAGAACTGGTTTTTTGCCTTTTGTAACACTTTTTGTTGACACAGAAAAGTTTGTTTGTCTAGAGGTGTCGGAAAATTCAAGTGTGGATTGTAGTTCATTCCCAAGTTTAGATTTTGAAAATCCATGGTATAGTTTAAGTTACAATGTCTTGAAGTTTCCATGTTATCCAGTGGAGAGAGTAAGGGCGTTTTCAGACAAGACATTCCCTGCCTACCTCCCACCCACTGTACATGTTACAGGGCACCCATAGGGCAACACTGCAGCCCTGCAACATGTATAGTGAGTGGGTGGTAGGTGGGTAGTGTCTTGCCTGAAAACACTTAGATTTTTAAGTTATGTCAGGATGGACATAGGATTTATACGTGCAACAGATATTACTTACATGTTCCTCTACCTTCTCATAGAGAAGTGAATAGGTATCCATGCGTAGGATATAGTTAGAGAGGTTATTGTATGTAGATGTTTCTGTACCCTCACAGAGAGACAATAGCTGTATGTGGACAGAGCCAAGGAAGTTATTTTCAGTCATTTTTCATCCGTTTCTGTCACTTGCTGTCACTTTGTCATTTTTGTCAGTTGACTTTCTGTCAATTTTATGCCACTTAGCCAGTATATAAACCATAGTGTTAGTAGTTCCATAGCTTGTGTTATCATGTTGATAAATTCACTTCGTGTTAGGGCAATCTTGGTGGCTTGGGAGAAATATCTAATCAAGTCACAATGGGCAATCCATTCCTTGCTGTCCACTCCCAGCTCCCAACAGTAACAAATTCCACAAGTTAATTGTGCGCCGAGTGGAAAGAAAAACACTTTGTTTTAAATCTATTGCCAGTGGAATGTCCTTTAGTCCTAGTACTGTCCACACCGGTCATGATTTTATAAACTATCCTATCCCCTCTGTCGTCTTTATTTACTGATCCTGCACATGCAGAGCCCATTCACACTGCCCTCAGAGGTATTATCTTGACTCACCCCCTCCTCCTTTGCTCACCCTTCCCATTGCCCGAAGCTGTCCTGTGCTGTATAAGGGACTATTAGGGTGTATTCAAATGTGATGGGTCCTGCCACCAACATGGACTTCTCTGGGTGGGGCTGGAGCTGTCACTCCAGCTGGGACTTGACCCGGCTGCCAAACAAATGTTTTTTATTTATTTATTTATTCATTTAAAATTTATATCCCGCCCCTCCTGCCCTCAGGGCAGCCCGGATCGGCGAACAACATTCAATAAAAATATTTTAAAATTTAAAACAATTTAAAATTACAATATGTGGGGGGAAACCCCACCCCACCCCTACCCCTCGCCAAAAGCCTGACAGAACAGCCAGGTCTTTCTTACACGCCGAAACAGCAGGAGAGTGGGAGCCAACCGAACCTCCTCCAGGAGCGAATTCCACAGCAGAGGGCCGCCACCGAAAAAGATCTAACATCGGTGGCCACCCGCCTCGCCTGGGGAACCTCCCAAAAGACTCCCACGGATAATCTCAAGGGTCACACGGGCACATGGGGAGTGAGGCGGTCCCGCAGATAAGCAGGGCCCAGGCCGTGAAGGGCTTTAAAGGTTAAAACCAGCACCTTGAACCGGGCCCGGTACTTTATAGGCAGCCAGTGCAGAGCCCGGAGCACTGTTGTCATGTGCTCCCTGCAACCCGCCCCCGTAAGGAGATGGGCCGCAGCATTCTGCACCAGCTGCAGCCTCCGGACCAGCTTCTCGGGCAGCCCCACGTAGAGCGCGTTGCAGTAATCCAGCCTCGAGGTGATGAAGGCATGGATGACAGTGGTGAGGTCGGAGTCTGAGAGATACAGCTGAAGCCGCCGGACAAGATGTAACTGCCGAAACACACTCCCTGCCACGGCCGCAACCTGAAATTCCAGGCTGAGCCGCGAATCGAGGAGCATACCCAGACTCCGTACTTGAGACCATGAGAGGGCGAACCCCCCTCCGCCCCCCANCCCCCCCAACAAGAGGAGATCCAACCACCCCCAGGTCCCCCAAGCCCTCGCCCACCAACATCACCTCCGTCTTGTCAGGATTCAATTGCAGATGGCTCGACCTCATCCAAGCCCCCACAGCTGACAGGCACTGGGAGAATAAGGAGACTGCATGGTCTGGGTCGCTGGAAAAAGAGAGGTAGAGCTGAGTGTCATCAGCATACTGATGACACTGCATGCCCTGAAAACCCCCTCACGATCTTCCCTAACGGCTGCATATAGATGTTAAACAAGAGGGGGGACAGAATGGCACCTTGCGGGACTCCACACGTGAGGTCCCGGGGGGAAGATGTACGCTCCCCCAAGACCACCCGATGAGTTTTCCCAGCCAGGAATGAACGAAACCAGTCTAAGACCATTCTGCCAATTCCGGCACGGTTCCGCAGGCAAGTCACCAACATCTCATGATCGACTATGTCGAACGCAGCCGAAAACTCTATCAGGACCAGTAAGGTCTGACGACCCTGGTCCAATGCCAGACCGAGATCGTCAACCAAGGCCACTAACGCCGTCTCCGTACCGTACCCAGGCAGAAACCCAGACTGGGAGGGATCAAGGAAACGGGTGCGGTCCAGATGTTCCTGGAGCTGCCGTGCCACAGCCCGTTCAATAACATTCCCTAAAAAGGGAAGGTTAGAGACCGGCCCATAACTGGCAGGAACATCCAGGACAGAAAATGTTACAGCGGCCAGGACAGAAAAGCTCACAGACATGCATGTGCACATACCTGCCTTCACTATGTGGAGCACCCTCTCCCCCGGCCATGGTGCCCAGTACCTGCCACCATCCTGACTGCAGTAGGTAAAGCAGCTGTTCCTGGGGCTATGTTGGCACTTAGCCCGGGCTGTGAGTTGGGGATTTCCCGGGCTAAATGCTAAAACCACCCGGGCAATGGCCCAGGCTAACATCTGGTGCTGGTTCCTGCTGTTATAATAGCCTGCATTTCCACACGGGTCAAAACGTAGAAATGTGGGCTATCATAAGAGCTGAAAACACCTGTAGTGTGTGCAGTGCTTTAGAACCATCTTGGCTAGCTAGAAGGGTCTGTATTACTGGTTCTCCTGGTCAAAAATAGATCCAAATCCACTGTCCCTGTTCAGAGTCCCTAAGCAATAAAAGCCTAGTGACCTGGTTCTGAGAGAGTGGTGACTACATTGTTCATCGCATGTGTACTGCAGCAACCCTTAAACCCCTTCATGCAGGAGACTACAAAATTAAAGCACAAACCTTAACTTAAAATTACTATGCTTAAATCCATTCTTAAACTAAAGATTCTTTGGCCTTTAGAATGAGTTTTATTTATCTGTCAGCTCAAAATGATAAAAGCAATGTGCATTAGGTAATTTTGTATATTATGCAGTTGTCTGACCTCTTAAGTGACCCCTGTGCTTTATTTCTTGTTTTTTTGCAAAATCTATTTCAGAGAGAATGAGAGAAGTCAACACACTCTAGTAGAAACTAGCAAATTACTGTAATTCAATGACTACATTAATTCAGTAATTGGTTTTACTAGTCCCTAATGAATATTCATTAAGAGATGGTAAAATGTTTTAGGGAGCATGGAATGCAAATGGAAACCTTATGATCTGGACAATTTTAGGAAAATTATCTTCATTTGACATTAAAATGTTATTTCTAGCCTTTCTCTTGCAAAGATAATCATTCTGATGTAAGTCACTGCTAGGCTGCTTTCTGAACAGATATACTAGCAAAATCTACAGTATTTGCAAGCACATAGATACAGTGTGACTTACTTTGCCCAAACTTACAGTAATTCAACCTCAATGACCATTTAATTGCTTCAGGTTTTATGTGAAGAAACAGCATTTGTTCTTAGAATAGCAACCCACGAGTTTTCTCAATCTCTTTAATCTCCATGATCTAAACTGGCATTTTTCCCCCTTCCCCCTCCTTTTTTTTAGAAGGGGGCGAAGCATCCTGCATGTAGATACAAGATGAGTATGCATTACTGAATCATCAAATTCTCTGTGCCATACTCAAACTAGGGCTGCCACTGGCTGAGGTTTTTGAAACTGCTTAATGATTTTGGGTGCCTTCGTTTGTTAGGAGTCCAACCTGAGACATGAAATGGATCTGATTTTTTTGGGAAATGTTGAGTGCCAACCATTGAAAATCAAGTCATTTAGAGTTTGCCAAAAACCCTGATATTTTCACTTGAAAGTTTTTCAATTAATATTCAATAACTATTTTTTTTGCTGCTTGACTTTCTACAAATGAAACTGTACTATTATCATATTTTTGGATATATGAAAGTTTTGATAGACTATAAAAATGACAGCTCAAAAAAGTTCCTATACTTAGGTGGTATTTTGCCATTTCTGCCTGAGTACTGCAGTCTTTTACCTGCAAAACAATGAGAGTTCTGCTTCCAGAAAAAGTGAGGGTTTGTGCAGTAAAAAAAACTATATAGTAAGAAAAAAGTCTGTAAATCTTCTATATTCTAATTAATATCAACACCTGTCCTAGGAGTTTATCCTGTCACTGGTGGTTTTCACTATCCATGTTTTTCCTGTTCTATTTTGTTTGATTTTTTTGTTCACTTCAAACAGCTGAAGCCAGATGTCCATCTTAAAATTTATCACTTTTTACAACACAGGCAGAACAGGGCAAAGAGCAGAAGACTAATCAAAGGTGATGAAGCAAATCCAGCCTTCCATTTCCATACTGCTGCCTCTATTGGTGGCTAAGCAGAATAATACATCCAGGGAAAGAGCCAGAAAATAAATATTTGAGCGGTATGGTCAACCAAAAGAAGGAGATGGGAGTGCAGTGACTAAACATATGCTAGCACTGTGGATAGCTGTGTGAAATATACACCACAGAACGTTAAAACCATGCTTTCCAGGTGTCCTTGAAGTGTCACTCTGATAGCTTACAGTTCTTAGGCCAGGAAAAAAATCTCTTTAGTGTTCAAGCCAATGAAATTAGTTGCTGACATGTTTATATTATTTGACTGAAACTAGTGATGCTTATGCATGTCTGAAAAATCTGGGAGTAGTTTGAATATTTTACTCTAGTATTTCCACCTTTCTACTCCTTTATTGTAAGAGCTAAAACTCGGGAGTCATACTGTATACAGCAGGAGTTGTACTGTATATAGCAGGGATGGGGGCCACTTTGAAAATGAGTACAAGCTCCTAGGGTCACTTAGAAGTTGGAGACCGGTGCATTCGTAAAACGGAGGGTTCAGATCATGAATCTACTCCCTATTCTTGTATGCATATCGTCCTCTCTGCTCCCTTACCCTGAGTCTTTCACTGCATGGGGGTAGGAGCTGGATCCAAGTGACAGATCCAGGAAATGGAAGGGAGCAGGCTGGGTTTGGCCCCTTGGAACGCAACAGGATATGATTTTATACTTCTTGTCTCATTCAGTTTCATGTGTGTGTATGGCAACTTTGATCATTGTTTGTTAGGTGGCAGTAATGCTCAGAATGTACCACGTGGCTATTAAACAAAAAGGAAGGTAAAAGTTCTGCCCCAAAGACTATGCAGTTCTATATCAAGCAAATCATTTCCTGGAGAAGCTCATACATTCTACAGCTACGCAAAGAGAGGTGTTTTTTTAAAATTTCCAATTTAGATTCGAAAGAAAGAAAGAAATAGTGCGGTAGGTGACTTTTTTAATCAGGACAATTCTCCACCCCAAAATTGCAAAATGGGATTTTTGCCATTGATTTTAATGGGTGGAGGATTTGAACCCTATGATTGAATTACAGTATTTAGGCCATCATTTGAATTTAATCCTAATAGGCCCTTCATTATAGTTGTACTAGGCAGTAGACTAGACTTCAAATAGAGTTAAGCACTAAAAATATGTACGCTATGCAGGTCAGCTGCAACATATTCTCAAAGCATTCATGTTCTAGTCCACCAAAAGTATCCAAAAGGACCAAACGTTTTGGAGTAACGCCACTGAAGTTTTCTTCAGTGGCGTTACTCCAAAACGTTTGGTCCTTTTGGATACTTTTGGTGGACTAGAACATGAATGCTTTGAGAATATGTTGCAGCTGACCTGCATAGCGTACATATTTTTAGTGCTTAACTCTATTTGAAGTCTAGTCTACTGCCTAGTACAACTATAATGAAGGGCCTATTAGGATTAAATTCAAGCATCTGAAATTCTAGTTTACTCTTAAATGATTTAATAAAAAACCTGCATCAGAAATTTTACTCTGCAGGAACGGACAGTCACTTAAAAACAAGTTGAGCTCATCTAGCAGACTTGAAAGCTGATTGTTAACCAAAGAATGTGAAGCTTCATCATCTGGTAAAGAAGTGCCTCAAAATGTATCTGTCTGAATAAAGCCCATGAAGCAGGATTTTGTTGGCACATCGGACGTATTTTTGCAATGCTTACTACAGTTGGCACTGGAAGCTTCAACACATAACCAAGTCTGACAGCTTGATTAAGCCCAGAGATACTGATGACAGAGTGATGTCTGCTCTGAATAAGGTCTTATATTTCCTGAAGCATTGAAGGAACAATAGATTGGACCTGTGCACTCCACATTGTGAGGGACAGGGAGGCAAAACATACAACCCAGTGGTGGCTGGCGAACTTTTAGACTGCTGGGGCAATGGACTTGGGCCACTTGGGGCAAGGGTCACTTAAAATTTAACACCTTACTATAGAATATACAATGAATTAAAACAAACACTGAATACGGTTCTGCCCCTCTTCTCAGCTGAGAGTGCACCTCTGGATAGGCTGCACGTCCAGCATCTGGGTTTGGTATATACATCTAATCCGGAGATTCTCCCAAAGTCTTATCTGACATTTTGCCTTTTGGGTCTGAAATCATCTGACTGCAGGAACAAGACATGCAACTAAGCAGAAAAGAATTTGTTCTGTCCTTCCCCTCACAGGGAATGCAATTGTTTTAGAACTGGGGGTGGGGGGTGAGAAGGATGGATTTCTGCAGGAGAGAAAGGCAAGACAAGTTGTCTTCTGCTAGGATGAGTGACTTAGGCCACATTCACATCTGAGGCAGCGAAACCCGCGAGGGAAGACATGGCAGGGGGGAGGAGCCGGAGAGCAGAAAAAGATCCAGTGCGAACAGAAATGTGCTGCGGCTTCCCTCGCGCATGTCAGGGTAGGATTTTGCTCCCTGACATGCGCAAGGGAAGCTGCGGCACATCCCGTTCGCACTGGAGGGAAGCTGCGGCACATCCCCATTCACACTGGCTCTTCTGCTTTCCGGCTCCTCCCTACTGCCGTATCTTCCCTCGCTGGTCTCACTGCCACAGATGTGTCTGGCTTGCTCTTGCAGCCAGACAATTTTGATTAAAAAAGGCAAAGCTGTTCTCCAGCTTACAGGAGAGTCCCTGATCACATGCCAACCAAGCCCAAAGGCTGAATTTGCAAGCTCTTCCTAAGTCGTCTTTCTCTGCTAACAAGAAGAGGGGCAGAAATGCAGGGACAATGGTTCCGTGAAATTTTGATGACTGAGACCCATAGCCTTTCCCCTCTACTCCCAGACTCCTCATTTTGGCAAGGCTGTCTTGCTCTGATCTAACAAAGCAGCCCCTCTCCCACCTTGCTTAGTTGCTGGCTGCCAGAAGCCACCTGCCCAGCCAATGGCCGTGATCCCATGCCCTGCGGATTGCATATGTGCGTGCACATGCGTGCGGTTTCTGCAGGGCACAATGTGCCCACAATGCGGATCCACGCGGTATTGGATCGAGCCCACTGAACTTACCTGAGCTAGCAAGAAAGAGTGCTCACAGAACCACAGCCCCTGTCATAGGACTACCACATGTGGGCCATATCTTACATTTTAGCTGCTGGGTGGCTACAGCAAAGCCCAGAGTTCAATACTGCTCTTTTCAAAAATATAAACACATTAACGGTGCAATCCTGTGGCCGAATAATGCACATACATGCATGCTAGCAGTTAGCACAAGTCTCAGTCACTTAGATGGGACTAAGACTAAGGTTCACTAGCATGTGAGCTGTCTCACCTGAGAATTTCACTCAGTGGGGGTTTTAATACCAAAACCCCCAGGAAATGTATTTTACACATAAAATTAAAGGAGACAAAACTAGGATTTTTTTAGACTAAGGTAGTGAAGCCTTATGGAAAGTCTTCCTCCATATAAAACCTCTCCACAACATGAAGAAACACTGCAGGATTATAGCAAAACATAAAGGAAGAAGTAGCAGTAAAATCCAGTAAAACCACATCCATACACAACTTTCACACATAGGCATACAGGTTTTCCACTTAAAACAGAATGAGCAAATAGAGCACCCACAAAGCCTAGAGAAAATCAAAGCAACACACTAACTGCATTTTCTTTTTTTAAAATTCATTTAAATCCCTGAATGCTTTCTCAGCAGTCACTAGACCCGACTTAATAAGCAGCAAGAAAAAAAGCTTTTAGAAAACCATATCTAGCATTAAGATACAGGGGGCCAAAGTTCATGAGGGACCATATACCTTAGTGACAAGCAAGATCCTACAGTTATCAAGTCTCAGAAAATAGCCTTGCAGCCTCCTTAAAAATCATTGATTTAGACCTAGAATCTCTACAGTTGAGATTCAAGAAACAAAACTACACTTTAAACATACTAGCTTTGGGGGTGTAATTTGAAGACCCTATGTCCATTAGCAAGAGGCAAAGGAATGTGAACATCAACACCCTACCGTCTCCAGACCCTAGTCCCCTTGTAAACACCCACCCACAAATCTATTGACTCACCTCTAAAGTTGTGCTGCAGCAAAGAGTCCTGTGCCATATCTCCTTGTGGGAGCTTCCCCACTGTAAAACGAGCAAGACAAGCCCAGGCAGGGGCAAAGCAAGTTCTACTCTTAGCAGCCCTATTCTCTGCTGCCATTGGCTAGGGACAATATGAATTTTGCCCCAAGATTACTCTCATTGGCTGGATTCCTCCATAGATACCCAGTATAAGAGACTTTAGTTTCACCTGTAGCCCCGCCCCTAAACCAAACAGAGCATGTGCTATTCAGGCAGCCAGTGTTTCGCCCCAGACTTGCTCAGTGGAGCTTAAGACTGAGGCAGAACAGCTGCTGCTAGATTGCTTCCAGCCCAGCTCCTCCTTTACAGCTTCCTGTCATGGACTGAAGCAGTCTGGTGAATCTGCTTATGTGAATCTGTAGGCAAGTTCCTTAGGCAGTTGCCTAATTTGAATCTGAAGTTGTGGGTTAATTATGATGTAATACAGAATGCACTTGTAATGGAGTTTAGTGTGTGTGCCTTTTTCTAAGCTCGGGTAACCTATAACCAGCAATACATTACACTTCCCTTCAGCAGCAATTGCTTTATAGTGGGGCAGAGCCCATTTGGCCTTATGGAGACAACTCTCCTGATAGAACCTCATTTCTGTTTTTAGAAGCAAAACATGGCAGAGAACAACAAATGTGTATATGCATAATTAAACACTTGTAGAGAAGGAAGAAATGATGGGGGTGAGTGACAAAAGGAAGAATGAAATGGGGTCATACAGCATATGTAATATTCTTCCCTATGGCACTAAAACTGCCGTACATATAAATAGTGCAATTTGTATATTTCCATGCTGCTGTTCTGCCCCTAGTTAAAAAGTCTATGCAGTTCTCTTGTCTCAAAGGAAGATTGTAAATGATAGCTAAGGGAGGCCTCAGCTTAATTCACCCACTAACATGCAGCAGTGCTGAACAGCAGAAAGCATCAGTTGTCAGAAGTCTGGGTTAGATTGCTCTCGGCATTCAGACATGAAGGGATTTTGGAGGTTATAAAATGCCACAGATGCAATGGCATGGACAAAACTGAATGGACAAAATGATGACCGGGAAGAAGATTGTTCTCTCATAAACCAAGGCTAAAATCTGCCATCTTTGCTCAAGCCAAGTGGTAGAGTCAGGACATTATCTGCCGATTTTACCTCCCCACCCCATATTTTTATATATGTTGTTATGTTTATATTTTAACCCCACCACCCACACACACACTGTTCAATTATAGAACTGTGGGGTAGCTCTATAGTTAAGGTGGCTTGCACTCTCCATAGTTTGTTATGATGTTTTGAAGTTCCAGTAGAGAAAGTGAGACTTTTAAATTGATAGGATAGACCTGGATTATACGTATGAAAAGAATGTGGATGTTTTATGTATGTGTCCCTCTAGCCTCTCATAGGGAAGAAAAGAGAATGGGTAGCTATGTATAGGATATGTGTAGAGAGGTTATTATATGTAGATGCTACATGTATATGCTATCTGCAGCTACCCATTCTCTTCTCTTCCCTATGAGAAGCTAGACAGACACATACATAAAACATCTGCATTTTTGTCATATGTATAATCCACGTCCATCCTGTCATAAATTAAGTCTCAATGTGGATTACACGTACGACAAACATGCAGTCTTTTTTGCTGTCTCTTATACACATCTAGATGTGTATAAGAGACAACCCCCTACGTGGCCCTGCTTTGATTGTCACCACTGCCAAGTTCCACGGATGATCAGGAGTGGTGAGTGGAAGAAGCAGGGCTTGCCTGGTAGCAAGTTCAAGGGGGCCACTCGCCCCCCACACCCTTATCCACCTGTGCAGCTTGGCAACAGCTGGATGCAAGGGAGGTGGGGAGTCACCTGGTTGAAGTTGATGAGCTATTTATTTTATTTATTTATTTATTTATTTAAGCTTCTGTCCCATCCTTCCCTCTTAAAAAGTCCAGGGTGGCTTACAGAAATAAAATATAAACATAACATAAAAACATATATCAAAACATTTTTAAAAATGAAAACATTAAAATGCAAACAACCTCATCAAACCCCCTAACCCACCCACAACCCTCCACAAGACCCACCCAGTACCACCAACCCCTCTATCCCTGCCCGCCAAATGCTTTTTCAAACAAGAAAGTCTTACATTGCCTCCAGAAGAGGCTCAGGTTCAAACGAACCTCCAGGGGAAGGGGGTTCCACAGCATTGGGGCAGCAAACAAGTATGCCTCCCTATGAACCCTTGTCATATGAACAAGACTAACGGATGGTACCTATAGGGAGGTGCTCTCACAAGGACCACGGTGAGACAAGGAAGGACAGGTGGTCTTTCAGATATGTGGGACCCAGATTGTTTTAGGGCTTCAGTTTGAATTGTGCCCAGAAAGTTATAGGGAGCCAGCGCAAGACTTCGGTGCACCAGTGGAATGTGCTCCCTGTGCCCCACCCCCGAAAGAACACAATCCACCACATTCTGCACCAGTTGCAGTTTCCAAAGAGTCATCAGGGGCAGCCCCAAATAGAGCATGTGGCAGTAATCTAGCCTCAAGGTGATTATAGCATGGATGAGAGGGGCCAGATCCGAATCCAAAAGAAAAGGTTGCAACCTTCTCTCCGTATGGAGTTGGTGAAAAGTGCTCCTGGCCACTACCAGAACCTGACAGCCCAGGTGCTGCAAGGGGGCCAGAAGCACTCCAAGGCTGTGAACCTGACTGATCAGAGGGGGCCGGACTCCATCAACAACAGGAGTCCCAATCCCCATCAGGTCACAAGGTCAACCAATCATCATCACCTCAGTCATGTCTGGATTCCGCCTCAATCAACTTCCTCATTCAGTCCCCAACAGCAGCCCGGCATCGGGTAAGTACTGCGACTGCAGGGCCTGGGACAAATAAATGAGAGGTAGAGCTGGGTGTCATCAGCATAATTTTTATCTATACAAAATTTATTTCCCGCCCCTCCTGCCCACAGGGCAGCCCGGGGTGGCGAACAGTAACTATAAAAAAACAATAAAACATTTAAAACAGTTAAAAATTCCACATTTTGTAGGGAAAATATTCCCTCCCGCCCATCCAACCCCACCCCTCGCCAAAGGCCTGACGGAACATTCAGGTCTTACATAGACATCAAAATAACAGGAGAGTGGGGGCCAACCGAGCCTCCTCTGGGAGTGAATTCCACAGCACGGGGACGACCACCGAAAAAGATCTAACGTCGGTGGCCACCCACCTCACCCAGGGAACCTCCAAAAAGGCTCCCAGGGATGATCTCAAAGGTCACACAGGCACATGGGGAGTGAGGCAGTCCCGTAGATAAGTAGGGCCCAGGCCGTGAAGGGCTTTAAAGGTTAAAACCAGCACCTTGAACCTAGCCTGGTGCTTTATAGGCAGCCGGTGCAGAGCCCGGAGCACTGGTGTTATGTGCTCCCTGTGGCCTGCCCCCGTAAGGAGAAGGGCTGCGGCATTCTGCACCAGTTGCAGCCTCTGGACCAGCTGTTCGAACAGCCCCACGTAGAGCACGTTGCAGTAATCCAGCCTCGAGGTGATGAAGGCATGGATGACAGTGGCGAGGTCGGAGTCTGAGAGATACGTCCGAAGCTGCCAGACAAGATGTAACTGCCGAAACGCACTCCCCACCACAGATACAACCTGAGAGTCCAGGCTAAGCTGTGAATCGAGGAGCACACTCAGACTCCACACTTGAGAGACCATGAGAGGACGAATTCCCCCAACAACCACCTCCAGATCCCCCAAGCCCTCGCCCACCATCATCACCTCCATCTTGTCAGGATTCAATTGCAGATGGCTCAACCTCATCCAAGCCCCCACAGCTGACAGGCACTGGGAGAATANCCATCATCACCTCCATCTTGTCAGGATTCAATTGCAGATGGCTCAACCTCATCCAAGCCCCCACAGCTGACAGGCACTGGGAGAATAAGGAGACTGCATGACCAGGTTTGAAAGAAAAAGAGAGGTAGAGCGGAGTGTCATCAGCATACTGATGACATTGCGTGCTCTGCAACCCTCTCATGATCGCCTCTAACGGCTGCATGTAGATATTAAACAAGAGGGGGGACAGAATGGCACCTTGCAGGACTCCACACGTGAGGTCCTAGGGGGAAGATGTACACTCCCCCAAGACCACCCGGTAAGTTCTCCCAGCCAGGATGAACAAAACCAGTCCAAGATCGTCCTGCCAATCCCAGCACAGTTTCGCAGGCGGGTCACCAACACCTCATGGTCGACAGTGTCAAATGCAGCCAAAAGGTCTAGCAGGACCAACAGCGTCTGATGACCCTGGTCCGATGCCAGACAGAGATCGTCGACCCAGGCCACCAGCACAGTCTCCGTACCATAACCAGGCCAAAAACCAGACTGAGAGGGGTCAAGGAAACTGGTGTGCTCCAGATGTTCCTGGAGCTGTCATGCCACAGCCCGTTGGATAACCTTCCCTAAGAAGGGGAGGTTAGAGACTGGCCAATAATTGACAGGGGCATCAGCGTCAAGAGATGGTTTCTTGAGCAGAAGCCTAATCACAGTCTCTTTCAGGCAATTAGACACCCTGCCCTCCGGAAGGGAGGCACTGACCACCCCAGCCAGCAACAGCCGTAATATGTCCTGTCTGGCTTTCACTAATCAGGACGGGCACGGATCTTGTTCACAAGTAGTGGCACAAACAGGTCCCAACAAGGACTCCGCATCGGCAGGCGACACCATTTGAAACTGATCCCACAAAACAGGACAGGATAGAGCAACCATAGCCCCAAGATGATCCTCTGCAATAACTGTGGTACCGAAATCGTGGCGGATGCGAGCGATCTTATCTACAAACTACTCAATAAACCAGTCGCTGGATTGCTCCAGGTCCAGGTGGAGGCAGGCAGGACTGACCCAAGCCTTTCACCACCCGGAGAAGCTCAGCTGGATGTGACTTTGCAGATAGATGCAACGAGGGCAGCAAAGAACTGCTTCTTTGCTGCCTGCACCGCCACAGCATAGGCCTTTAAACTGCTCTTATGTTGCGATCGATCATACTCGTGAGTCCAGCGCCACCGTTGCTCCAACTGCCTGCTCTCCCGCTTCAAACACCACAGGCCGTCAGTAAACCAAGGAGACCTGCGGGAGACTTGGGAGGGCAGCAGATGCCTGGGAGTCACTCTGTCAACTGTCTCGGCCAACAAGGTGTTCCAGAAGGCTACGAGATCGGCAGAGCAGGTGTCAAAGTCCAGGGTAAACTCCCCCCAGAGCATTCCGGAACCGTGTTGGAGACTGACATGCACCAGGATGCACGTCTTAAGGAGGTAATGGTCAGACCATGACAAAGGCTCCACCCCCCTAACTCCTCCTAACTGACCCCCTGCCTCAAGGCCAGTGCGGAAAACCAAATCCAGTGTATGTCCCTCTTCATGTGTGGGGTCACAGATGACTTGGGACAGGCCCATGGTTGTCATGGAGGCCATGAACTCATGCCTCGCTCCTCCAAGATTGGCATCAGTGTGGATGTTGAAATCCCCCAGGACCATTAATCTAGGGGTCCGGAGGATCACGTCTGACACCAGATCAGCAAGAGCATGTAGGGATGCNCTAATCTAGGGGTCCGGAGGATCACATCTGACACCAGATCAGCAAGAGCATGTAGGGATGCCACCGGGCAGTTGGGTGCACGGTACACCAGCAGCACCCCTAATCTGTCCCCAGCCAAATCCAACACAAGATGGAGACACTCAACACCTGGTGGAGCCTGCACCGGATACCTCCTAAAAGACAATGCATCCTTGATAACAATGGCTACACGCCCCTTGCCCCCCCTCCCCCTCCAGCCGAGGCTGATACTGTACAGAGAACCCAGCTGGAACAAGGTCGGCCAGAATAGGACCCGACTCTTTGTCCAGCCAGGTCTCTCCAACTCCGGGATTAACTCCTGGATGGTAGATGATTGATTGACAACCGATGGCACTTGACCTCAAACCTTTGAATGATCTCACCCATCAGCCTCGTATACATGTTGAACAAAATTGGAAATAGAATAGAACCCTGTAGGACCCCACAGGGTAGGTCCCAAGAGGACGACGAGCAATAGCCCATCACCACTGTCACCTCCCAGACAGGAAGAAGTGGAACCACTCAGCGCACCTGCTGAATTCAAGAGATCGTGTGGAGTCTCAGAGGTGGCATACAGTGGCTTGATGGGAGGGGAGCCACCTTCTTGAACTTGCTGAGCTAGGCAGCCCCGTTCACCCATGCACAACCATTCCCATTCAGACACTGGAGCCCTGGATCCTTGATGAAAAGGCATGGAAATTGATGAAAATGACAAAAGCAGTGAAAAAAGATGGAACTTAACTACATTCGTTTTGCATTAGAGCAGTGACAGATTTAGTGGGATGTTCAGGGATTGCGATGTGGCGAATTGAGGAGAGGATGATGGATCTGGGGGGGAGGGTTCCTCGCTCTGGGCAGGGAGAGCTGGGGGAGTGCTCATCCCAACTCCAGGTTTACTTCATTTAGTCCCATGAAATAGCCCCAGAATAGACATGGTACACCCATTGCACTGCAGTGGTGCACAGGGGGGCTGATCACAGCACCTCCACCCTGCACTACCATCTAGCACATGTAGAGGTGGGCAGGATGCTTGGAGACCACAGTATGACACCGAACGGGCAGCGGTTTTGGCAACGTCTTTCCCGAGGGAGGGAAGGTGGGCGGGTTGGGTTAGGGGGGTTGTCACGGGTTTGGGGGTCCGCACCCCCACTTTACCGGGTTTGAGTGACTCAGTTTCCCTTGCGCACAGTTCTCTTGAACTAGTTTCTCTCTCTGGCTAATTCAAGTGTGCCACAATGAAACTCCTTTGTCACAGAAGGGCCCGATCCTTCCCGTTTACAGACTCTTTACTCTCTGGGTTCGCAAGAGCTTGAGGGCTCTTGT
>QEPC01004766.1:1382575-1401443 GCA_003113815.1 Sphenodon punctatus
GGAAACAGTGTTTCCGCAATTAGTGGAACGGCATGGCAGAGGCTTTCATTCCGCGGTTTCATTCCGCGGTTCCGCTTATTTAATTCCGCAACTTAGTGGAATCGTGGAAACATGACATTTTCGCTATTTCCGCAATTCCGCCAGCGCCAAAAAATAGCGGAATAGCGGTTTTCCGCGATTTCCGCAATTCCGCAATTTGCAGAATTCCGGCGGAATTAGCGGAATATCCGCAGAAAAGTCGCGGTGTGGCGCGGGCAGTTCCGAAATGGCGGAACGGAATCGTGGTGCGGTAAAAGCTGCTGCCGCATCAGCCCTATAGGTGACTTACTGGCTCATTTAAATAGTCTTTGTCTCTGTTCTCACCTTTGGGGAATCGTGGGTCAGGTCACGTAGTCAACCTAGGCAAACATGGAAGTCAATTTACATCTCAACAGGCCTGTCTGTTGAGAGACCTTCAATACCCATTTTGTTATCTGTTTGTATTTCCTGTAGGCTGTCATGTGTTACATCTCTGATCTGGATTCTACAGTTCTCCCTTTCACATACATGTGGAACCTTTTGTATTACATATTTGTCAGACTTGTAGTCTACATGTATTGTAACATTACATACATGTGGAACCTTTGGCATTACATATTTACCAGACTTGTAGTCTACATGTATTGTAACATTACATACATGTGGAACCTTTGGCAGTACATATTTACCAGACTTGTAGTCTACATGTAGTCCCGTGTTACACGTGTGTGACCCTATGTTTCTCCGTGACAGGGGTAATTTGTTTTACTGTGGGGTTTTAACTGTATTGTTGTTGTTTTTTTAATCTGTTGTAATATGTTGTTAACAGCCCCGAGATGCTTTTAGCAGGAGGGTGAGTCATACAAATTTTATAATAAATAAATAAATAAATAAAGACTCTACCAGGACCAGAGATGGGAATGCTCATCCATGCTGGCTGCTAGCAGAGGGGTTGAAGCCCTCCACCTGTTGAGCACCAGCAGCCACCACCTGTTCCTCCACAGCCTGGTCCAGAAATGGAACCATCCCTGTCCCGTGCTGTAATGCAGTTCTAGGAGGGAACTTGGGTTGTATGGGCAGTACTGGAAGGCCTACTGTAGGCAAAATACAATGGGCTTGTCAGACAGTGGCGAGACCTGTCAGAGAAAGTATGCCACCTATGCAGTTACCATTTCCTTCTTCAGGGTCTGAAGGTGGCATAGGAAGCCTACTGGGTTTCCCTAGCAGAGCATGGGCAGCTTCTGCACGCCACAATAGAAGCTTCTGCCACTACCACCGGTGGGGAGGAAGATAGTGTCTGACACCCTCCTGGTCCCCACCATAATAATAGTTATAGCTCATCATTTTATTTAATATTATTTATGTAAACTGGGTTATAGGTTTAGAGGTTAGATCAGATAAATAGGTTAATTAGGTCAGAAGTTCATATAGGTTATATTAGGTTTAAAAAACTAAAAATATTTTTAAATATTTGTATAATTAAAAAAATGAAAAACCTTACTGGGTTATGCCTCAAAGTAGATTAGGTTAATTAGATTATAAGTTTAGATAGGTTACATAAGGTAAAAATAATTTTTAAATGGATTTTTTTATTTTTATAATAAAATAAAACAACTAAAAATGTGTTATGTTGGGTTATAGGTCAAAATAGGTTAGATTAGATAAATAGGTTAACTAGATTATAGGTTTAGATAGGTTACATTAGGCAAAAATAATTTTTAAATTGTATAAAAATGTTTATAGTACAAAATTATAATAAAACTTATTTTTAAAAAGCAACAAAAATGATCCAGGGTATGGAACAGCACCCGTATGAGAAGAGGCTTGATAGGTTGGGGCTCTTCAGCTTGAAAAAGAGATGACTGAGAGGAAATATGATAGAGGTCTATAAAATCATGAGTGGTGTGGAACTTGTTAACAGGGAACGGTTATTTACCCTCTCACCTAGCACTAAAACTAGGGGAAACTCCATGAAACTCACAGGTGACAGAGTAAAAGCAAACAAAAGAAAGTATTTTTTTTCACTCAGCGTACAATTAGGTTGTGGAATTTACTGCCAGAGAAGGTGGTCAAGGCCAGTAGTATAGCTGAGTTTAAAAGAGGTTTGGACAATTTTCTGGAAGATAGGTCCATTAGCACCTATTAGCCAGATAGGATTGGGGAACAAAACCCTTTACTGTCAGGAGCCTGGGGATGACCCACAGGGAATGGATAGCATGGTGACCTGTTGGGTGCTTCTCCTGGGCCCCCGTGATTGGCCACTGTCTGAGACAGGATGCTGGGTTCGATGGACCATTGGTCTGACCCAGTATGGCACTCCTTATGTTCTTATTTATTTATCCTTCTGGGTGCCTTGAAACAAAACTAATGTTGGTAATGTCGTAGAAGGGGGAATTTAGTGTATTTCCCTTTCAAAAAAACAACAGAAATTCTAGATTAAAAAAACCTTTGATTTAAGAGAGGAGTTAAGACTTTTACAAATTCGAAGAGCATGTAAGACTCGTACAAATTCGAAGAGCATGGAAATTGTAAGTTAAGGCTCCTGTCTTGTGTATCGTGTACGCAGTAAAGACGTTGTACAGTCTTACATATTGTGCTCACTTACAACTTTGGTTCCATGCACCCGCACTTTCCAACTTTCCACTTTCTCTGCTGATTGTGGGCAACACAAAAGCTGGGGACAGAAAGCTCCTCTCCATCCCAAGGTTATGAACTTGATCTCTGGCCCTTTTTAAATGAGCTGCAGCAGGGAGGGGCCGTCCGTGGGTGTCACACGGGCTCACACCCATTCCCCCGGTTTCCCCGCACATGCCCCCACACAAAGCAACCTGTGCTCACTCACCCACCCACCACCACTTTCAAACAGAACACACCCACTCACATGGGTGCATCTCGGGTAAAATTGGCCTGTTTTCACTGTAGCCACAATTTCACCTTCCTTTATAGCAACCCTCTCAAGTAGCAGCTCGTGTGCATCTTCTTACTGCACCCGTGGTTACGGGTGGAAAAATATTTGTCCTAGTATAACATGCATTGGATGCATATACTGTATTGTAACTGGAAAGGGATTTGACTGGCTACAGGCTGTGGCTCCTGATAGAGGATTGCTTGCTATCTACTTTCCCTCAGGTACAGCCTTCATATGGGGATCAAGCTACCTGGAGCTCATAAAAGCTACAAAGCTTTGCTGCCAGAAGAACCCATCTCTCAGCCTTCTCCTCCCCCCCTCATATATAATGCCCCCAATACCTTGGTACCCCCCCCCCATACAAACACTGCTCCCCAACCCTGGCTGCCCTCCAGTCTTGCCCATAGATACACATAACCTATCAGACTTGACACCCCCACCCCCCATAGACGCCCTTCCTGGCTGCCCCCACGGCACACATGTACACATGACTTCCTGTACACATCCTGCATCCATCAACCTTGTCTCCCCCCACCCCCAATATACAAACAAAAAAACCCTTCCAGGTGGAAGAATTTTGACCAGCTATACAAAATAAAATCGGTCTTCATGAGCAGCTTTATTTCTACCCAACCCAAAGTAACAAAAGGTAATACAAGAATAAAATTCAGTGTTTGGGCGTGAGGGGGAGGAATGAGGGACTGACTATCTTGTACTTATGAAAAGCAATAGATGTACAGTAATGTGTTCTGCAGCTGGGGTTCAACTACTCTGCAGTAATACCCCATCTGGAAAGGCAAAAACTGTCCTGTGGTGAACTGAGTACTTAGAAGCCCCCTTTGACTGATAGAATCTTAGAGTTGGAAGGGACCTCAGAGGTCATCTAGTCCAACCTCTGCTCAATGCAGGTAATCCACATAAACTAGTGTGTCTGGAGAAATAGATGAGGAAATCCATCTTCTGTACTCATTCAAGAAGCATCAGGAGGAAAAATACGCCAGCTGAGCATGTAGGACAAATGGTGAGGTCTTGCTGTGGGTTGTAATAGTCTGTATGAATAGAATTTGCTAGCCCCATTCTCCTAAAACAACTGCAGAAGTGGTGTCTAGGATTTGGAGTGCAAGAAGTTTCTCCCCTGCCTTAAACTCTTTTTTACTACTCTGGGAAGTATCTGGGTGGGAAGAATCTTGTGCTACCTGCTCCTCCTCCTCCTCTTTTCGTGTAGTTGGACTCGAAAGGAGGAGTACATCTAGAATACCTGGCACACACAGAAGGAATTGGTAATCCCATCAGACTTTTGTTTCTTACAAAGGATCTCTGTGTTCTGGCCCTTTCCAACTGCACTGGGATTGCAGTGAATTAGAAAGCAGATGAATCTGATCATTTGGGAGCTTCACCAGAAATGCACACATTTTTCCCTAGGGAGCCCTGAAATCAGTGCTGATGTATGCCATTGGGGAAGGAAGGAGAGGTGGATTGGTGGGGTTTTCAGAGAATAGTGGAAATGTCATCTTTTTAATGAGACATTAACCAGAGGCTGCCTAGAAAATCGATAGTGCCTTTTGTATTAGTTTGGAACATACAGGTTCTATTCCAATTAGGGTAAAAATATCCCACTTACATTTTTATTCACTCCCTGTCCTAACTGGATTATTAGTTTTTATTTCAGTGTTGTGTTCTGTATTAGAGGTGTCAGTGGATCATTAAACAATCCCTATATATTTTCGGAGATGTTATGAGGCTTTAAATTCCCAAAGAACTTTACAAGCGTTATTTATCACATTGTAAATGGTGCATACAGTGAGGGGCTTGGAGCAGTGGCAACTATGCCAAGCTTGTAGGAGTCATGGATGTTTTGTACAGCATACAAGATCATACAAGACTATACACAAATATAGGAGGTAGCAGGGGTGGCTGGTGGGTTTTGAGGTTGGAGGGGCAGTAAGGCCGGCGGGTGGTGGGCAGAGCCAGGGCAACGGTGGGCGACATAACCCAAAACAACCAACAAGAGCCACTGATAAATAGATAAGACAAATTTAACAAAAATATATATAATATAAAAATTGTATGAAGTGGAACAATTAATAGAGTGGTCTAGAAGAAGGAAGGTTTAAGAGATTGATACATTGAATGCTGCATGGGGACTTGAGTAAAAACTTTTGCAAATATACCTCCATGTTGAGAAAGTTTTCTTATTTGCCCACATGATAACATATATTCCATAGGACAAAGGGATTGCATTTCTTGCCTGTTGGATACGTTTGTTGGTTTTAACATCTATTTAGATTCTGTGGTCAAGTGTGTCCACCAGAAGACTCCAGTACTCGTATTATTATACCCCTGAAGGGAATTTGTTTCCCGAAACGCATTGGGATTAGTGATCATGCACTGTGGCTCCTCCTCATTGTCGTGATCATTTTCTTCTTCGTACAAGTGTTTTGGAGATTGTGTATGCAATTTTATATTGTTTTATATTTGATGTTTCTTTTTTTGTATCTTTAATTGTTCCACTTCATACAATTTTTATATTATATATAATTTTATTAAATTCATCTTATCTATTTATCAGTGATTCTTGTTGGTTGGTTTGCAGTTTTGTTTGGGCCACTGTTCTGTGTTGTTGTTTTATTCTTTGCAGTAATGGGCAACATAACCCAGCAGCAAGGAGTTCCGAGGGTTAATGTTGGATGGACATTACAATACTTAATCCAGCAATTTCAGTTAGGTTAGGCAGGTTATAATCCCCTCCTCTGCCAGGTTTAAAAGCAGGCAGACAACCTTAAACCTCACTTAGAAGCAGTTTTAGCAAAGACACACACACACGCAGCAGAGGTTAAGAATACTGCTTCAGAAAGAAGGGACTTGCTGCATGTATGTTGGAGGGACCCCAATCCCTGCTTCAGAAGTCCCTTCTGAAGACGTATTCTTGCCCTCTGCTCTGTGTGTGTGTGTGTGTGTGTGTGTTGGGGGAGGGGAATTTCAAGGCCCATGAATCACCAGACTCACAGTTACATCACATTTCCAGCATTGTGAACACCCCTAACTTCCTAAGATCACCAGACTGTCAATTTACATCTCAGGATTTCCAAAGCACCAAATTTCCAGCATTGTGAACACACATCAGGATTTCAAAAGCTCAGTTTTATCAGAAGCATCACATTTGCAGCATTTAATACTCCACATCATGACATCAAGTGAACAAAAAACACATTCCAAATCCCCCCCCCCCATGTGCCCCTCACCCCCAATCCCCAGCAGCCACAACTTAACCCCGACAGTCCACACACACTACTTTCCAGCAGCAGGGAGCAGCAGTGAAACAACGAAGGGACCATTTAAAAAAAGAGTAACCACACAACCAGTGGACCCACAAATTTACAAAATGTCATGATGCAAACAGAGCAAGCAAAGCAAACAATTTTAAGGCAACATTAAGCCACCCCTCCCCCATTTCCAGCCCAGGAGGGGAACCTCAGGGGAGGGTGCACGGTGAGGGAAAAAGCCTATGGGGGTTGGGAGGGGGAGCCTATGGTGGTGGGGAGGGTGCTGGAGGGGGGAAGCCTATGGGGGTGCAGAGGGTGCAAAGCCTATAGGTGTGGGGAGGGTGCAGGGGGGGAAAGCCTATGGGGGTGGGGAGGGTGCAGGGGGGAGGGGAGGGATATCTTACCTGCTGGCTCCGGCACGGTCCCCGTCGTCCATCCCAGGCTGCAGGTGGGGGTGGGGGGCTTTAGGTGTTTTTTTTTAAATTGCCCATGTGTCCTGATCTCCTCTGCGGAGGCAGGACACGTGGGCAATTTAAAACATTTTTTAAAGAACAAAAAAACATTCCCTGCCTTGCCACTTCCCCGCCCCTCCTCCTGCCGCTCTGAGCGGCAGATTGGGGTGGGAGCGGCAAGGGACAGCAGCAGGGAAGTGGCTGGGCTGGTGGTGCGATGTTGGAGAGCTGAGCTCTCCAACAGCGCGCCGGCAGCCATGTTGAGCATGTGAGGCAGGGAGTAGTGTGCACGCGCGCTGCTCCCTGCCTCAGTCCCCCGACCCTAGAGATCTCGCCAGGGCTGTTTCAGCAAATGCCCTGACGATATCTTCCATTGAGCCCATAGGGCTCAATGGAAAGGCTAGCCTCTCTCTCCACAGCACGTCCTATATGTGCTGTGGATGGCGGGGCTCAGCCACCCAAAAAGCCTTTTTGTCCCTTGCGGGACCCACTCCTCAGGAGTGGATCCCGGAAGGGAGAACTGACAGTGCCACAGCGGCCTCTGAAGCAAAGTCAGAGGCTGCTGCAGCGGCGATTTAAAAAAAATAAAAAAATAGCGGCAGCCCGTGGCAGCGCTTGGGGGACAGTGCCCCAAAATTCCTGGGTAGCCAGCCACCACTGGGAGGTAGGTCTCCAAGGATGGTACAGTTAAGTATTTGGTGCAACAATTTTTGTTTTTGGTTACACATATATAGGCCATGGTTATTCAGCATATGAAGAAAACTGACATTTTTCTTGATGAATTGCAGTGCATTTTGGAGATGGAGAAAAAGTAGTTCAGATCATCTCTCTTATTGGAGCAAGATTTGTTGATGAGAGTATACGAGCTTTTGGACCACACCCTTCCACAGGCATCCAGAATTATATAGAATGAGCAAATACAAGACGAGTGAGTATATAAGAAGACAGTGATTTGAGAATGGATAGCGAAAATGTAATTTGGAAAGGAGCTATCGGAGTAGTGGGGAATATAGATGTCAAACATTTTAAAACAATGATGTTAAAAATAATTAAGGATAGTGTTAAAGATGAAGAAAAGATACAAGAACATAAGTAGTGCCATAGTGAGTCAGACCAATCGTCCATCAAGCCCAGCATACTGTCCTCCGACAGTGGCCAATCTCGATCACATGGGAGAAGAACCAACAGTCACAATGGGCAATCCATTCCCCGTTCACTCCCAGCTCCCAACAGTAAGAAATTTGTCCCGTAAGCTACTTGGTTAATGCCCATTAATGGACCTACTCTCTTAAGAACTTATCCAGTCCTTTTTTAAACCCAGCTATACTACTGGCCTTGACAACGTCCTCTGGCAACAAATTCCATAAGTCAATTATGCATTGAGTGAAAAAGTACTTCTTTTTATTTGTTTTAAATCTACCAGCAGCTAGTTTCATGGAGTGTCCCCTAGTTCTAGTACTATTTGAGAGGGTAAATAACAGTTTCCAATCTACTCGTTTCGCACCACTCAGATTTTATAAACCTCTATCATGTCCCCTCTCAGTCCTTCTCTAAACTGAAAAGACTCAGCTTGTCAAGTCTCTCTTTTTGTACGGAAGCCATTCCATACCCTTTATCCTTCTCTGTACCTTTTCTAGTTCAGCTATGTCTTTTTTGAGATGGGGCAATCAGAACTGCACACAATATTCCAGGTGCGGTCGCACCATTGATTTATATCGAGGCATTGACATGCTCAGTTTTATTCTCTATCCCTTTGCTCCTAACTCCTAACAATCGGTTTGCTGTTTTGACTGCTGCTGCACATTGGGCTGAGGATTTCAGTGTATTGTCCGCAATCGCTCCCAGATCCTTTTCCTGAGTGGTAACTCCTAGCTTAGTACCCCAGCATTGTGTATCATAGTTTGGGTTATTTTTCCCTATGTGCATCACTTTGCACTTGTCCACATTAAATCTCATCTACCATTTAGATGCTCAGGCACCCAGTCTCATAAGATCCTGTTGCAGTTCTTCAGTCTGCTTGTGTTTTAACTACCTTGGATAACTTGGTGTCATCTACAAATCTGATCACCTCACTCTTAACGCCCTTTTCCAGATCATTAATGAATACATTAAACAGCACTGGTCCCAATACAGATCCCTGGGGCACACCACTTTTACATCTCTTCATTGTGAAAACTGACCATTCAGTCTTACTCTTGGCTTTCTATCCTTTAACCAGTTACTGATCCATAGTAAAACACTACTTCCTATCCCATGACTTTTTAATTTTCTCAAGTCTTTTATGTGGGACCTTATCAAATGCTTTCTAGAAATCCAGGTGCATTATATTTACTGGATCTCCCTTGTCCACATGCTTATTTACACCCTCAAAGAATTCCAACAGATTATTGAGGCATGACTTACCTTTGCTAAATTCATGTTGACTCTTCCCCATTAAGCCATGTTTATCAATATGCCCAGCGATTCTGTTCTTAATGATAGTTTCCACCATTTTGCCTGGCACAGACATCAAGCTTACTGGTCTGTGGTTTCCAGGATCGCCTCTGGATCCCTTTTTAAATATCGGGGTTACATTTGCCACTTTCCAGTCGTCTGGTACAGTGGCAGATTTTAGTGATAAGTGATAAATTACAAATATATAACAGGCAATGCAAACTGAGAAATATGCTAAAGCAAACATTTGATTTGGGGGTAGTAGGAAACAACTTTCCAGGTGAAGGAAGCTTGCATATCAAACTAACTGGATGGAAAAGAGAAACAAACTGCAGGCAATTGGTTACTTACAAAGTTCTGTAATGGCTTGAGAAACCTAAGGTTGCTTTCAGACACACAGACACACCCCTGCGCATATTCTGGCTGCGGGGGCGGGAGCGGAATGTGCAGCCAGGATATGCGCGGGGATCAGCCGGTCTGAAAGCCCCACCTCACCCACAAAGCTTTGCCAGCAGACACACGCAGGGATGCAGAGTTCAATTTCCTGCTCTGCATCCCTGCGCGCGTCTGCCAGCAAAGCTGCTGGGGGGGGGGCTTTCAGACCAGCCAATCCCTGCAAATTTCCCCCCGCAGCCAGAATATGTGCAGGGGGGTGGGGGGGGAATGTCTGAAAGTGGTCTAAGTAAACGGAGTCCATTATTCTTAGTATCCACTAAAGTTATGATTTTTTCTTTTATTTTTTTATTATTTTTCTCAGGCCTGTCTTTCAGGACAAGGACTGAGAAGCCAGATATGGAGTGGCCGCTGTGGAAGAAGTGACTGCCCACTGTAGAATCAGTGTTTTTGTCCATGACCGTTTTTCTATGTGAATTCATTTGTCTCTGTAAGGATTGATGGGTTTCACCAACATAGCTTCCATGCTAGATCTTTTGGGTACCTATCAACAATGCCATATTAATTGTACCACATTCCCTCTTCATTCAGACTTCCTGCAAATATTCCAGAGTGCTGTTCTACTGGTAGGGGTAGTCTGATCCATAATATTGTGAAAATGCTGTCCTGACCATACATCACCTACATGATTTTCTGAAGTTTTTACAGTGTATGTATCTGGAGACATTTGGATGACTTATTTATAAAAAATGAAATGCTGCAAGTGCAGAAATTCAGGACCAGATTAATTAGTATGCAAAGTACACTCTAGCATGCCACCCCACCCCATGCTTGGCCAGCAATCAGCACTGTGTATGTGCTTGCCTGTTGCTGTCTACTGCAGCAACTCACTGTGGCTGTGCTTGCTTAGAGAGGCAGTTGGACCACTGTAGCAGTACCAGAAGATCATATATATTACCACCTTCTCTCTGTCCTTTCCAGTCCAGTGTGGTTGTCTCGTTCCCCCACATTCCTTCCACATCATAGGGTGTATTCTCATGTGCGGCAGCGGTGGCAGTGGCGGCAGCGGGAAGGGTGAGGGAAGACTTGGAGGAGCTGGCTGACAGGAAAAGAGCCGGTGCGAACGGGGATCTGCCGCAGCTTCTCTCGCTCATGTTAGGGCAGGATTTTGCACCCTGACGTGCGCGCGAGAAGCCACGACAGATCCCCGTTCGCACCGGCACTTTTCCCATCGGCCGGCTCCTCCGGGCTGCCGCGTCTTCCCTCCCGCTGCTTCCACCACTGCCGCAGGTGAGAATACAGCCATAGTTTCACCCTCCCTCAGCATGCAGGTATTGTGGAATTAGGAATGCTGTAGGTGGTATGGACAGGAGGCCAATATGTGGCTTACTGTGGGGGTTCTGCCATTTCTATAATCTAGCCCTGCAGAACGTTCATGATCTTTATCTTTTTGTCCAAGAGACACTTAAAGTTGATTGCAACTTTATGTGGTAGGGTGAGAACTTATTTACATTCATTTTACATTTAAATGAATGACTACATTTTTAAATGAATGATTAATCAATCCATAAGTCATTAAAATAAATGTCTGATTCAGTCACATGCTACGGTCAGGAACAAGGTTGTCCAGCCTGTGGGCAAACTTCAGGTATGAGTCTACAAGGCAAGGCTGGCTGAGAATCAGGCAAGACCTGGAGGCAGGAACAGACCCAGGTTAGGTTCAGAGTTGGGAACAGGCAACAACAGTCTTCTGCCCAGCTTCCTGCTTCTATTGAGCAGTCCTGTATTCCCACTTTCTGCAGCAACTAGTTATATTTTGAAGTTTTACAGCTTAGTGTGATTGCAACTTTAAGTTGTAAGGGCTTATTTACATTCACTTTACATTTAAATGAATGATTAATCCATAACTCATTAAAATAAATGTCTGATTCCATTACCTTTAATTAATAATCCTAAATTTGGCACACTTGCTTAAGGCATGTACCAAGAGAACAAATATATCAACTAAAAGCCAGGGGGAAAATGTATTGGTAGGTAATGTTCCTGCTACAGGACCTGCAGTATCTTGCAATGGTTTCTTTACAAGGGAGAGATGTGTTCCAGTATTATCTGTTTTGGATTAGAGTTGCTTTTTTTCAATCAGAAATGGGTAAGACTCTTTTCTCTCTCCGCCCTCCCCCATTTATTTATTTATTTAATTTTTTTAAAAACAGTTTTATTAAACTATTCAAACTTTTACAAGAATAACTTGCAGCTTTCATAATGTACATTACATATTAACAGGCGGGCTGGAACATTTACACATCATAATCAGACATAGAAGCTCGATATCTTATTTCTCCATTGTCCTCGTTCAGTAATCTAATGCAAGGTAGCCATACCTCTTCAAGGTTCTTTTCTTTGTCCTTGATTCTGACAAGGATTTTCTCCATGTTGAAGATGTATCACATTCTTGCTGTCCATTCTTCTTTCTTGGGAGTCCTACTATCTTTCCAATTTGGGGCAATTACATTTAGCGCTGCCAGTATGAGCTGATTACATATACCCTGATATTGTTCCATGAGTGGCTTTTTTGAGTATATACCACATAGAGCAATAGAGGGAGCAAAGGGAACAGCTATTGTAGTTGCCCCAATTATTTTGTTCCAAATCTCTCTCCAGAAAGGCTGGATTTTAGTGCAAGACCACCAGCAGTGTATATAGTTATTAATTACCCTCCATGCCACACTGTCTCTAACCACATGGGTGATAGGGATGGACAAATGCGGTTTGGAAGTTCAGAGTTCGGACTGAACTCGGTCTGTTCAGTTGACTGAACCGAACTTCTGAACCGAACTCGAATTTCAAACCGAACCGAATTTCTGAACTCCGTTCTGTTCGCCCATCCCTAGTGGCAACACACAACAAAAAACCTGGTTTTGAATGGCTGAACTTGGTTCGGAAGTTCGGAATTCGACCGAACTTGGTCTGTTCGGTCAACCAAAATGAACTTCCGAACCGAACTCAAATTTTGAGCCGAATCAAATTTCCAAACTCGAATTTCAAACCGAACTGAACTGAACTGAATTTTCGAACTCCGTTCTGTTCGCCCATCGCTAATGGGTGAGTAGTAATTTATCATATGTTGGAGTCTTTTGGGGGTTAGATAATAATTCGTTATCCGTTTCACCTGCATCTTTTACTTCCCACAATGTTGAACTTTGCAACATGTGTTTACTTATTAGGTTTGCTCTCTCTTTGTAAATTTGGCATTTAGGTCACATTCCCATTTTAAAAATATAGCTTAACGGGGTTTCTGCTGTTTTTAATACTCCATAATTCCGAGAGAGCAAACCTCTTCTCGCTGAGTGTTCAAATGGTGTTTCTTTCAATGGCCGTTTGGAGCCCGTGTAAATTCTTTCCAATGTGGCATGGACATCATAAAGTCTCTCAGCTGGTAAAATTGCAATATTGGGATATGTGTCTGTATCGTGTTTCTACAGTCTTCCATAGAAATGAAGCTCTTACCCCTAAATAGTTTTGAAATATTTGTAATACCTTTCTTCTCTAGTTTTTTCACCATTGGGGTGGCCACTTTCAGATCCCTTCATTTTTTGTAATTGGGGTGTATGGTGAGCTTCCTTTTTAAAGTTTTTTACTTTTCAGACCTCCCTCCCATGTTCGTATTGCATGGATCGCAAATGGGTGCACATTCCACCTACTTCTCTCTGTTGGTACTGCCTCCACCCCCAGCATTGCTTTCTCAATCTCGACCCAATAGGTATCTTTGGAGTTCTGGTACCAAGCTTGTATGGACATTAATTGTCATCACTTTAAGGTAAGCTTTTAAATCCGGGAGGGGGAATCCTCCTGTTTCTTGTGGCTCTTTTAAATGTTTTGCAGCTAATTCTAGCCTTTTTATTTCTTCATATGTATTTACTTAGCAAGGCTTCACTTTGAATAAAGAACTCCTTTGGTAGTCTACTAGGAATCGTCGTCATTTTATAGAGGATTTGGTGCAAAATATTCATTTTATATGTGTTCATTTTACCTATCCATGAAGTGGCATGGGGGGGAGGCACCTAGGCATCCTCTACTATTTTCTGCTTTAGTAGATGAAAATCATATTTATACAAATTATCTAAATTATATTGGAGATATACTCCTAGGTATTTAATTTTATCTTTCGATTTTGAAGGGTGCTAGTTTACTAATTTGATTCTCATGTTTTCAGATGGGACAAAATAAATGTCTGCCGACTTGTCAAAGTTAATTTTATAGCTGCTGATCTCTCAGAACCCTTTTATAGACTTCAAGAGAGACAGTATTGATTTTGTTGGTTTAGTTAGAAAAACTAATAGATCATCAGCATACATGGCTATTTTGGTTCGTATAATATTATTATTTTGCCTAATTGCACAGACTAATGCCTCTATGACTAAATCAAACAACAGGGGGACAATGGACATCCATGTCTTGTCCCTCTATAAAGCTCAAAAGGTGATGACAGGTCTCCATTTATTTGGATTTGTGCATGGGGGTGTTTGTAAATTATCTTTACCCAGGAAGTGAAGTTGTCCCACAAGGAAGTGGTAAGACTCGTTGAAGATTTCCCTTCATTTGTTCATAGCGGAACTTGTATGCTGAAAAGGCAAAAAGGAAAGGATCTGAAAGTCAGTTGTGCCCACTTACAATTAATATAATTCAATATTGCTAGTTTTGTAGCAACCCAAAATTATGACACCACAATCTAATGACTCTTCTGGTGGACCAAATATACAGATTTAGTGTGAGTCTTAAATGTCCATATATGTCAAAAAACATGGCCACAATGGGTTATGATCAGAAACCTGTATTCACTGCATTTTTCCCATTGCTGCCAATGGAGAAAACATAGTGAACTGAACACGAGTCCCTGGTAATGGCAAGTCTTCACTTTTTATTGGCAGCTTCAGTAGAGATGTCTGTACAGACCTGTTTTCTTTAGACTTGCCTTTCATCTTCAGGCTCTGCTGTCACACTACCCAAAATTAGGCAAGGACAACGATTATTGGGGGTTGAGGACCACAATTCTTTATTAATCAACTTACAAGCCTTAAGCATCCAGTCAAATACTGTCCATTGAGTCTCTGATCCTGTAATCGTAATCGGAGCCCTTCAAAGGCACTTGCTCAGGCTACCCGCCAATTATATTCTTCTCAGGGCCATACTCTCCTCCCATCCCAGCACTTTTGCATCTAGGTCTTTTTGTCAGCAAAAGGTCTTGGCCTCACCCTGAGGTTGTTTTGAGCCTTTGCAATGACACCTAATTTCCCTTCTCTGGGAGTAAGGGTGCACAGGCTACTCTAGCATTTGGCTATCCATTTCCCTTCATCTTAATGAGGAGGCACTACACTTTAACGCATAATGCTGTGGTCTGCGCATCCATATGTGTCACCTAAACCCGGGTGTATCTGCTGAGCTGCGTCGTACAATAAAAGTGTTAACTTGCAACAAATGTAACAAAGGTTAATGGGGTGGGCTGTGGCTCAGATGGTAGAGCACATGCTTTGCATGTATAAGGTACCAATTTCAATCCCCAGCATCTCCGATTCAGGATCTCGGGTAGCACACCTGGGTGAGGCCTCTGACAGGGAATCCTGGAGCATTTTGGGTTGCGTGCCTGAGTGAAGCTTCTGCCGTAGACCCTGGGGAGCCAGATTTGAAACCTTGCTGCTGTGTCAGGTTGTGAAAATACTGGGCTAAGATGGACCATTGGTCTGACTCAGTTAGGCAGCTCCTTATAAAAAAAAAAAAAATCTACCAAGAACTTACACTCCATAAGCTGCTCAGCCAGAAAATATGTGGTGGAGGCTCTGTGCCACCTGTTGCCAATTACAGCTTAAATATTACTTCCCAGCCCTAATGCAGCAAATAGCCAGTGCCAGCAGTGACCAATGTGCTCCTGCCCGCCCAGCCAGTTAATGGCCACAAGATAGGGGACACATAAATGGTGTGGGCCTATGACTTGGGAAGCTTGTGCTTCTTGCATGAGGTCCCCACCCTCCCCAGTCAGGAGCACCACATGGTGGGCTCTCTGCTGTGCCACACCATTACTTTCCCAACAATTTCTTCTCTTGATTAGGAGTAGCAATGAAATGGCCACTACCATTAAAGGCAAAGCTGCCCTTTCCTAGGTCACTTTTAGACATGCGTAATATCATGCCATGTGTAAAAATCCCACCGGCGGGGTTTAGAAGTGACATTTCACAAGTTAAAGCCAGTCGCGCATTCTTTTAAAACCGCAAACTAAATACCGCAAGTTCCCGCATTGCAAATTGCCTCAGTATTTAGTTTGCGGATTTAAAAGAATGCATGACTGGCTTTAACACGCAATGTTGCATCTAAACCCCGCCTGCAGGATTTTTACACGTGGCAGGATTTTACGTCGCGTGTACGCCACACACGTCTAAAAGCGGCCTTATGCTATCTATCTGCTTGTCCAGATAGCTGAATGATCTTTCCCAAACCATGTCAGTAGCAGCAATTGCTCAATACTGGAAAGGAAGCTCAGTTTTTACCTCTTCTTCTCCTCCTCCTCCTCCTCCTCTTGAACTTTGAATTCTTCTTCCTCCTCTTGCACTTTTTTCGCCTATGCCGTCTCTCCCGGCTACGATAGTGTCTTAGTTTTCCCATTTTCTGTTCTTTCCAGATGTCAGCAGCAGGGCAGGATACTGGAACTGCCTCTTGGTTGAGCCACACAGCTTATCTTGGTAAATGTTTCCCTGAGTGTACACCTGAGTTTAAACACACACCTGGTTGAAACACAAAGGGCTCTCCAATTATGACACATGAAGCATCCTCTCTCAGTAGTGCAGTAATGGTGGTTAATATGTACGTAAAAATCATAGAGTGGCTTTTCTGAGCCCAAACGTTCATGTAAACTTACTATCCCCCAGCATAGACACCATCCACCCTCATCAAAAATAATAATAATAATAATAATAATAATAATTAATAAAATCAGACCCTTAAAATGTGTTACCTATATTCCTATACCAGCTATTCACCAGAAGAAAGCCACTAGTCAGGTATGCCTTTACCTGCCATACCGAGTATCTTTTCTTGTCTCAAGCTACATTACATTGGGAGTGCACACGGTAAGATATTTCCAGGTCCTTTGGTTCCCATATTGCCAGAAACCAATATGTTTCAGTTACTTTGCAGTAGAGGCAAAATAGTGTGGAGAAATCTTTTATTGGACCAACTCAAGTTGGTGGAGGTGTGCAAGCTTTCGGACCTCGCAGGGTCCTTCATCAATTATTTTGATCATTTTTGCACTTCTGCTACTTCATTTTGGCACTAATTGCACACCATTTAGTAGTGCAAGAATAAAGTAAATAAAATACCTACCTGCTGGACCACCTCACTCCCCAGGCCCTGGAGTGGCCCCTGAGGTAGGCCGGTGGCGCCTTCCTGGAGAGGGCGACTGGAGAGGGCATTCTCGGTGACAGCACCTAGACTGTGGAACTACCTTCTGGCAAAGACCCAGTTGGCTCCAGACCTCTCTTCCTTTCAACAAAATACAAGACCTGGCTGTTCTGCCAGGCATTCGGTGAGGGTGGGTGGGTAGGGTTTTGACTGTTCTCCCCAGTTTTAATTGCAATGTGTTTAGTGCACCGTTTGATTAATATTTTAGTAATGTTTTAATATAGTTATTATTGTATTTTGCATTTTTGTTTTTAATTGCGAGCAGAAGAGCAAAACGCCAAAATAACCAAAGTGACCGAAATGACTGAAATAATCAAACTGAAATAAACAGATAAGCAAGTATTCTTCTTTGAGGAGCTCTGCAGTTCTCACTCTTGGGATCTTGTCCCTTCTCCTCAAGCAGCCGGAAGCTCAGTGATGTCAGTCAGTATCTAGCCAGACTGTGTTAGGAGATTCTCACTTCTCCATCCCCTCTTCTCCTCTATGGGTTTTTTTTTTTGGTCTAGTGAGAGGAGGAGTTAAAAGGGAGAGAGAGGCAGAGCCGCTCCTGCTTCAAATTCCAGAAGAGTAGCTGTGTTATAGCTCTAAATCCATTTCAGTTTCTTCCAACTGCCTTTGGTGAAAGCTAGGAATGCTCACTGCTTATTTCTAAGCATTCCATTAGCAGTTGTTAGTTTTTCTCATAGGTGTTAGTATTGCCAAACATAATTGAAGCAGCCAAAATGACTGAAATAGTTGAACCAAAATAAAGAGGTAAGCAAGTTTTGTTTCCTTGGTGAATAGTTGTTTGGATTCTTGGTGGCTAATGTGAATAATATTCATGGATATGAAAACACCTATTTGTTTCAAATCTAATCAGTAGTTTAAGGATAAACCTTAAATTTATTTATATTTATTTTATTTATTTTAAAAACTTGTTACCTTGTTCCCTCCTGCCATACACAAATCCAAACACAAGAATGGGCTGAATTCAAGGGTATGGGTGGGATAAGGAGGATAATCAAGGATGGGTAGAAAGTGAGCCATGCATGCTCCCTCTTTTGGGATATGTCCCATTAAGGGTATTACCTGCCGAGACAGTAGTCTGCTGGAGTCCAGGTTCACTACGTCCAGCCCCCACACAGCCACCACTCACATAGTTCAGCAGATGAACCCGACAAATGTGGAAGTGCTGCTCACCACCCCCCTATGACTCACGGCCACAATGAATTCAGTACAGGAAGCTTCCCCCAATGTGGCTTTCATCTGTTTTCTTGCTTGCTTGCTTGCTTGCTTGCTTTTTGGAGCACCTTTTTGGAGCTCCCCAAAAGCAAAAGAAAACAGTCAAAGTGCCAGTGAGAGCGAAAGTGGAGAGAGCGCTCACTCCTCATACCACTCTAGGCGCTGCACCTGGGACTCTGGTCCTGGCAGACCTGTCTGCAGGCACCCCAATAGATGGGAAGCTGCTCCAAGGGCAAGCATTAGCCAAGATTAGCCAGCATTCATCTGCACGGCGGGCTCCACATTCTCTGAGACAATGCCATGCGTGAGGGCTGAGTGGGTGTTGGCACCTGTGTCCATGGGGCGGGGGGACATCTGGTGAACATAAATGTTGTGGGCTAATGTGAGCTATGGGTGTTGAGACATAATGGCAACAGGTTTCTGAATGCGTGTTTTGATCTTGATATGAACACTGGTTTGGCCCTGTGTTCACCATGTGGCGCTGCTTAGACACACAGCCCAGCTTTGTGCAACTCGGTGTTTTGCTCACCACCCAATCTCAGCACGCAAGCACTGCTGCCTTGGGACCCCGGGCCCATTACCGGCTACCGGATTTACCGGTTACCGGTTCTGCGAAAACCGGATTCCCGGATTAAATCCGGTATGCCGGTACCGGATTTATTTCATTGGTTTCAATGGGGCGCTGTGTCCCCATTGAAACCAATGAAATAAATTAATTCCCTCCCCCTCCC
>QEPC01004766.1:1401783-1417566 GCA_003113815.1 Sphenodon punctatus
CCGGCGCTGAGGCCTCCGGACCGCCCGTCGCCGCCGGAGCTCCCAAAGGTAAGCGCACTGAACGTTAGTAGGGGTGATCCCTGGGGGGGGTGGTGTTAAACCCCCCCCAGGGATCGGGCCATACTTACCGGCGGCTGCGGGGACGCCGCGGCCGCTGGTGCTGGGAGGTGGGCTCGCCTCTGGGTCTTACTCTTTTTTAAAACAAAAAGCCAGGCTGGGCAGGGTGGGTGGGGGGTGTCCCCCCTTCCACCCGCGCAGCCTGGACTCGGGGAGGGTTTTTTTTTAAAAAAACTTTTTTGTGGGGGCTTTAAGTTTTTTTACATTGCAGCCATTTTTAAATGGCTACAATGTAAAAAAAAATCCAGTACCCCGAAATCCGGTACCCGGTCCGGATTACCGGGTCGAATCCGATAATGCCGGTACACCCGGTACCGGCATTATCGGATACCGGATTTTACCGGTTTCCCACCCCTACATGCCACGCAATATCATTAGACACAATTTTGGCTACATGTTCAGCCAGAACATGCAAATTGTCCTTGTGATGCAATTGTGTTCACATTGCATGTTCAACGGGTGACCAAATTGGTTTTGGGACTGTTATGGTGCTTACCCACAACGGCCAAATGCATGCTTAGGGTTTTGACACCTGATCTTTGTTATGTCTAAAGACACCCATGGGCTCGTTTGTTTTCACCCTAGGTGCTTTCTCTCACCTATAGTTTGGAGTCCTAATCCAAAATCCCCTGAAGGTAATGGGAGACTTTCCACTGGCTTCAGATCAGGCTGTAGGGGGGAGGTTACCCTTCCTTGACAGACTTCACCTGTGCCTTATTGATTGATGGGGCTCTTCTTTAACCAAGCACATGAGCTTTGTTGGAGGAAAAAGCTGTATACCTATTAAGCTGTATATTGGTGAAATTATTAGTGGAGGCTCCTCAAGCACCTTCATCAGCAAATCCCTGCTTGGCCTGCAAGTGGCTGCCAGGAACCAAGCACTTATAGTTCACATGGGGTGTTTTTACACACACATTTCTCCTGCAAGTTTGCTGGTACATCCTGAACCTTCTGTGTGTCTAAATCACTCACCCAGATCTTAAACATCCGGATCTTTGAACTTCTGCATAGAACTTCTCCCAGAATGTTTGTGTGTAAAAGGTTTGCCTGGCAAACTGCTTTGCTCCAGGCTGCTATGGTCACTTGGTTTCCATGGCAGCCTGTCATGTCTACAGCTGTGGCTACTTTAAGCTGCCTCAGGACAGTGTTTGTGTGAAGAATGCATCCAGGAACGTGTGTGTGTGTGTGTGGGGGGGTGCGGTGCGGTGCGGTGCATCCAAAACTTACTTGTGGACTTGTAAACCCAGAAAATTGAAAAATCTGGAACTTTAAGGTGTGTGTAAAAATGCCCGTTGTCAACAAGTCTCTAAAATCCACACAATGTGTGATTTTAGATGTGCCGGCCTCCCTTCTTGACACGGCGCGTGGTCAAATCTTCGTCCCCCTCCGGAATCCGATTGCCCGGTCAACAGACGTGCCAGCTGATTCCGGAGGGGGCGGGGTGGCACAATGTGCAACCGCACAGCCCCGCTCACCCACACTCCCCAGGCCCCCCCGGCCCCCCCGGGGTCTTGGCCACGGACCAGAATTGTCGGCGGTAACAGCCAGTACTGTCCGCTGATTCCGGGCCGTGGGGCAGTAACAGACGTTACGATACCACGGTGAACCCCACCATGGCGGCCGTTGTACTGTAACATCTGTTGGGCCCAAAAGAGATTCTCGCCAGGTGTTCACCCCTGGCGGGAATATCTTTGACCACACTTCCAGAGCTCCGGCTGGCCAGAGGGTGAACATCTGGTGGAATTTCTTTTGGGCCCAACAGACGTTATGGTACCGCAGCCACCACAGGGGGTTCATCGTGGTATCGTAACGTCTGAAATTACCCAATGTCTAAGCTGGGCTCATTAGAAAGGGGGGGGGTCTGGAGTGGGGAGGGCAAGCACTTACCAGGCTTTATGCCTCTTCACTGCCAATAGCTTGGGTATATTGGCACCATCATTAGGAAGCAGTTTTGGCTTCTATGTTCAGAGTTCTTTCTGTGTGTGTTTTGAAATGAAATGGGAGTGATCCACCAACAGAAATTATTGACCTGGGTACTTGACCTAGAGCAGCATCCTCTCATTCCAGTAGCATATATGCCAGCCAATAGAATTACAGTATGCAAATTACTTGGAGAGGATTGTTTACTTGTGATTTCACAATGACATTTCTGTGGCATGAGCTCTCATTTAAAATTATCTCCCGAGCTCTCAGAGAACTCCTTCAAACTTCCAGAAAGTTATACCATAAGTTGTTGTTTTTATTTATTTATTTAGGCATCAGCTCTCACCATAGCCTTGCAATTTACATTATAATGAAATACCATATAAAAAAAAATCAGGATAGTAACACAATCTCCATGGTTAAACCATACATCAACACAGGCACCAATAAGGATAGAGCAAATCCTATGGGACCGCCACAGAAGAAATACAAAAACACCCCCCCCCCAGATAACATCAAAATTCCCCTGATTAGGTCCATTTATTATTACCTTCCGTTTCTGAGATGCCAGCCAGACAAAGGTTGCAAGGGCCACAATCTCCTCTCTTTTAGGATCGGCAAGGAGTCCCTTGTTGTTAGAAAAGAAACTAGAGTACCAAAAGGAACAATGGCGTTGCCTGCTAACTGCTGCCAACCATGGGAACTCTAAGCAGTTCTGGGATCTTATTCGCTTGGCAAAATCAGGAGGAGTAAAGACAAAGATTCTCTATCCACCCCTAGAAGTTTGGGAGTCCTTTTATGAGGACTTATTCTTCAAACCCCATCCCACAAGTTATAATGTGGTAATTCGTCCAAGAGAGAGATTCCAGTCTTGGCACCCTGTCCTCCCAGAGGACATTTTGCCACTTATTCGTCAGCTTAAGTTTGGGAAGGCCCCGGGCGATTACTCCATCTCACCAGAACTGCTGAAGAATGCCTCCGAGTGAGTGGTCGGCAAATGTGCTGGCTCCCCCTTTTACATATATGAACAATACCAGAGAAATTCCGAGTTCCTGGTTAAACAGCATCGTAGTACCCAGTCACAAAAAAGGCGATCCGCTGCAGCCGGGGAATTATCGCTCGATTAGTTTGCTAAGTAATGTCGGGAAATTGTACGCCAAACTCTTGTTAGGCAAGCTACAGATTTGGATGGATGAAAATAATATTTTGGAACCCGAGAAAGCCGGCTTCCAAAAGGGTAAATCCACAGTTGACCATGCACTGGTTCTTTCTTTGTTATTGCGCAAATATATTGCTCGCCAGGGGAAATTGTATTTTTGATTTTAAAATGGCATTCAATTCTGTTAGCAGAGAGCGCCTTTGGGCCAAACTAAACTCTCTATTTCTGGACCCCAGATTGTTATTTCTGTTGATCAAACTGCATAGCAAAAATACGCTGCAGATAAGATACGATTCCCATTGCCTGCTCTCAAAGAAGGTGCAGGTAACTTGTGGGGTCAGACAGAGCTGTATACTGGCCCTTGCTCTTTTCAACATCTTTATAAATGATGTGATTCCATTCTTGAAAACTGCAGATACTCACCCCCCATCGATTGGTGATTGGAAAATTCCATCTTTCCTCTATTAAGATGATACTGTCTTAATTCCCCAATCCTTGGTGGGGCTTTGACAAGCTATGCAATGTTTTGGGACATATTGCAGTAAAGAAGCCCTAACAATAAATTATACTAAGACAAAGGTAATGATAGTGGGGCATAGTGGGTCTAGAAAATTACATTGTTGGGAAATAAGGAGAAACTTGATCTAGCAAGTGAACTCTTTTAAATAAGTTGGAATTATTTTCTCTAGCTCTCTCAGTTGGCATTGCCACCTGGAGGCTGTTAAGCGCCAGGCTAAACAAACATCAGTCTCGATCATAAATGATTATTACGGCTGGGGGGGCAGGTTGGTCTCTCCTGCTCTCTGACTCTTTGGGGCTAAGGTAATTGCTCAAGCTCTATATGCTTTTCCCATGCGGGGCTGCTCATATCTCGATAAACTGGAGGTTATTCAAAACGGATTCCTATGCAAATTCTTAGGAGTTCCTAAGGGAACCCCTCAGGTGCTATTGCGCTTACAATCCTCGCATTCCCCTCTCAAATTTTTTTGCCCTCCAGTGTCTGCTTATATATTGGCTGAAAACCATAGTGTTCCCTTCCCAAGATAGGTCGCTCTTGAGCCTCGCAAGAACAAGGGGCCTACTTGCTCCATGGTCAGTTTTGGCGGAGTTAGACATCAACAAACTTGGATTCTCTTGGGGCTGAAAAGTGCTATTTTCCTTCTGAAAAGAAGACTTGCAGATCAACAAACTCAAGTAGAGAATGCCTCTTTGTATGTTCCATTTAATTCTCTGAGCACAGGGTCTTGCTACTTATTTGTTTGGCCTGACTCTGGGAGAAGACAAGCCTTCACAAGGCTTCGCTGTAATGTTTCCCCCTCTGCTCTATTGGAAGGTCGCTTCACTGGTATTCCCAGGGAAGTCGATTATGTCCTTTTTGTGACCTGCAAAAAATAGACTCTGTTAGCCATATTTTATTTTGCTGCCCGATGCTTTGTGGCTTGAGGCAAAAATACTTGGGCAAAGTCCAAGAGACTCAGGATGGTTGCTCTTCTGATTATGTACTGCAAAGGTTTTTGAGCCCACTTGATTCAGAGCTGACTAGGGCTGTGGCAACCTTTAGCAGTGCCGCTATGTATTTGAGTCGGGATATGTTTGAAGCAAAGAAATGACTTTCCCCTAAATGTTTTTTTAATCTTTATTTTTATATTAATTTATATGCTCTCCTGGTGTTGAATGTTGACGTTCAGAATATAGGTTGTATGGAACTTATATAGCATTTCAGTTTTATGTTTGTATTGCTGTTTCTTAAATTGTAATAGCTTCGACTAACAATAAATAAATGTATTAATTTAAAATTATGACCATTTGATGAGAGATAGTTGTTAATTAGGCAAATTAACTGCATAGTTCTGCCAATATACCCTATGTATGATTTCTGCCAATATAGCCTATGTATGATATTTCAGGCCCTATTCACACTGGCGCACCCCCACCCCCGTTCACATGTGGGGAGCGCCTGTGCGAACATTGTCCGTGGGGGTGCGTGTGCGCTCCCATGCTTCACCCACCTCCACCCATCACCCACGTACAGAGCAACGGGCTCCAATGCCGGTTACTCCATGCATGGAGGTGGGTGGAGATGAGTGTGCTCCCATGGGAATGGCCACACACCCATCTCCACCCACCGTGGGCGCACACCCATCCCCATACCCACACCCACCGTGGCCCGTGTGAAAAGGGCTTCAGTGAGGTTAGATTATGTGGAAAACTTGATGATAAGCTCTCTCAATATGACCCTTCACACCAAATTGGATGACAACTCATGCTGATTTTTTGTTTTAATTTTTTTTGGGAGAAGTATTTAATATCTTACAAAATGCTCCTCTAAAGAGTTATAATGCTAAATTTGGAAATACAATTCATTAAATGTACTATGAAGCTTAATGGGTTTGTGAAAACAGCTCCCTTAACAGAACTCCCTTCATGCTGTTGGGCTGGCCTGGTCCCACTGAAGTGATTACACTGTTAGAATATCTTGAAAATCCAAGCCTCCATACTATGGAGATAATCACTGTGGAAATGCCTGAGAGAGACCAATTATTCCACCAATTTGGACTAGTCCTTTCTCGAGCCACACAGCTTACCAAATGTATCCCTTGGCTTGTAGGATTAAAACCCCACCTAGCTGAAACCCTTTTGGTGGTGCAGTATAGTGATTGCTATCAATCAGTTTATGCAATATACATTTGTGGGACTCAGATAAAGTCGCTGCCTGAGTTATGTGGGGCTCAGATAAACTATTTTGGAATGCACATATAAACTGCCTCTCATTTCTGTTCAGTGCTGCTGCCAGGTAAACCTGAAACGAGCAATCGCAGTGAATAGTGTTTCCATATCACGGAATCACTGACCAGTGAGGAAATACCGACAAACAGTTGCAAGCGCTCCTGAAAGATAGGTACTTCCCGACAGTAAGAGAACACTTGCTCTCAGCTCTACTGCCAAGGTAATCCACCTTGCCTGTCAATTTGATCATCATGTTCAACCCCTCTTCTACACCGGTTCCCTCTTCCTCTTTGTTGCCAATACAAATGTCTTGTCCTCATCTTCATCGCTTCATTTTCTGCCATGTCTCCATTCATGCAATGAGGAAACTTAGCAGCTTTTTTTTGTTGTTGCTGTTTTTTTGCTATTTTCTGGCAATTGTCAGTATTTTGCTAGTTCGATAAATGGCAATTGTTCCGTAAATCAAACACCCCAGCGAGAGGGGACTCTCACTGCCCTATCCCGAATGCAAAATGAATGGTGCGGGATTAATACTATGGTTTATATAGTACTGGCTAAGAGGCATAAAACTAACAGAAAATGGACAAAAATATTGGAAATTGACAAAGATGATGGAAATGACAGAAAATTGCAGGTGGCTATCACACAATGAAATTACTGACCAGTGAGGGAACAGTTGCAAGCACTCCTGAAAGGCAGGTACTTCCCGGCAGTAAGCGAACCCTTACTCTTGCCTCAGTTCTACTGCCAAGGTCATCCACTTTGCCTGTCAATTTGATCATCGTGTTCAACCCCTCTTCTACACCCTTCACTGGTTCCCTTTTCACCTTTGTTTCCAATACAAACCTCTTGTCCTCATCTTCATGGCTTCATTTTCCTCTATGCTCTTCTGCAACCACCATCACCGACCCCAGAGTTGCCTGCTCCCTTAAACAATCTTCACTCTTATGCCCATGCTGCTCCCTATGCCTGGAACTCCCTTCCAGAGCGCATACACTGCACTCCCTCCTAAAAACCTACCTCTTCTGTCAGGTTTTCCCTAGCTCTTCATCCTACTAGATTGCTCATTTATGCTTCTCTGTACACTCTTATCCTTTAGGATTCTCCTCCCCTTCATGTAACAGAGGTAAGGATGTGCACCTGCAACTTCTCAGCTTCATGAATGTCCCTGTCTCTCCTCCCTTGCCCACCATAGATTTATAAGTTCCTTGGGGTAGGGACCTGTTTCTAATCACAACTGTTCAGTGCAACACTCGTTGCTGGTACTCTCTATAAATATTAATCTGTTTGGAAGTGGAAAAGGCAGGAAACAAGCCTTCATGTTCCAAGCATAATAAAAAATCAGACTGCAAAGGAATTTATCCCACTCTAGGAAAAGGAGTCTTCCAAGTTACAATTGTCTGTTCAGCACTCCAGTAGTCTTCAAAAGATTTGAGCTGTAGGGAGCATCAGCAGTCTCCTTGTATTTCAGGGTATGACATTTTTCCATCTAGTTTTATTTGTGCTGTTTAATGTGGTATATCAGTCCATGACATTTTGATTCCAATTATGGCAGTAATTATTTTCAGGCTATTTAAATAATAATAGTTTCAGGTAAGAATGCATGAAAGTGTTGGCTGCAAATTAACACCAACAGAAATGAGTCTAAATTCTGATTTCATAAAGCAGTTTAATTTTTTTATTTTTTTTAAAAAATAGCATTGATTTGTATTTCCTCAGGTAAAAAGGAGAATCTGAATTAGGCACAATAAGATTATCAGAACTATTTTTGACCAGACTTCCAAAGTTTCGGCAGGAGAAGTGGCAAAAAAGCATCCCCTTCAGTCTCTTTGGACGATGACATTGTCACAATGTTGATCAGTGTCTTCTGAGAGTGTGCTTCTGTCTATCTTGTCTGTTCTACATTTGTTTAGTGCAGTGGTGATCACACCCATAAGAAGACAATGACAAAACTGCCTACATAAGGGTTGCACCCTATATCATTTTTAGCATTGTGGTACCCCAGCACCTGCATCATCCTGGTTTTTTTGTATTGGTGATCTCCCATCGAAATGTTGCTTAGAACAGAAAGAAGAGCTAACAGACTACAGTTAAAGATGGTATGGATTCTGGTTTACTGTAGTGTAACTATTCCATTCATCTTCAATTTCTAAACCATATCTTCAGTCCCTTGCCTCTTATTGCACTAATCCCTACCTCCTCGTCCCCATAAATCATGATTGTCTTGCTTACACTCATCCATTTTCTATACAAATGTCTCTTTCTTCCATATTCCACCTTGAATATGGAACCTCCTCCCTCAGTGACCTGTAAATCTATTACCCACATCTCCTCACAAGACCCAGCACCTGGAAGCAATCAGCCAATTGAATATGCTTTGGGTGGGGAAAATTTCAGTATTCATTGACTGGTAACAATAGAAAATGTTTCATATATTTAATTGCATTCCTCTGTCGCTTGTGTACCTTTCCTAGTTTCTGTTTCCTTTTCAGTTTCCCCCATGAGGTTATGTTTTTTAAAGGCAGCTTCTATTGTAAAACCAGTGTAGCAGGCTTTTCTGTGGAACCATAGAGCAATGTTGCCAGAGATGGGGAGACACTTTCTGGGGACACACTTTCTCACACAAACTCAAATTTTTCAAAACACAAGCCATATAGGGTAATTTTAGATTACCCATATAGGGTAATTTTAGATGTGATGGGCCCGGAGGCCCGCCACACTGAACCCCTGACTGGAATCCATCACGGATTCCGGTCCATGATCGGGCCATCCGTCCTTTAGACGTGCTGGCCTGATCGCTACCATGGATTGGGGAGGGGGTGGGGCTGTGTGGTGCAACGTGCAGCCGCACAGCGCCACCCCCACCACCCCCGTGCTCCCCCGACCGACCACCCTCGGGGAGACGGGCAGGCACAGTGGCCAATCGGGCCGCTGCATCCAATCCCATATCACGGTCGGGGCCACAATCTGGGATGGGCCAAAGGTAACACACGTTACTTTGGGCCCATCCTGGATTGTGGCCAGTTTAACTACGGTTCTCGACCTCTGGCCAGCCGGAGGTCGAGAACTGTGGTCAAGCTTGATCCTAGCTGGAGGTTCACCATGGTGAACCTCTGGCCGGGACCAAACAGACATTCAAGGAAACACCACCACCACAGGGAATCCACTGAGGTTCAGTGTGGTGACAGGTGTTTTTGTAACATCTGAAATTACCCATAGTTGAACTAGAATGTATTGTTTAGATAGACCTCTAACTTGATTTCAGGGTTTGAAGGGTGTGTCCTCCGTTAATTTTAGTCAATGGACCAGCTCCCATTGACTTTAATGAATGGAGGATTGTACCCTCAGTGATGGAAGGTCTACAGTACCCTTGGCAAATTGATCTTGGGTAGATGACTCTAAACCTATGTATGTGTGTGTGGTATTTTCATGAGATGAAATAGAAAACCAGGATGGATAAACCAATAGATTTAAACGTATCCTAGGTAAGCCCTTTTATGCTTCCATAATGCTAACAGTTTTCTTTAATAAATCCTTCAGTACTCTTGAAGTTTAACTTTAGTATTCCTAAAAGATTCCAGCAGTAATCTAGCGAAAAACCTTTCTCTGATATTACCATTCAGTAGTCGCCTAGATTTATAGGTGGATTTGAATCTTAATGTGCAGGATTGAAAAAAAATAAAATCAGAAAGATGACATTAAACTTATGCTTTTGAGTTGCTGCAAACTTATCCATAAACCCTTGTGCAAATACTGTGGGTTGTTTTGGTTTTTTTTTTTTCAGCATTCTTTCTTTGACATTCTTTCTGTGATGAAAAATTGAATGTCTACAGCTCTTTCCCCACCTTACCTAATAGTTTGTTTGCTTACCCTTCTCTGTAAGAAACTCTGTTTTCTTCTCTTTGAAGAGGGGAATAATTCATACAGTATAACCTGCCCTATTCAGGCTGCTTCTATCTGGATTCTTCCTTATGCTGGACATTCTGATCCAGGCAAAAATCCTATCCTCCAAGTATCCCACATAAGTAAGGTTCTAGTGTATACTTAAAAGTAAATTAGGCCAGGCAGAGGGCCCCATCTGATCCATCTGGGTAATACCTGAGTGCAGGGGCATCTTCTGCAAGCTACTTGGTAGACAAAAAGTTCCAAAAGGCTTTGGAAGAACTGGTGATTTTTTGTTGTTGGGCTCTGGGTTTGTGCCTTCTTGGTAGATTTGTGTTTATTGCAGGGTCAGTTCAAACAAAACCATTCTAAAATCATGAAACTAGGGTCCATATCTGTAAGACCCAATATTTAATGACTGACTTTTCCACTCCAGTTGCCACTGGTTACTGTGCCATATAAATTGCAAAGAGGTGGTTCTTGGTGAGAAAAAACATGGGAAGAGCATAAGCAGTGTATCCAGAACTGGGTGTGTGCTGATGTTCAAGTTTATCCTTTCTGATAGTAACACAGAACATCAAGGGTCAAGGGAATAGAAGAAGGAGATTTTCTGGTAAACAGGACTGGAAATCTGTAATGTTTCCCAGTTGGAGCTCCAGTACAGAGGGAAATGTTATCTCCTGATTCCCACAAAGCCCTGATTATTACTAGGGATGGGCGAATGCGGTTTGGAAGTTCGGAGTTCAGACTGAACTCGACCAGTTCGGTCAACCGAACCGAACTCGATTTTCGAACCGAACTGAATTTCTGAACTCGGCTCTGTTCGCCCATCCCTAAAAGATAATATTCCATTTAGTTCAAAGGGGTATTAATTTCCAAACTTTGTTCGAAAATTCGGAGGTTTGGACCAAACTCGAATAGTTCGGTCAACCGAACCGAACTTCCGAACCAAACCGAATTTCCGAACTGAACCAAACCGGGTTTCCGAACTTGGTTCTGTTCGCCCATCCCTAATTATTACTAGGGTAACTTGCCATGTATACAAATGTTTAGGGGACGCTTATGAGAAATACAGGTTGCAAGGTTGCATGGGCAATTCAGATACTACAGCCAAGCCTGCAGTGACAGGTAGGGTTGCCATACCTGGTGGGATCAAGGACTCAACAGTCCCCACAGACAGGGACTGTTATTTTGATCTGCTGTTTTGCAGGCCACACCGGCTTCAGGTGTGGCCTAATAAAATTATTACCCCCACTGGGCTTTAAGCCAATATGAAACAGCCTGCACTCCATGTGACACTGGAACGTGAGCAGTAAACATCACATTAATATTCAGGTGTACTCCATGACCTGTCACTGCAGGTTTGACTGCAGGATCTGAATTGCCCCAGCTATTGCAATCCATATTGCTATGCCCTGCCCTTGTGAGGGTGCAGAGAATGGAAGCCTGTGTGGCCTGCAAAACAGCAGATCAAAATAACAGTCCCTGTCTGTGGGATTTCTGAGTCCTTGTTCCCGCTGGGGAGACAGATGTCAAATGGGAGAGGTGATGTCATTACTCTGGACTCTCCATTTTCTAGGGATTTAGGCTGATGCACCACCAGAGAATTAGTGTATGTCCTTAGGAATGGCACAGTGAGTTTTTCTATGCACACCCAGCAGCTCTAAGAGCAGTACATTCTGATTCTTTCCTGTACATTCTTCTCTCTCAGGGTTCAGCATTTTTTAAAATTATTATTATTTTTAAAAACACACCTGTTCTTGCAGGTTTACTTTCTGTGCTCAGTAATGATTATTGCTATTCTGTTTTGGAATAGAAACTGTTGTCTAATTCTTGTAATAAAAAGACTGGAAAGTGGAAACTATCTAATTCCACTGGAGCTGCAACTAGCTACCTTTGTCTCCTCTGCTGCAATGTTGTTTGGGAAACTCTTTCATCATTATTCTTAACCTAGATTTCTCTAAAGCACTTCACTAATAGTTCCCTAAGAAGGCTACTTTCCCTTGGCAGAGGCGAAAGCATATGAATGGCAAAAACATCCCATTCCACCCTGTTTTCAATATAAAGGTTTGATTCTTAGAACACAGACCTAAAAGCGTAGCACCAGAGGTGAAATGCATTAAGAACCACTGGCATAGCAGCATCTGGCTGCTAACAGAATGCTTAAAATCATAAAGGATCATATGCAAAAACATCTGGATGCTCTCTGTGTTGCTACCAGATAGGATAAACTAGTGGATAAATTGCTTCTGTTGATATTGATATTTATGAGAAGTATGGTAATACTCCATTTTAAAGTATAGAGGGGGAAATGCTGTAGGAGTGGGGGAAAGTATGCTTGCCTGAAGGCAACCTGGATGAGTATATTGAAATCTTGCTGCAAGGTTTAGCTGGTTATTGCAGGTATGTGGCACGCAGAAACGTAGCTAGACTAGAATGGGCCTGGTGTGGGAGGAATGCCTCCCCCAGTGGCAAGGGGTCCAGCTGTAGCAGTGAGTATGCCCCTCCTCAAAGCTCACAAGCCCAGTAGGGCTGCACCCCCATTATAGCTACACCCTTGGTGATGTTGTTCGCTGGATTAATTATATACTTTATAGTGCTGGATGTGTTATCCTGTCATACAGCAGAAGAGCAAAAAGTAATTGTCGAGCCTTTGCTAATACAAATATTTTTCTTCCATTACTTTTAGCCCAGATTTATTCCTGTTGGTCAGTCCCAGCCCTGGACCATCTTGGCTAATAGCTGTTGATGAATCTATCCTCTAAGAACTTGTCCAATCTTTTTTTAAACTCCGTTATACTCTTGGCCTTCACAAATACTGTGTTGAGCAAAAAATACTTCTTTTTGTCTTCAGTCTGCTGACAGTTAATTTCATAAGGTGTCTTCTAGTTTTTGTATTTTGGGAAGGGGTAAACAGCAGCTCCCTATTTACCTGCTCCGCACCAATCATGATTTTGTAAATCTCTATTATATTCTCCCTCAGTTGTCGCTTCTCTAGTCTGAAGAGCTTTAACCTATTGAGCCTCTCCTCATACAGAAGCTGCTCTATTCTCTTGATCAACTTTGTCACCTTTCTCTGCACATTTTCCAGTTCTTCTATGTCCTCCTTAAGATGTAGCAACCAGAACTGCACACAATATTCCAGGTTTAGGCACATCATAGATTTATAGAATGACATTATGATATTCTTCATTTTTTCGATCCCTGTTTGCCTTCTTGGCCCATCACCATACCTCTCAGCCCCTGAACTCTGAAATGAGGGATGTTGACTCTCTAAATGTGGGATGATGTGGGGCATAATATTTGCTCATGTAGTCCAATCCTTGATGATGAGGCTTGGCTGGGGGGGAGGGAAATCTTAAGTTAAAGGACTCGCATATCCATACAGTAACCTCTTTCATAAAACAGTGATTTAACACTTGTCCTGCCAGTCTTTGTCCAAGCCCTATCACAGCACGTTCTCAATTTCCTGCCCTCCACACCCCCATGCCAAGTGAGCTTAATACAGTTTACACAGCCCTCTTCTGACAAAGTTTTTCACCCCATTCCCTGCCATTTCTCATCCTGTGTGGATTGTCTCTGACAAATGAGAGGTTGTGAGGATTTTCTCATGGGCAAGTACTAGGCAGTAGTCCATTGCCTAACGAAAAGGCTAGTCCAAATGTTTTTTGTTGTTGTTTGTTGTTTTAAAAAAAGAAACTTATTTTTTTAAAAATCACATCATCAGTCCCTTACAAGGTCCAGGTTAGAAGCCTTCACCTGCTGATTTTTTCCCCAAGAAAAATGATTAGAAATTATAGCTTTACATTGATGTTCTTAAGAGTTGGGTTTTTTTTTTAAATTCCAAAGACTGCAAGGAGAAGTCATTAAGGAACAATTCAGGTGTCACAGAGGACAAATAGAGTGTCCATTTACTCTCTCTTTTAATGGGTGGGGCTGCTCTGAGCATGCCTAGGGAAACCTGTTTCATTGGGTGATTTCAGACGAGACGGGCCGGCATTCGCCCCGTTGCGGAATCACCCTTCTGATTCCCTGCCGGAATCAGCCATCTCGCCGGGGATTCCGCGCCGTGGTTGCTGTCCAGACGAGATGGGCCCCTTCATCGCTCCGGGGAATCACGTTCACCATGCGATCGACGCTAGCCCCTACCGGTCCTGCCAATCGCGTGGTGAATGTGATTCCCCGCCACGATTGACCGTGGCTAACATCGGGGGGCGGAACTTCCGGTTCCCCAACAGACGTTACAAGGCCATTCCCCACCACAGGGTATTGACTGGTTGAGCGTGGTCTCGTAACATCTGAAAATACCCATTGTCCCACTGATGTTTTGTAACTTGTTCTGCCTCTCCCCTCCCTTCCGAATGTGGGATTCTGCAGCAGTTTTCCATGACTGTGAGACACATCTTTTATTTGTCAAATCAGGGGATGTCCCTGGAAATCCAGGACACTTGAGAGGTATAACTGCTGCTCTGCAATGAGCTGGTGTTTTCACCCCTGACCAGGATGGAGAGACTAATAAAGCAATGCTAAAAGAGATTAGACAGGCTACTAAAGTTGGCAACATAATAATAATGGGTGACTTCAATTACCGTAATATTGACTGGGGGAATGTTTCCTCAGGGAGGGACGTGGAGGTCAATTTTCTGGATGCCCTAAATGACTGCTTCCTAGAACAGCTGGTTCTGGAACCAACAAGAGGAGGAGCTATTCTAGATGTAGTCCTGAGTGGCACGCAGGACCTGGTGCAAGGAGTAACTGCTGGCGGAGCCACTAGGCAATAGTGATCATAATATGATCACATTTGACATAATTTATGTAGGGAGAAAGATAAACAAAAGTACAGCAGTAGCATTTAACTTTAAAAAGGGAGACAATGGGTGAAAACAGACATGACGCTAACCACCCTTGGTGGTCATTTATGCATGTTTCAGGACTGCATAGGGCACCAATACAGCCCTGCAACATGCATAAATAACCACTAAGGGTGGTTAGCGTCATGTCTTTTTTCACCCTATGACAAAATGATGAAACTAGTTAACAAAAAAGCCTAGTTGCAAGGGCTACAAGTTTGCAAGAGGTGTGGAGACTGTTTAAAAGCACCCTACTGGAAGCCCAGATTAAATGCATCCCGCAAGTTAAAAAAGGAAGCAGGAAGACCAAACATCTTCCACTGTGGTTAAATGAGGAGGTGAAGGAGGCTATTAGAGCCAAAAAGGCATCATTTAAGAAATGGAAGGCTAGTCCCAATGAAAATAATACAAACAAACATAAACACTGGCACCGTAAATGTAAAGTGTTAATAAGAAAGGCCAAGAGAGATTTTGAAGGGAGGCTTGCTAAAGAGGCAAAAACAAGCAACAAGAACTTTTTCCAAATACAACAGAAGCAAGAAGCCTGCTAGAGAGTCAGTTGGTCCATTAGATGACAAGGGAGTAAAGGGGGTGCTCTCTGAGGATAAGGACATTGCAGACAAGCTGAATTAGTTCTTTGTGTCAGTCTTCGCTGCGGAGGATTTTGGAGAGGTACCCACGCCGGATCCTTGCTTTGTGGGTGAGGAATTGGAAGAGCTGTTACAAATCAATGTGACGTTGAAGGATGTTCTAGGGCAAATTGACAAACTGAATACTAACAAGTCACCAGGGCCAGATGACATTCACCCCAGAGTTCTGAAGGAACTCAAATGTGAAATCACAGACCTACTGTTAGTAATTTGTAACCTGTCACTAAAATCTGCCACTGTACCCGAGGACTGGAGGGTGGCAAATATAACCCTGATATTTAAAAAGGGATTTAGAGGTGATCCTGGAAACTACAGACCAGTAAGCTTAATGTCTGTGCCGGGCAAAATGGTGGAAACCTTCAATAAGGACAGAATTACAGGGCATGTTGACAAACATGGCTTAATGGGCAAGAGTCAACATGGATTTAATAAAGGTAAGTCATGCCTCGCTAACCTGTTGGAATTCTTTGAGGGT
>QEPC01004766.1:1421360-1449435 GCA_003113815.1 Sphenodon punctatus
AATGGATCCCCCATTGTGACCTGTTGGGTGCTTCTCCCAAGCCACCGTGATTGGCCACTGTCAGAGACAGGATGCTGGGCTAGATGGACCATTGGTCTGACCCAGTATGGCACTTCTTATGTTCAGTGAACTGCTCACAATGACTTCAAGATCCTTTTCTGAGTGGTAACACATAGTTCTTTTTATTTTAATTTTTTTAATCTTCTATCTCGCCCTTCTCCTAAGGCAACTTACATAAAAGTTTAGAACCCAACACTGATGTCAGGATTATTTTTTTCCTATATGCGTCACTTTGCATTTATCAACATTGAATTCCATCTGCTGCTTTCTTGTCCAGTTATCCAGTTGTGTGATATCCTTGTTTAACTTTTCATAATCTACTTTGAACTTGACTATCTTGAATAATTTTCTCATTTGCAATTTTGTCCACCTCCATTCTTTGTCCCCTTTTTATTTATTTAAATTTATACCTCACCCTTCCCCTAAGACTTTTCCAAATTGTTAATAAATATGTTACACCACACTGGACTGCTGAGACACTCTGCTGTTTACGTCTGTCTCTTGTGAAAACTGATAATTTATTCCTACCCTTTGTTTCCTATCTTTTTAATCAGTCGCTGATCTATGGTTTCTAATAGATTGGTGAGGCATAACTTCCCTTCGCAAATCACATCATGTTAGTTAAATTGCCTAATAGGAAAGTAGTGTGTGTATGTAGGTTTCAGGGATCAGAATTTGATTCCAAAGCGTGTTAAAAAGGCAGCAGCACGTGAAGGATGCTACTAATAAATAAATAATTCTAATCCAAAAGGAATTCCTTTTCAGTGCATGGTTCTGCTGAAAAATTTCTATTTTTTTTTTTTTCTTCAAAACTTCAGGCAAAGATTATGAAAAGTGATTTGTAATAGTTCTGAATGCACATACTAGTGACACTGTATAGGGGATCTGTTTTCCACAAGGTGCCTGCTACATTTTTTAACATGAACGTTTTACTGCATTTTGAACTATACAAAATAGACAAAAATGAATTGGAGATTATTTATTATGTCCAAAAAACTCTATCAGAAGTTATTTAATGTTCCTGATCATCATTTGTCATAAACAAACAAAAAATGACACACATGACACATCATGACTAAATGCTAAGTCCTTTCTGAAAATTAGGTCTTTCTAGAATATTCCAATTTGAGCATGAATCGTTTTTTTTAAAACCTAGGATAAAATTTTCGTTAACAACTTTCTGAGCCCACCCTTTCAATGATGTTAAAAGTTGTTTCTCCTTTCTATAGAAGAGAGATTAAACAGTATTATATCTGAAATCTAGTTTATTTATTTATTTAGTAGATTTTTATACCGCCCCATCCTGCACAGCAGGTCGGTTATTCTGTAGTTGTGTCAGAAAGGCTAGAATTCGTATTTGATGTTTAACAGAATAGGTGAAACGTGAAATGATATTCCCTTAATCTTTAATGAGATTTCTGTTTTTAGCATTTAACTCCTCTGTTCAGCGACACAGAAGAGCTAATAATATCGCTGTTTTCGAAGGATTTATTAACTGCAGGTAGCAGGTTGGCTTTTTTCCCCCCAAATCTGTATGGGATTTTCAGAGTTACTCCAAGCATGCATTGAAAAGGAAACGTGGATCTTGGAAGTATAACAAAAGAGATTTAAAGTGGAGCTTAAAACAAATCTCCCAGTAGGGCAATATCACCAAAATAAATAAGATGACAATTTAGACCACAACTGTTCTGAAGGTGCTGAAGTAATCAACTGTGGCAATAAACCCCTCTGCCCTTATGTCTACGTGTGCACCCTACCGCACTGTACTAAACAGAAGCAGGACTTGTCTTCCAAAGATAAATTCAGTAATGGTTGTGCTTAACTAGTGTTTTGTGTGTGATGATAATGTTGTTCAAATGTTTGAGCGTGCAACATTTCCTTATGGAAACCAAAACTTTCTAGAAATGTAAAGATGTAGAAACTGGAAAATGCCTTGTAGAGAAAAGTTCCCTTCTTCTATCTCTACCACTGAGCTCTTTAATCACTCTGGACACTTTGTAAAAAATTGTTATGACTTTGGCTTCAACAATAAAACTATAACTAACTCTGGACACTTTGCTGTCAAGATCTGCACCCACTAGGAGTGCAGAATTCTCCTTCATTTCAACAGGAGTCTTGTGCAGTCATCCCTGGACAGAGTTGAGGGTGCGGTGCAGTCTTCAGCCAGTACAGTCAATGTGAGTTTTGCTGTTGACTTCAATAGGTTCAGGATTTCAGCCAGAGACACTCTTATTGTATAGTACTTTCAGTGTTCATAGAGTTTACCATCCTTATTAAATTCACCCTCACAACAACCCTGCCAGGTAGTTCATTATTATTCCTATGTTACAGATGGGGAAACTGAGGCTGACAGCTAGTGACTTGCCTAAGCCCACCCTGTGATTTCATGACTAAGATGGGATTTGCACCCTGGTCTCCCAGGTGCAAGTCTAACTTCTTATCCACTAAGCTACACTAGCTGTGTAGGCAAACTACACACTGAGTGTTAGCAAATGTAACCCTACCCATTTGTTAGATAGCAAGGATGCAGCAGGCCTTTATGTCTATTTACACCCTACTATGTATTTGCACTCCAGTTTCTCCTTGTTGTCCATCTGCAAACGTTTCAGGCGTAGGACGAGCAGATCCTTGCTCATGGTGGATGGGCCTTGGCTCAGGTGGTAGAGTGCATGCTTTGCATGTGTAAGGTCCCAAGTTCAATCTCTGATTCAGGATCTCTTGTGGCACGCGTGGGTGAGACTTCTGCTGGGGATCCTGGAGGGTCTCAGGTAGCACGCTTGGGTGAGGTCTCTGCCAGAGACTAGGGATGTGTGAATGCGGTTCGGAAGTTTGGGATTTGGCCCAAATCCGGGGTGTTCGGCCCGTTCGCGAACACCTCAAATCCGAACCAACCCCCGCCCGAACTGACTGAACAAAGTTTGTTCCGAACATGTTTGGAAGGAGGGCGGGGGGCAGAGAGGAACCCGGTTTTCCCTTCCCCTCCAGCCTGCGCAGATGGAAGGGGCCCCGGGGAGCACCTCCCCCACCCCACCCCCAAGCCTGGGAATTTATTTTTTTTTAACCTCCCCCCCCCCACGCCAGGGATAGCCCTACCTGGTGGTGCCGGGGCCCTGGCAGTGGTGGCGTGTCCGTCGGTGCTCCGGAGCACTTCAGGCCACTACTAGGCCTTCCAGGTCAAACAGACTAGCAGTGGCTTGAAGCACGCTGGAGCGCCGCTGCNCCCCCCCCCCCCCCCCCAAGCCTGGGAATATTTTTTTTTTTAACCTCCCCCCCACCCCAGGGATCGCCCTACCTGGTGGTGCCGGGGCTCTGGCAGTGGTGGCGGGTCCGTCGGTGCTCCGGAGCACTTCAGGCCACTACTAGGCCTTCCAGGTCAAACAGACTAGCAGTGGCTTGAAGCACGCTGGAGCGCCGTTGCCGCCGCCAAATCCAAGGCAAGGGCCCCGGCACCACCAGATAGGTCGGGGTCCAGGTCTGGCAGCAGTGACAGTGGGTCCGGCGGCAGCGGTGCTCCGGATGGCTTCAGGCCGCTACTAGGCCTTCCGATTTGACCCAGAAGGCCTAGTAGTGGCCTGAAGTGCTCTGGAGCGCCATTGCCACCGCTGGACCCAGGGCCAGAGCCCCGGCACTACCAGGTAGGGCGATCCCTGGGGTTAAAAAAAAAATTATTTAAAGTCCCAGGCTCAGCGGGGGGAGGGGAGGAGGAGGAGGTGCTCCTTCCATCTGTGCAGCCTGGACGGGGGAGGGAAAATTGCCCCCCCAAGCAGGCTGAACCCTGAACCCCCGGGGGTTCACACATCCCTACCAGTGACCTTGGAGAGCTGGATTTGAAACCCTGCTGCTGTGTCAGGTTGTGACAATACTGGAATAAGATGGACCATTGGTCTGACTCAGTTTGGCGTCTCCTTATAGCTGCTGAGGTCTCATAACAGCTGTTAAGGACAAGGTGTGGGGCAGGTATCCCCAAGGGAGTAGGGTTTATTGTGAGCTAAGCCTGGGGAGCAGTGCCTGTGGCGAGTCTCTCCTGAGCAGCAGCTGGGAGTGGTGGTGGTCCTTCAGCGCTGCCAATGCTACTGGAATCCCAGCAGATGATAATACTCCTGATGCTTCTGCTCTATGGGACTTGCCACTCCTGCTTCTGTTCCAGGTAGGGTGGCCAGATATGCAAATATTAGAGGACACTTATGAGAGATACAGGTTGCAGGGCTGCACTGGCCCTAATGCAGCTCTGCAACCTGTATTTCTCATAAGTCATTAAATAAAATAAGTGTTCTCTAAAATTTGCATATCTGGCCACCCTAGCTCCAGGGCTCTGCTCAAAGTAAGTCCTGCCCCCCCACACCCTGCCTCCAGCTGGGATAGCCCCTTAGTATGCCAGTGGCTGTCTGATAGCAATACATGTGCCAATGGGTCACAAGCAGGTAATGAGAAACATGGGATAAAACCAAGCAATAGAAGACCGTCAACACCTATAGTGTAATTTACACCTCCTAACCAGTGCAAATGACAATGTAATTAGATTCACTGAGCTCCAGCGTGCAATTCACATCCCCTTTCCTTGGTTCCTTTGAATCTGACCCATACCATACATGCTCTCCAAATACTGGATTATTTTCCTAGGCGAGTGATTCTTTTTTTATCAGATCAGACATAACAACTGCTTTAAGGAGGAATCAGGCTGCAGCATGCCTCGGATTTCTTATGTGACTGTGGGAAAGTCATTTGGGGCATAGTCCTCATTCACCATGTCTGCAAAGACGGTGCACGCACACAAGTGGTATATGCCATAGTCAGTGGGTGACAAATCCTCCGTCACTGTGCAGCATAACCACCGTCAGTGGGCTGCTGCTTGTAATGTGGAGCATGGAATGCATCTGTGTCCCTGACATACTTATGAGTGCTTGAGTCACACATGTTGACCGGGGGTGGGGGCGGCTGTGCTGGGCTTGGAGTGGGTGTTTTCAGATGAGATGCTACCCTGCATGGCCACCCATGAGCCACAGATCCAACTACCCGTGTGAAGGTGAAGCAGCTGGATGCACACTCCCATGAGCCACAGAGCAGCTGCTCATGGAGCCATGCAAAGCAAGCTATATGGGTGGCGGCTGCCTCCATGGTAGCACACTGGGATCTGTCCATTTGTTTCACTCCCCACATCATCCACGTGTGGGTGCTCCATGTAGCAGCCACACAGACTGAGAAATTTGATCAAAGACAAGACATTTGCCTGCTTATGATATAAATTCACTGTAGCTTTCTGTATCCTGTTGGTTGCAATAAGTCTAGGCTGCTGTTCAGCTCTCTCAGTTGATATAGATTTTAATCCATTACAATAGATTAGCAGATCAGACTTAGATTAATCAGTCCTAAGGGAGCTTTTGGACCTTTTCCATAAGCAGGTCAGAGATAAATAAAGCAGATTGTACTGTGCTACAATATATGCAAGCCTCATATGGTAGGTGAAATTCCCAGGGACATCAGCCAGGCAGAAGAGAGACACTAAGTGAAGGAGAGAAGGATGTGTGTGACTGAGAGTTTCAGTGAATAGAATCTATTCCTGCACATGAACGTTATCTTTGAGAAACGTCCTTGCTTCATCTTTAGAAGTTTACGTTCTGTCCACTGCTATTAAACAGAAAACACTAGGACTAGAGAGGCTGTAAGTAACCGAAATCAAAACAACCGTACAGTGTACCTGAACTCAACCTCCGGGACTCATCCATGATTGGATGCTGTCAAGAAACTCATGGAATGGCTTAAAAACAAAATAGATTTGAAACATGTTACTAACATAATTGATTGGTATAGAAGTTACTTCAAACTCACAACTTTGCTACCAGTTGGCATAGTTTCTGGGGGGTTAGTCCTGCTGTGGTTTTTATTTTATTTATTTATTTATTTATTTAAGCAAGGGTGACCTTGGGAATTGCAGTACCCTGTACTAGTGGACACTGGATCTAAACTGGAAGAGCTTCTGCCGCCGCCACCGCCTCCTTTTCCTTTTCTATACTATTCTTCTAAGGCAGTAGATTTCAAACTTTTAGACCATCTCTCTCTTGTCAGTGATATTTGATGCCCCTGTTCGTGTACACACAATATGGCTTGCCTCCTTGCTTCCCAGACCCTCCCGCCACCTCTGTTGTTGCTGCTGCTACTCTTAATTCCCATGGGTGAGAGTGGCTAAGCTATGGGACTTTCCCAAGTAGCACTGGCTTGCTAACTTCTAGAACATGGATTTCTAGGGTGACTGCAGCTGCAATCTTACGCAAGTGAGGAAGAGTGGGGAAGACATGCTGGACCACCTTTATGGACACCCGCTGTTCCTCCAATCAACTGGAGCTAGGAGTTTGGGGGCTCTTCCCCTTTCTTCATACCCTTGGGGCCTGCCCCAGGAGGCCCTCTCTCCATACTGAAAACCACCAGGGGAACACTTCAAGGCCACTGTCGAGGAGAGTTGTGCATGATCCACCCAGCTTTTTCATGCTAATTCCTGGACAGCAAACCCTTTCCCCCTTATTGTTCATTCAGGAGGTACGTTTGGCAATCTGTTTACAGCAGCCTTGAAGAATAGTCTTGTTAGCACATCTTGGGAGACTGGGTGAAAATAAATGGCCGATATCCTGCAGGAGTCTCATGTTCGGTCTGGGAAGGGGTTTTGTGTAGTAAACCCAATACATGAGCATGCCTCATGCTTCCCCTACCACCACTCTCCCTCATGACTCAGAGCCACGGGGAATTCTGGGTGCAGGAAGTGGCCCCTGCTGTTTGCTTCCTGGGGTTTGGGGGGAGGGGTTTCTTCCCCCCCCCTTTTCAGCAGCATTTTTGAGCGTTCTTAAATTGAAATTTAACAGTAGAAGCCCCAGGGAGAGAAATGAGCACACTCACTGCTCCAACCACTGGGACCCGCTCTAGGTGCTTTGTGAAAGCTGCATGCACTTTAGTAGACGGGGGTGAAAATGTGGGTGAACATTGGCCTGGATTGACCCACATGATATGCCCACAATGCCCCAGAACTCTGCTGTGAGTGGAGGCTCCATGGCATACAGGAGTGCACATTCTGTAGCCGCCTAAAAACGGGCAGTGAACCCGGGCTGAGCACCCTCCTGATGTGGGCTTTCTTCTCGTTTGTGAACATGTACTGATCAATTCCCATTTAGGGGAGAGTTAATTCAATCATTGCAGGCTCTAGAAGATGCAGAAACCTCTGTCCTTTTTCCCTATGGGAAACTTGCTGCACACATCTCTTTATTACTTGAAGGGAACCTGTTTATATTATTGAAAACTACTTACATTTTTAACCACACAGTGGCAGGCTTCTTCATTTCCGTTTCCTACACTGGATAATAACATCTCTGTTTAGCAATACAAAAAGGAAGGGGATGTATGTAGTATCTTTCATGTCTTTTCATTTTGTCATTGAAAACCCCTGCTGAAAACTCTTCCTGACCCTACATGAAGCACTCTATTATTTTGTTGCCTGGGGCACCAGAGATCTTAGTAGGCTTTTTAGAATCAGGTTCTCTGTTAGCATTAGCTAAGAGTTGCATTCATTCGATAGGCTGCTCGGGAACTAGCAGTGCTCAGTGTTGCCTTGTAAAGATCTCTCTCAAAATATTGCTTAATGAGCTTCCCTACTCCCCCAAAAGAGCCATCTTTATTTTGAACAGTTTCAGGAGGTGGGAGACCTGAGATCTATTTTGGACTCTACCAGTGACCTGCTGTGTAACGTCTTTGAAACTCCCTCCCAACTTTTGTCTGCCTTGTCATTTTGGGCAATAAACTCTTGGAGGAATGGGCTGTCTCTCTCTCTCACCATATGTTTGTATAGTGCCCAGCACAATTAGGCCTTTATATTTCATTCTTATATTGGTACTGATAAAGCTACATAGTTGTTTGCTCCGCTGAACTAAGAGCTCGTTTTTATGGAGGGATAACTTTACCCTGGAGTAACCCCGGGAACATGAGCAGCCATGGGGGTCGTGCGGGGTGTAGGTGTTGCAGGGGAAAGGGAGGCATGTCTGTAGTAGCTGCTATCTCCTAGACCTATTTGGGGTTGCTTGTGGTTCTTGGTCATAGGAGGTACTTTGCCTCCATATATAAGTGCTTATGTGAATCCTTCAATGAGTTAGGAGGAAGCAGGAGGCAGTTTTACGTGAAGAGAACCTAACTGAGCGACCACTATGAAGAGAGAGGTTAATTTACCTGAGAATAAAATACTCTAGGATAATGGCTAGTGCCATATCCAGGGAAGGTGGGACCCTGTATTAAATGGTATTGTGGGCCCCCTTCTGACATAGGAATGTTTGATGGACACTGCCACATTCATCAGAAAAAGAAAAATGTGACTGTAACTAAGTGTTGATGTTTAACCTAATATCCCTTTAAAGGGCTGGGGCTCCCTGCATTGTAGGCCCCTGTGCTAAGCATTTTTTGTTGGTTCTAGATTATTCATTGACTCCATTTGCTGGTAGCCCATCCTGAATTACCATGCACTGTAGAACTGTATTTTTATGGGAGAGCTTCTCACGCTCATGTTGTTATTTTAAGTTTATTTGTAGTGAGGTTGCTCAGTCTACATTTGCCTGAATTTGGTCCTTGTAATACCCCCATTTTGGGTGTTAACAAACTAGACATTAGCCCATGCCAGGTAAATGTCCACCTGCCCATTTATTAGATGTTTGCCTCCATGGACATGGGGCCACCACCCACCAGACCTACAGCTCCCACTCATGGCATGGTCTTGGAAAATGTTGAGCATGCCAGGCAGGCAAATGTGGGCTAAGCCCACGTGTCCATGTCCCATCAAGGCCCATTAGGGCTGTTGCTGACAGGGGTGGTCAGTGCCTCTCTTCAGAAGGGTAGGGTCCCTAGGTGCCTCAAGGAACCTGTGGTGTGACCTCTGCTCAAAAAAACCATCTCTTGACGACTCCCTGGCCAAATACTGGCCAGTCTCTAACCTTCCCTTTTTAGGTCATGAGAGGGTTCGGGGTTCAGCATCATCCAGTTACTTCTGGTTGACAGCTTTGGCCATATGCTTCCGACTCTGACCTAGCCAGTGCCACCATCATCCATGCTTTCATCATCTCAAGACTGGACTACTGCAATGTGCTTTAGGTGGGGCTACCCTTGGTGATGGTTCGGAAACTGCAGCTAGTGCAGAATGCAGTGGCCTGCCTCCTTACAGGTATGGACCATGGCGAGCACATTACACTGGTGCTCAGATCTCTGCACTGGCTGCCTATAGTCTTCTGGGCCCAATTCATGGCGTTGGTTTTGACCTCTAAAGCCCTTTATGGTCTGGGCCATGCTTACCTGTGGGATCCCCACCCCTTAATCCTGGATAGGCCCCTGCTGTCGACTGGGGATGTCCTCAGGGTTCCCTCAGGGAGGGGGGGGGGGTTAACTACACCGTGAAGGTTTTTTATTTTATATGTTTTAGTAATGTATTTATTTTGATGTTTTATATGGTGTTGTGGACCGCCGTGACCCGTGAGCTGCAATAGCAGGTGGGATGGCATAGAAATTGAATAAAATAAATAAATAAAATATAAGGTCTGGGCTGTATCTACCTGCAGGACCGCCTCACTCCCCGGGTCCTGGAGTGGCCCCTGTAGTTGGCTGGGGGTGCCCTTCTCAAGGTTCCCTTTGTTTCTCAGGTTGGGGACATTGGAGAGGGCGTTCTCGGTGATAGCGCTGTGGCTGTGGAACTCCTTCCCAGTGGAGGTTCACCTGTCCCTGAACCTGCCCTCTTTTTCATGCCAGTGTAAAACTTGGCTGTTTCACCAGGCTTTTGGTGGTGGAGAAGGGTAGGGGGAGTGTGGAAGGGGATGTTTTTAACTCAGTCTCCTTCTGTCATGATGTGATATATTTATTGCTTTTATGTAATATTTAATTTAATTGTATTGTTACTGGATTTTATGTCTTTTTTATATTGTAAATTGTAAGCTGCCCTGAGCTGCTGTAGGCAGGAGAGGGTGGGGTAAGAAATATTAGTTTAAATAAATTAGACTGTGGGCAGCGTCTATGCGTACAGATCCACCAGCACCATAGAGTTGCTGGTGGAAATCCTAGAGCATCAAAGGAGTGGGCACCATGGCAGCCATCATTGGCGCTACTATTGCTGTCTGTTGAGGGGGGATAACAGGCCGCTGGGAGAAGCGCGGGGGCAGGGATGGGCAGACACATGTCCGTGTGTCTCCCCGCTGTCCCCAGGAACTTCTTGCCCCTCTCTCTGCTCTGCCTGTCACTGGCACTGTCCGCGGGGGCTGCCTGCAAACTCATGAAAGACATGCCGGAAGCTCCCCATTTATCAGGCTGGACACACAAAACGTGAGAGTGATGGCTGCACAGACCAAACTTGGACTGCCTTCGGCGAACGTCTCATTGGTTAAAACCCTTTGTGTTTACTCTCCTGCAGCCTAGCCGATAGTCTCAACGAACAGAAAAGTACATGGAGCCTAATAGATGGTGCAGCTAGCAGTCTTTCCTTTTGCTCACACTCCAAACCTTGTTTGTTTTTTTCTTTCCAATATCATTTGAGAGAGGAGGAGGGTTTTTTTGCCATAAAAAGGGTGTAATTTCCAAGTACTTGCAAATTCTAGCAGGGATTTTCAGCTGCAGTGATTCCAGGTTTTAATCCATTTGTTTAATGGAGGTGCACTTAATTCTGGGGTGCTGCTGTATTTGCAATGCCAAAAGGAAGATCAAAGCAGCAAAGAGGGAGAGACATTCTTTCTGTGTTCTCTTTTGTATCCAAAAGACCTGTGACATGTCACCATTCATTATGACTGATGTAAGGAGAGAGTTGTACAAGGTCTCTCTCTACCCATCCTTAAAGGGCTGGACAGAATCCAAATTAGTATAACATTGCCATCAAAAGCAGACACTCAGTCATGTCAGCGTAAAGGAAAAAGGCTTGTGCCTGATACATTCAGTGAAATATGTTGTGGTAGGTGCTAGCTGCCCCCAGGGTCTTTCTCACAGACTCTGCTTGTTTTTGTGTATAAGGGCAAGAGCAACCTTATTGAACTGCATTGCTAGTGCTAGTATTCCTCCTGCCCATGAAATGTAGTGTTCCATCTCATACAGGAGGGAGATGGATCAAAAAAATCTCAACAGGTTTTTGGTTTAACGTGAATGAAATCAAAAGCTGTTCTCTTCAGAGGCCAAGGCTCCCTGCGGGCCTGCATGTTACGCATAAGTTGTTGGTTCTAGTTTACTCATGGGGCCCATGTGTTGGGGACCCCTTTGAGTCACCATAGGTCCTTCATGGGCTGGGGATTAAGTTTGAGGCTCTGAGGGCCTGTGTTTTATACCAGTTTTCCTCTCACTCATGTTGTCATTTGAAGAATACACATGGGGCTCTCGGTGCAGGGCCTGCCTTAAAACAGGGCAAGCTGGGGTGATCACCCTGGGCCCTACTCTTTTCTCTAATTCCATGGACACTGCAGTGGCCCCCATTTTGTCACCATAGGTCCTTCATGGGCTGGGGATTAAGTTTGAGGCTCTGAGGGCCTGTGTTTTATACCAGTTTTCCTCTCACTCATGTTGTCATTTGAAGAATACACATGGGGCTCTCGGTGCAGGGCCTGCCTTAACACAGGGCAAGCTGGGGTGATCACCCTGGGCCCTACTCTTTTCTCTAATTCCATGGACACTGCAGTGGCCCCCATTTTCACCAGGGCAGGATGAGGAGTCCCTCTCGCCGTGGGACCCCAAACATGATCACCTCTGTGGAGTGTGCCCTGAAGGGAGCAGGGAAGCAGCCCACAAGACCCCCACATTTTTTCTTCACCCCGAACCCCACAGATTCTAAGGTCAGCCCTGTCTGTGCAGTTGCAGAGTTTGAACTTGCCTAGTGCTAGCCGCTACTTCCATGCATCAAGCACCGACCTAAGCTAATAATGCCAGTTTTCCAAAGGAGAACCAATGCTCAATCTAAGACAATGAGATTCTTTTTTGGGGGGGGGTTACCTCCCCAACAGCTGTATCTAATCTATTGTTATGAAATGTTGGTTCTCTATTTACTTTTGGACCTCTTACCTAATTCCCTCTTTATCTCTTAAAAAGAAAAAGGAAAAAACAACGTGTATGTCCTATATGTATTTATATATACACACACAGTGTTTTCACATGTGATGGTGGCTGCTTTACCACACTTTGACCTGGCTTAACCAATGGGCCACTGTCATGTCCGTTCCCGGTTGCCAGATGTTGGTACGGGATAGATGCTGGTAGTGGCAGCAGTTAGCATGGGCTGTGACTCTGGAAAGTCTCCAAGTCCCAGCCACGCTAGCTGCCACCGTGACCAGGTTCCTGTTGCCCAACAGGGTGTAAAGTGGGCTTTCACGTTTGAAAGCCCACTTTTCCTGACTCTGTTCGAAGTGCGCGCCTCGCCTAGGCACCATGGCAGTCATCATTGGCTACTATTGCTGTCTGTTGAGGGGGGAGAACAGGCCACTGGGAGAAGCGCGGGGGCAGGGATGGGCAGACACATGTCCGTGTGTCTCCCCGCTGTCCCCAGGAACCCGAACCCCAACACAGAAGTTTCAGGGCCAGGTCCGGTCCTGGCCATGGTGATGACTTGTCTGTAGACTGGGCAAGTCTGTGGTGGCACCCAAGCACTGTCACTTATGAAAAAACACCCACACTCTCTCTTCACATAAGCCTTCTTTGATCCAGCCTAAAATGCCCATGAGTAGCATTCCTAAAACTAGGATCAGCTGAGCCCAGAATATTTTTGTAAAATAAGCTGGAAAGTCATTAACACATGGTGCCATTCCTGCATTCTGACCCTGCAATCTCCAGCCTTTATAAGTGCTATAAATTTGCCTTTCTGATGCACTTGAGCCACAGAGAGCACTGAAGTTGAATTTATTCATGAGGTGTTTGAACCAATGTCTTTTCCAAGCATAAAGAGATCTATAAAACTCCTTACGCTGGTTGGTGAAGTTGGTTAGCTCCAGGATTACCTATCCATCCTATGATGTGATATATGTGATGTTATTTCCTTGACTGAGGTGGTGTTCATCTCCATCTGTGAAAACGACTACTTTCTATTTTAAACTAGGGACTGGAGTATAAATGTAGGCCTCCATACTACTCCATGTTTCTATTGCATCTTCCACTGACAATACTAAAAAGGCTGCGCAAGAATCCAGGCTAGAATATGAGCTGATTGTAGTAACTAAATGTTTTGTTGTTATATTGTTGATTGGGTCTTTAGTACACAGTACCTTATTGTCCTCACTCCTTTAAGAGAGAATGGGGTGAAATGACTTTTTCTTCCTAGAATTCTCTGATGCACTACTTCCGCAAGAACACTGCAACCAGTTGACGATTTTAGCATCCTATTATGTAATAGCGTACAAGATTATGATTTATTATTGATTTATTATTTATTTAGCTTTCTATACTGCCCTTCTCCCAAAAGACTTGGGTCAGTCAGGGTGGTGTACAATTATATTAAAAGTCCCCCAAGACAATTACAAAGTTAAACCCTCAAAAATACCCCATAAAAATCTCTAACCACCATTTCTCATTAACCCAATTAACACAAATTTATTTTTTATGTATTTATTTATTTTTCAGTTTAATACCACACCCCTCCTGCCATCAGACAGCCCGGGGCAGCTTACAATATAAAAACGAATAAAATCCAATATAAAATGTTTTTTAAACTGCTAAAAGGAGGGCGACATTTACCACGATCACCCCAACCCCATCCCCCCTTTCACCCCTCTTCCCCCACCAAATACCTGGCGGAACAGCCAGGTCTTACAACTTTTCTGAAAAGAGGGGAAGGCCAGGGCCAGACACACCATCAACAGAAGGGAGTTCCACAGTCACGGTGTGGCCACCAAGAATGTCCTCTCCTGCGTGGCCCCCCGGAAGACTCAGGGGACCTCGAGCAGGGCACCCCCGGATGATTGCAGGGGGTCAATCCAGCACCTGGGGGGTGAGGCGGTCCCGCAGGTAGGCAGGGCCTAGACCATTTAGGGCTTTATAGGTCAAAACCAACACCTTGAAGTTGGCCCGTAACGCTATCGGCAGCCAGTGCAGAGCATGGAGCACCGGTGTTATGTGCTCCCGGTGGCCCAATCCCACCAAGAGACAGGCCGCCGCATTCTGCACTAGCTGCAGCCTCCGAGCTGTTGTCATGGGTAGCCCCATGTAGAGCGCATTACCATATTCTAGTCTAGAGGTGATGAAAGCATGGATGAGGGTGGCCAGGTTAGAATGTGAAACATACGCCCAAAGCCGCCACACCAGATGTAATTGGCAAAAGGCACTCTTCGCCACAGCTTCCACCTGGATGACCAGGTGGAGCTGTGCATCAAGGAGCACCCCCAGACTCTGCACCTGGGGAACCAATGTGGGACAGACCCCGTCCACAACTGGGGCTGTTACCCCCGTTGCCTTTCCCACCAGCATCACCTCAGTCTTGTCAGGATTCAACCTCAGTCGGTTGGCCCTCATCCAGTCCCACACAGCCATCAGACACTGGGTAAGCACAGAGACTGCAGGGCCTGGGTCTGTTGTAAAAGAGAGGTACAAGTGGGTGTCATCCGTATATTGATGACACTGCATGCCGAGCCTCCTGATTACCTCACCAAGTGGCTGCATATACACATTGAACAGGAGAGGGGACAAGACAGAACCCTGTGGGACACCACACGAGAGGTCTTGGTACAATGAAAAACATTATCCGAGTACCACTTGCTATGTTCTTCCTGCTAGGAATGAGTGGAACCATTCAAGAACAGTCCTGCCCACTCCTGCACAGTCTCGCAGGCGCGTCACCAACATCTTATGGTCAACAGTATCAAACGCAGCTAAAAGATCTAACACCACCAACAGGGTCGACCAACCCCAGTCTAACTCTCGGCGCAGGCCATCCACCAAGGCCACGAGTGCAGTCTCAGTGCCATATCCTGGACGAAATCCCGACTGGGAGGGATCAAGAAAACCGATGCGATCCAGATGCTCCTGGGCCACTACCCGTTCAATAACCTTCCCTAACAAGGGAAGCTTAGAGACAGACCAATAGCTGGCAAGGGAGTCAACGTGAAGCAATGGTTTTTTGAGCAGAGGCTGCACCACCGGCCTCTGCAATATATATATATATACACAATCACCAACTTGCAATATAGACACAACTACTCCCTCCCTCAAATCCCACCCCAACATATATCCCACTTTCACCCTTCTTCTTTCTGCCCTAAACTTACTTATCCCATATCTCCCATTTTAAAAACTCCATTTTAAGCACAAAGTAGCCCATTCAAAACCTAGCCTCCCCACCCAGCTCCAACCCTCTAGCCACAAATAGCCAGAAGCCTTTGGCGGGCCTTCAGCAGCCATTTTCTGCTGAATAAGACCCTTATGGAAGTGAGAGGTAGTGTAGTCACCTATGCCATTTTTGTAAGGAACACTTATGAAAAATACATGTTGCTGTGTTCCTTTAAAAATTGGCATTGGTTGGCAACCCTAGCCAGAGGGTTGGAGGCAGGACAGCCCCAGTGGAAACTGGCCTCAGTCCTTGCAGGTCCATCAGTTCCTCCTCCCCTGTCCCTGAAGGAGGCCCTTATGGAAGCCAGATGATTGGGGGGTAGGGTGACCCCAAGTGGAAACAGGCCCCAGTCCCTGCCGGCCCAGCAGCTCCTCCTCCCATGTAGGATGAACAAATATGAGGAAGGAGAAAGGAAAGGAGAAAACTCCTTGATCACTATCTGACCATTTTTGGCATTTTGCTCTGCTCACGTATCTTTAGACCCTCATTTTTAACTTTAGCAAAGCCTTTCTAATGAGAACAAAATACAAGTTGTTGGGTTTTTTTAAAAACAAATCAGTTACCAGCTTTTAAATTGGATCTTACTATTGTTCATGGCCGCATCTGGTCTATATTACCAAAGAACTCACCACACCTAACAGAGTCATGGAAGGCTAAGCATACCCAAGACCATATGTAAGACCACTTCCTTTGAAGATTTGCTGGAGGCAACTGAAAACTGCTCTCTTTTTGTTTGAAAACAGATGAGACAGTAGCCCAGGTTAGCTCCCTCCCAATGAGTGGCCACTTGCCTGTCTATGAGGTGGCTGCCAGATGTTTGTCAGCCCCCGCCCACCCTGCAGACCCCACTCGCAGCAGCATCCCAGCAAATGTGGAGCCTGCCATGTGGGCAAGTGCTGACTACTAATGCGGGTGAATGTATGCCCATGTGACCGCCTTCCATACGTTAGGGTGCGAGCAGCCTCCACATGCTTGCAGGTCCGCCAGGACCATAGAGTCCAGGGCAGAGCACCTAGAGTGGTCAGGGAGTGACTGTGTCTTGGTGGTGAAGGGGGTGGAGTGCAGCAGGGAGGAACACCTGCCCGTCTGCCCAGTTCGTCACATGGAATCTGCGAGCGACAGCTGTGCGCAGGCTCTGCGAGGTGACCCCAGCCTCCAACGGTTGATCTCTTGTCTATTAACACCCTTTGTCAAGTTCTTTTGAGCAGTCCTTAGCCATTTTGTCAGAGCATATTCTCTTTCTTAATTGAAGGGAGCTGGCCTTGCAACTTTAATGAGCTGATTAGCATTTTTTTTAGAAAGTACATTAGGTGTTTCACCTGTAACCTTTTTGCCAATCTGACTAGATAAAGGTTGTTCCTCTGGGACTCTTCTTTTTTTAAAAAAAAAAAAAAACAAGGAACAAAGCACCACCATTTCATGTCTTCCGTTTTCTCTATTAATGCCTTAAAAGAAGCTGCTTCAACACTGCTGCTTCTGAAGCAGAGTTGAGTTTTATTTTTATTTTCATTTTCCTGATGTCCCAGACAAGGATTCCCTTCAGAAAGAAACCTCCTTTGCGAGAGTTTGACTATCCCTAGACACTGAGAAGCAGATCTAGCTTTGCAGCCAGTTATCATTTTCCTGCAAGTTTATGGGAGAGTTTCCTGATGCTGAACCACCACTGTTTCTTTTGCCATCTGGTTAGGTGAATCCTCTTCAGTTTGGGTCCATCTCCTGGGTGTATTTGTTACCATTCTTTTTATAAATAGAGGCCATTTAAAAAAATATAGGTTTGCCTTTCTGCTGTCAGCTGTACTCCCAGTAATTTTGAAAACACCACCAGAAAGTCTGTTTTCACTTTCTTACAATAACCCTGCCTCGAGCTTGTGGCCTGGGATGGTGGAAGTGCAATGGTGGGATGTGCTGCCACCTGGTGGGAGCTGTGGACCAGCCTGAGGGTGAGAGTTGGGAACTTCTGGGCTGTGTCATTGCAGCCTCTGCCCCCAGAAGTCCCTGCTCCGTGTCTCAGGTAGAGCTGAAATGAGTATCAGCTGGTAACTGGTTTAGTTATCCACCAGCTATCTGGTTAACCAGATTACCGTTTATCACATTACCGTTTAATTACTGTTTCCATTTTCCTTTTTTTTTTTTTTTTACTTCCTCCCTCTGTCCAGACTGATTTAGGATGTTTTCAGACATGATGCTAACTAACCTCAGTTTAACCACACTTAAACATTTTTATGCATGTTGCAGGGCTGCATAGGGCACCAATACAGCCCTGCAATATGCATAAGAAATGTTCAAGTGTGGTTATTACACTGGGGCTAGCGTCATGTCTGAAAACACCCTCTGTTATGCGATAATGCAATAAATGGCAATATCTAGTATTCTGGTTTGGTGGTTGACTCCTACAGTTACCAAATAACCGCCAAACTATCAGGAGCACCAGATATTAACCCCAGCTATTTTTTTGCTATCCGTTTCTGCTCTAGCCTGATCTTTCAGGCTGTGCTGCCATGGCAACTGACCTAAAGAAAGGTGCAGTGAGGAGGACTGCCATGCTGAGCTAGTGTAGGGATTGTCTCACCACTGTTTGTTTTTAGGGCAGCTGGCCCTCTTGCCCAGCCTGACTTATGGCACTGACCACATACTCTGTAAGTTAGTTGAAATCCTCTGGAAAAAGCCGTTTGAGAACTGCAGCTGTAGACTACTTCTCAAGGCATGTTGCAACAGCAGTCAGTGCACCTGTTGTCGTCTTACCACCTTTCTACCCTTCTAATTCAAGGAAGTGGCAGGTGCTGAATATCCCTTCCTCACCACACACAAATTCACATAGGCTATGGAGTGATCTAACTTAGATAGACAATACTCAAAGGTTTGCTCTTCCAGAAAGACTGCCAGTATGTATGTTGTTCAGGCGTCCCCACACGTCCACCTCTGCTACGTCCTCACTCCAACTGGCAACTGCTCTTTATGCTACTGTCGAGACAGAAGAGAGTTCAGTAGGTCCTACAGCAGGGCTTGCTTTCCTCACCAAGTCAGAATCTGCCTATGCTGGATGAACCCTCTCCTGCTGGTTCAAATCACTTTTCTGCTGCCAATGCATGACCCTATTCGGGGGTGGGAAAGAGCAGGAAGGGCCTAGCATGTACAAACTCTGGGCAAAATTTCGGTTTCAGTTCTCCTGTGTCTCGGTTCTCTTATTGGTATTGGATCTATTGGTGTCTGTTCTTTTTCCCATTGAAGTCAATGGGAAAGAGAACCCTCCAAGATATAGGGAGCCCACTGAAAGGTACCTGGACATCCCCCCCCACCCCATTTCTGGACTCAGAGGATGGGGGTGGGGATCCATTACCCCTAACAACCCCACCTACAGGGGCCCGGCTTTACCTTCCTCCTCTCTGGGCCCCTGCACTTACTGGTGCCGGTCTGGGTCCAGAGGGTGAAGATGAGTGTCCAAAGTGCAGGCTGCTGACTAGGCCACCAGCTCCGCTGCTGGCAGCCGGGTCTCCTCTGCTGCTGGCTGGTGGTGGGAACCAGCTCCGCTGCCAGGCCGCCGGGCCTTCTCCACTGCAGGGTGCGGAATGGCTCCTCACGCATGCACAGAACAACTGCACTCTTGAGAAATGGCGCTGCTGCTGCCATTTTGGATTAGGATTGCACATGTACAGAATGGCCTCTGTGTCCATTTTGTGCATGTGTGCTGCCAAAATGGTAGCGTTCCTTTATTCTCCTCCGGACCAGTCACCAAGAAGGAATGAAGGAAGAAGAGAAGGCCCAGCTGCCCGGCAGAGGAATTGGCTCCGCTCCCAGGCAGCCATGCCTTCTCTGCCACCCTGCAGCGGAGAAGGTCCAGCAGCTTGGCAGCAGAGCCAGCTCCTGCCACCAGCCAGCAATAGAGGAGGCCTATCCACCAGCAGCAGAGCTCGTGGGCCAGCCCGTGGCCCACTATTCCTCACTCACCCCCACCCTCCGGACCAGCAGTGATAAGTATACTTGCCAGGGGGCCAGTAAAGCCCGGCCCAGCAGGTGGGAATATTAGGGGTAATGGATCCCCACCCTCCGAGGCCAGGCGTGGGTGGTTGGGGTGGAGGAGGCTTGTTTCCCCCAGCCAGCTCTTCTCACTGAAGTCAACGCGAGGCTTTCCCATTGACTTCAATGGTAAGTATAAGATCTGAAAATTGGGAACCAAGACTGGCCCAATTTTTTGATCCCTTTGTTTTAGCCAATAACAGACATTATCGGCCACTTTGGGGTTTTGGCGATACTAAAGTCCCACCCCTAATGTACAGATATGGTTGTCATCCTGATTTATATGCTTAGCATGTCTCTGTTGCTTCCCGCAGTCATGGGATTACACTTAAGTCTCAATATGGGGTGTCACTTGCAAAAACTGGGGAACTCATTTTCCTAATGGCTGGACATGTAGTTCTTAATACAAGTGGCACTATCAGAAATAGGTGAAAAGATGTGCAAGCAAGATTAGTAGCACACTTAGCTTTATTGAAATTGAACAAATACCATTTTTAATAAACCCTTTTACAGCAAGTGTAAAATTTTTGATGTTCTTGTTTTTTTTTATCTTACAGGTTGCCTTTTTTTTCCCCTCCTGTGTAAGCAAAAATACCTTATTTTGTTTATTTCTACTTTAAAACACGTAGCAAGGATTTGAACCACGTAGCTCTTGCACCAAAAGGTAACAGGTTATGAAAATCACAGTACAGTTTTAAAATTCTTAGGTTAGTCAATGATATTTAAAATGATAGCCACTTTTGAGTAAAGATATAAATTAGAGGACTGTAAACAAGTCGTGTTTACCTACAGAGCTATCACTTACAGCTACAATGAGAGCAGTAAGAGAGACTCAATGCTAAACTGAGCTACGCCACCCAGGAAACAAAAGTTTTTTAATAAATAGTATGGTACAGGGTAGCACAATAGGTAAATTACAGTTTGGCACCTCAAGTTGCATGTAAAAAAAACCCAGCTGAAATGAAATTAAGTGCACTCTCTGAGAAAAAACAGAAAATGGGCAGTTTCACCGGTTTCTATTAGTGTAAGCTATCAAATCAATCACATTGTTCACAAGTCTGACTTCAAAATTACAATTCTAGTAAAGCAAGATAATATTAAAATGCGCACACACAAAGATATTAAAGTATAAATCATTTTTTTTCCTGTTAGTAGAAATAATTTACAACCTCCAAAAGGACTTCTTGGTGAACCACTAACTGCAGACATTTCAGTGGAATGTAGCTCAGTAGACTTGTTTCAAATATAAAGGCAGCATTATCCTGAAAAAGTTTGGTCCTCTTAAAACTTGCTGTACTGTAGCCATTACAGTTCCATGGCAGGTGCTTTAAGTATATTTTTTAAAAGCTATCTTAGTGACAATGTTGGGTAAAATTTGGCCCTGTTTAAGGATGTATGATCAATGAAAGAGTCTGGAAGAACAATAGAGAGTTTATAAGGGGACCCTCACTGCAGGATCCCACGGCATCTTGTTTTGTGCAATCGTTTTGCTTTCTTTACATATCTTTCTTTTCTGCAATTTTCTTCTGTATCATGAGAAAAAAAAATCCTCATTCCCAATGACAGAAACATTTCACTGTTTATTTACAAGCAAATCACTTTTGCTAGAAGGTCCTGGCTTGTCAGACGAAGCATTGCCTATTTCTTGTGAATATCCTCGTGCCGTATAATTTTGTATGTAATCCAGTAAAAGATATTGAAAATGAGAAAGGCTAGTGGAAATGCAGCGCGGGATATTGTATCAATCCGTTTGGCACGGTCAACAAACTTCTTTTTGATGGAATCTGAATCTTTTGGTGGCGGTGGGGGAGGATTCGGAGGAGTAACCTTGACTGCAGCGCCATCTTTAACCTGCAGACAGTGACCCATCCCATAGCCACTGAAATTAAATCGACTGTCACGAGTAACATCTTCTTCCTGGAGGGCAAAGAACAGAAATAAGAGACCTTCAGTTTTCAGAGGTGAATACCACTTAAGTTGTGCCTTCAAGGAACACAGCAACGGTTGTGAACTTCCCAGTTTACAAGCTTTCTGCTCCTGGAAGCTAATACTACACCTTGTTGCAAAATTCCACTTGCGTGGGCTGGATAACATTTTTTGATAGGTGAGTAAATAATAATATCATGGGTGAAGTCCTTGCCTCACATAAGTCAATGGAGGTTTGCCATTAACTTCATCAGAGCCAGCAGTCCACCACCACATCTCCACTCAACCCCCCTCGCCAAATCTTAAATTCTCATCATGGTAGCTGACTGACTGTACAGACTGTACATGTTCATGCCTTTTTGCCATGCTGATATTGGGATTTTTTCCATAAATGATTCCAAACTGGCAAACAAGCACCTTTATTCTTTTTCATTCCACCTGGGAGGCTAGAAAAACCCTAAATCTGCCTTAATGAATGTGATTCTGTTTTTAAATTTTTTTATGGTTAAGACTAATCAAAGAAGAGATTTGAAAACCTATGCTAGACGTGGGCAAAAGCAGCTTGTGAGCTGCACAAAGCTCTCGGTTTGCAGCTCCCAGGGGAAATACCAGCTAGTGGGCATGTCTCTGCCACTCCCTCAGGAGCAAGATAAGCTGATCCCCCATTACTTCCAATGCTAAGCTGTCTGGGGGCTGTCTGAGCAGTTGCTAATTTCCCCAACTGGACTGCTTTGGACCCATAAAGCAGGGGGACAAGTGGGGGGAGGTCTGTATCCCAACCAGTGCTGCCCCAGGATCAGAGTAAAGTAAACCAGGCAGAAATAGTACCAGGGTTGGGGTGAGGGGGAGCAGAGGTTTGCAACCTGCCTAGCGCCAGCCCTGGGAAAGGGGTTTGGGGAAGGCAGCAGAGGCAAGAGCAGCTGTGGGATTGGTGAGCAGCATGTGTGTGTGTCTCTGATATAGGGGCAACAGGCAGAGGGGGTGGAGAGAGAGAGTGTCTGTTTCCCCAAGTTCTCAAGCTGTTTCACCAAGTTCTCAAAGAGAAAATACATTTTTAAAGCAAAAAATGGCTGCCACTCTTAGCCAAAATGACAGAAACACTGCCATTTTGGTTAAAGGTGTCGGCCATTTGCACATTTATTTTACTTATTTTTAAAAACTTATTACCCCACCCCTCCTGCCACAGACAGCTCGGGGCAGCTTATAACAATGAAAACAATTAAAATCGTAAAACATCATAAAAAGGAGGAAACAGAGGAAACATTCCACCACCCCTCTAACCCTCCCCCCACTACCGCTCTCCCCCGCCAAACGCCTGGCGGAACAGTCCAGTCTTACAACGTCTCCGAAAGGAGGGACGGGACGGGGCCAGCCAGGCCTCTACCGGAAGGGCGTCCCACAGGTGCCGCGCGGCCATTGAGAATGCCATCCCCTGCGTGGACCCCGGAGAAACTCGGGGGACCTCGAGCAGGGCACCTCCGGATGACCGTAAGGGCTAATCCAGGACATGGGGAGTGAGGCGGTCTTGCACAATTTTTTTCTGATCAAGAACTCTTATTGGATAGAGATCTTGATGAGATCTCAATCTTGGTTTCTGAAATCACAAGTTTTACTTGCGAGAAAAAATAGGGCTGCTGCTCGTTCAGCCTTAGTTTGTATTTTACATACAGTTTAATAAATAGGGTTAAGACTGTGCAACCATATCATTTGGACAAATTTTGGGTCCGTGCATTCTTATCATCTTGAATGAACACAGGTACCTGACTACAGCTTAATGAAAAGTTCTGGGTTTCATCCAGGAATTGCCTAAATTTGTATTTAAAGGGTGGTCTGCATGTTTTTGTACTGCTATAACTATCTCACTAAAAAAATTGACATCATTACACTGATGCAGTTATGCAGCTAGGATGGCCACTGAAGCATCACCAGAAAAGAGGACAATCATTTGCATGAAATGTACATATGCTAATTGTATATTAATTTATGCAAATTTGAGGAACAGAGGGTGGGTCCTGAAGTGGTAGGACGGGCCAACAGTAGATGGAGCCAACCAAACCGTTAAGCTAGTGGTGTGGCTTAACCCAGCAGCAAGGAGTTCCTAGAGTTAACATTGGAGAGAGATTACATTAGTTAACCCTGTGAACTCCTTGTTGCTGTGTGAAGCCCTGCCACTGGGGGATAGAGAGCCCTCTTACTAAGGTCCCATCCAAGGTCTCTATCCCACTAGTCCCATTTCTCCCTAGAAGTGTAGAGCCAAGGCTCACTGTGAGGAGTGGGTTGCTAGGGAGTAGCAGGGGGGGTGTAGTGCGGGGGATTACTGGGTGGGGGGGTTGCTAGGGGTAGCGGGAGGGCTTTCGGGGGGGGAAACCAAAGGGGTGAGCCGGGGGGGCTACTGGAAGGGGGGGAGCCAGGGGGGATCGTTGAACCACTCACCACTCTTCCTCCTGGTGAGTGCCTGGCCACGAGGCCAGGCAGGTCAATTTGTGGCGCCGCAGCATGGTCTGGGACAGGAGGGAGTGTTGAGCTGAAGCAGCTACAGTCCACGCGTGCTCTGGCTCAACTCTCAACTGGCTGCAGTGCTGCATGCGGGCAGCCGGCAAGGGCAGAACGGTGAGAGACTCAGATGGAAGGGGAAATCCGGACGCTTTAATGGTTCGGTTCCCCTTCCATCCTGGACAGCTGAAGCTGTCCAGAAAACCAGGCGGTCCAGGATAATCCTGGACCCCTGGCCACCCTATATGCAGCATAAATTGGCTGGTATACATACAATTATAGTGGCAAGCCAGAAACCCTTTCAGGTCTTAGAGTAATAAGCTAGACCAGCATAAAAAGGTTCCCAAAGGTATACCTTCATCTAGTCCGGGCAATTTGTACTGACTGAGCTACATCAGTACAGAAAGCTAGACTAGATGAGGCCTAAGCTGTTTATACTGATAGAGCTTATACTTGTGACAAAAGAAAGTATTTTGGAGCCTGAGAGAAAACTTTTGCTGAAGTTTCTTGCTATAAACCTAACAATCTCCTATGCCCTTGAAATTTAATTAAACCAAGTACTCTTTTAAGTTGTTTGCTCACCATATGTTGAAAAGAGAATTGCAAATTAAATGAATGAATTGTTTCATCAAGTAAACTGAATACATTCTGTCTGAAACCATCCCTTCTCTTTCACTGTTAAAACTGAGTCAATATTGACACCAAGTCATTTAAAACTGGACAAGCTCATGCAGCTCAGAGGGAACAATCTTGAGCAGTGGTAAAGGAATTAGCTAGATAAATTAATTCCTTTTCCATTGCTAATTACTGAGATTTGAGCATGACTGTATTAATTAAGTTCTACAGTTGACACAAATGGAGGACAGGTCTTTTATTTCTAAATAATCTGTATAAGATGGGAGGTGAAGAAAGAGAAGCAAGAGGTAAAATAAGGAGCACATATTTACCAGTGAAGGTAATTAACCATTGGATCAACCTGCCTAAGGTGGCTGTGGACATTCCAGGTTGGCCTTTCAATAAAAACAGTGTTTTTCTGGAAGATAGGCTACAGCCAGGGACCTATGTCTACTGTGTTTTCAACACAGGTGCCTGTCTACATCTTAATGAGCTCTGGACTTTATCCAGGAATTGTTACATTATTTTGTATGGCCCATATTATGTTGAATTCAATGAATTTTCCAGAAGTGTGCTCTCCTAGCCAGATAACTCATTCAGGATCTAATTCAACAGGATCTTTAGAAGCATTAACTTGCGCATGTTCATGAAGGAAGGCTAGTCAACCAAACAAACAGAAAATACCCTACGTACGTTCGTATATTGTAAAATTCCACATAGCTTCACAAACCTGGTGCCCTTTAATTACCTTTTACAATGAGGGCTTGTATTTCTGCTTAAATGCTAGTGACAGAAAACACCACAGGGAATGCAACTCCCTGTATTGTTGTAAGATCTGGCAGTGTCATTAACTGAAGCAGGAAAAACATGTTTCTCTGAATATAGGTCTTGGGAGGTTCACCTTTAAGCATTTTACTTATTTATACTAACTAGCCTGAGAAGAATTTTTACCCCTTTATCATTTCCCTGAAGGAAATAAAACTGTAAATAAATAAAATGGCAGATGGAAATGCTTCATTGTGTTGACAATGGCTGGGTTTTATGATGAAAGGGACACGAGTGCTAGAACTGCATAAGCAAGCTCTGTGTTAGTCAAAGGCTTTGACACTTTTCATGCCACAGTATGGGTCTAGGCCTGAAAGACACCTTGCCTCATTCATGACAGACTGAATTTCACTGAGGTGCTGAAAAGTGCCTCCTGAGTTCCGCGTTGAGCGAAAAGCCACACACGGAGAAAAAAGCCGTGCGGGAAGTGTTTACATGCTCCCCGCGCTGCCAGAAGTGACGTGCTCCCCGTTGTCGGCAGCAGTGGTGGTGGAGAAGCAGTGCTTTGAAGACGTGTGTTCTGAAAGCCTGAAAAGTGAGGCTTTCAAAACGCGCCTCTTTGAAGAACCACATCTCCAGCCGCCACCACTGCTGACAACAGGGAGCACGTCTCTTCTGGCAGCGCGGGGAGCATGTAAACACTTCCCGCATGGCTTTTTTCTCAACGCGGGCCTAGGAGGAGTTTTCAACGCCTCATATAAAAGCGGCTTTAGTCATTGCTAATTATTAAGGCTGGCTGTCATTACACACCAGGCTAGTCAACACACCAGGGCCAGGATTGGAATTTGTGGAACAGGGTTACAGGAGTGGTGTGCCTGAGGGTCACTGGAGGTGAGGACAGGGCTTGCCTGGGTGTGGCAGTTAGGTCCCACAGGAAGTGCCTGCTCCAGAGACCAGCCGTGCTGCTGAGGCCTGTGGACTGGGGAGCCCTGCTCCTGAAGGACCTCAGTAGCCTCACTGCTATTGCCACTGCTTCTGAGGCTCATAGCCACAGGACTCTGCAGGAAACACCTGTCCTGAAGCTCCTCAGGAGCAGAGGCCTGCAGGACTTCCATTGGAGCAGCTTGTGGGGTCCTAAAGCAGCTCAGGGTCCAGGGAAGCTGACCCTTCTGCCTTACCCTAATGCCAGCTCTGCCTTCTACTGGCAGCTCACCTTTGGTGGGGGGGGACCTCCCCATTTCTGACCAACATATAGGCCTGGGCACTGTTTATTGCCTCAAAATGCACTGCTTTTGGCTTGTCTATTCTCTCAGTATTGCCCATTGATGACCATTTTTTTACGAAGCTTTCAGTGTATCATCACTCACTAGTATGCCTGGTCTAAGGGAAGGAGTGCTAGTTTAGTACTAATGAATCTGAGTAAACTCAGCTGAATACAGCAGAAGCAGAAAAACAATTGTTGAAACAGATTATTTAGAATTTTCAACAGGGAACCTAGCCCTGTGGTAAGCTACTCTGGGGCCAAGTACTCCATTGCAAATGTGTTGTGGGCTGCAGATAAAAGTGTTTTAGAATAGTTAGATCCTCAGTTGGTCAAAACCTGCGTAGCTTCATTGACATGAGTGCAGGTAATGCTGGCTTTCCCCATATGAGGCTCAGCTCCATTGCTACTTGGTATCCATCTCTAGTTTTGGATTGCCTTGAGGCAGCTGACAGTTTATTTATTTATTTATAGCATTTGTACCCCACCCTTCCTGCAAACAGCTCGGGGCGGCTTCCAACAACAATAAAACAATATAAAACAGTATAAAACAATTTAAAATAATTAACAAGTTAAATATTTCTAAAAACAGGGCCCCAGGATACAATTTCAGCATTAAAACAATAAATCAGGGTAGGGGAGAAAACCACAACCCTAACCCACCCTCCCCAAAGGCCTGGGCGAACAGCCAGGTTTTACAACTCTGCCAGAATGACAACAGGCTTGGGGCCAGGCGAGCTTCCTCCGGAAGGGAGTTCCAAAAGCGCAGCACGGCCACCGAGAATGCCGTCTCCATTGTGGCCCCCCGCTTTATGCGGGGGACCTCCAAGAAGGCACCCCTGGACGACCACAGGAGTCGCCCTGGGGCACGGAGAGCGAGGCGATCCCTGAGGTATGAGGGGCCCAGACCGTAAAGGGCCTTATAGATCAACACTAAAACCTTGAACCTGGCTCAGCACGCTATTGGCAACCAGTGCAGAATCCAGAGCACAGGTGTTATGTGCTCCCGGCAACCCGTCCCCGTAAGGAGACGAGCCGCCGCATTCTGCACTAGCTGCAGCCTCTGAACCAGGCACAAGGGAAGCCCCATGTAGAGCGCGTTGCAGTAGTCCAGCCTCGAGGTGACAAAGGCATGGATGAGGGAGGCCAGAGACGAACGGATGCAGCCTACGCACCAGATACAACTGGCGGAAGGCAGCCTTATCAACTGCCTCCACCTGCCGCTCCAGGTGGAGGTCTGCGTCCAATATCACCCCCAGACTCCGAACCTGCTGAGCTATAGGAGGGCGAACTCCCCCAATCAGGGGAGCCACTACCTCCCTCGCTCTCCCCACCAACATCACCTCCATCTTATCGGGGTTGAGCTTCAATCTGCTCTGCCACATCCATTCCGCCACGGCCTCCAAACACTGGGATAGCACCGAGACAGCCAGGTCTGGGTCAGTTGAAAAGGAGGGGTACAGCTGAGTATCGTCAGCATATTGGTGACACCGCACCCCGAACCTTCTCACAACCTCCCCCAAGGGCTACATATACACATTAAATAATAATGGAGACTGAAAAGAACCCTGCAGAATGCCGCATGATAAGGCGCGGGGGCACATCTCATCCCCGAGCACCACCTGCTGGCTTCTCCCTGAGAGGAATGA